>BPTQ01000006.1:11194175-11794175 GCA_019973895.1 Chrysanthemum seticuspe | reverse complement strand
AGCATCAAATCTGGCTGGGTGGGAGTTGAAGGCCACAGCTAACGGGTAATTCAGTTTCATTCAATTTTCTTCATCATATATCTCTGTAATATTTTGCCTAACCTGCATGTATATATGTTAATCAGTTTCATTTAATTTTTATCATGATATCTGCATTTAAATAAATGCTAATCCTTTTTATGTTATAAATCCTAACTGTTTATGTGCAATTTGAGCAAGCTAATAATATAACAATTAATGATACAGGGATGAATCTAAACTGATCCAAATAATTGTTGATGTTATTTTCAACAAGAAATATTCCACTCTTTCGAACACTGATGGAAACTTAGTGGGTATGGAGACCCGGATCAGAAATGTTCTTTTATCTTTAGATATTGGCACAGAAGATGTTCGCATGATCGGAATCAAGGGGATGGGTGGTGGGGGGAAGACAACTCTAGCCAGAGCTTGTCTATGATCATATTTCTAATCATTTCTAAGGAAAAAGCTTTGTTGAAAATGTAAGGGAAGTTTCACAGCCTTCTTTATCCGGTTTAAAGAAGCTTCAAAAACGGATACTAAAAGATGTGTTAAATAAACAAGACATCACTTTTAGTAGTGTTCATGACGGGAAAAACATGTTGAAAGACATGATGAGTCGTAGAAAGACACTTGTTGTTTTAGATGATGTTGATCGTATAGAACAGCTTGAGGCATTAGCAGGCAAGCCTGACTGGTTTAAATCGGGAAGCCGAATAATCATTACCACAAGAGATGAGCAAGTGCTGTTAGCCCACCGGGTGAACTTCGTTCATGACATCAATCTGTTATTGTCTACGGAAGCGATTTGCCTCTTCAGTAGGAATGCATTTCAAACAGAGATTCCAACTCGTGGGTACGAAGAGCTATCAAGACAAGTTGTACAATATGCTCATGGTCTTCCCTTAACGATCAAAGTTATGGGTTCATTTCTTTGTGGTCAAAGTGAGCATTTTTGGATAGGTGTCATAGAAAGACTAAAAACAATTCCATTAACGGCAACTATGGATAGATTGGAAATAAGCTTTGATGGTCTAGAGAAGGATTACAAAGAAATATTCTTAGATGTTGCATGCATACTAAAAGGTTGGGTCAAAAAAGATGCAATTATAGTGCTTGAAAGCTGTGGATTTCATGCTGAAGTTGGTTTAAGAGTTCTTGAGCAGAAATCTCTTATAACTATTTCTGAAAGTGGGCGTTTGGGGATGCATGATCATTTAGAAGAAATGGGAAGGAATATTGTTCGTCGGTCACACCCCGATGAACCTCAAAGACATAGCCGATTGTGGGTTAAGGAGGAAATTGAGTATATATTGACTAATGACCTGGTAAGAATCAAGTTAGTATGATTTAATTAAACTACATTTTTGGTCCGTGTATATTTTAATTTTTCGTCCAATAATTTTAAAAGTTTCTGAGTTTGGTCTAAAAATGAAAGACTCATTTGGGTTTGACCATTTAATAAGTTACCGTCACTTTTATTATAAAAAACACATAACAATTCCTCTTTGTGTCTCTCTAAAAAGTTTTCCCCAAATTCACTTTCTGTCTCTAATAATCATTCAAAAATTCATTAATTCGAATCAAATTATCATTCAATTCGCTTTATATCATCTTCATTCACTCTCAATTTGATAATGTTTTCAGTGATTTTGGGCATTTTTGAAATTTAGGGTTCCAACAAAAATTAAGGGTTTTTATTTTTTCGATTTCAGGGTACCCAAGCAACTAAATGTCTATACTTCCGGTCACCAGGTTTCAGTGCTGAAATTGCAGTAAAAGGTCTAGCAAAAATGAAGGATCTTAGATTTGTTTATATGAGTCTCGATAAGGATAAGGACAATATTGTTGAATTTGATAAAGTTAGCGAATACCTTCCAAGTTCCTTACGATTTATGAGATGGTATGATTTTCCTTTTTCGAGTTTACCGAATACATTTCAAGGAAAATATCTTGTTGGACTTGAAATATGGCGCAGCAATATTGTTCAACTTTGGGAAGATGGAGAAGGAAAGGTAGAATAATGGTTAAATTGTTGCTTTTCATGATTCATTATGACCCTATATATCTATTGGTTTGTCATTGGACCTATATTAATTGTTTTTTTTTACTTATGTTAGGTTCTTTATAAGCTCAGGTTCCTTAGAGTCAGTTATTCAGACTTGAGGACCTTTGACCTTAGGTTGGCTCCAAATCTTGAGCAGTTGACTATTGACTATTGTCATGATTTCGTAGAGCTTCATATACCTGCTGATAATCATTCAAAGCTCGAATATATCAGTCTCATTGATTCAAAGTTGAAGACCCTTCACCTCGGGAACACTCCGAATCTTGAGACGCTAAAACTCGATGGCTGTAATAATTTGGTAGAGCTTAAAATGCCCGTTGAAAGTCTAAAGCTCGAAAAGCTCAACCTCAGTCATTCAAAGTTGAGGACCCTTTACCTTGGGCTGACTTCAAATCTCAAAATGTTAAATCTTAGAAATAGTTATGATTTGGTGGAAATTAATGCTCCCATTGGATGTCTGAAAAAGCTTGCCTTCTTAAACTTAAGTGGTTGTGGGAGGTTTCAGTCTTTTGTGTTTGACAAACTGTCTCAACCAGCTGAGGTTGGTGCTTTATCTGAGTTACATCTGATTGCAAAGCCCAAAAATGTATGCCCATTGCACACAGACAGCGATTCTCCCAAATTTCAGTTTTCATGTTTTTATAAAGAAGATGAAGATTCATCGTTTGGAAATCTTGAAATTCTTATTTCTATAGGTTTGTGTCCTTGTACAAATCTTGAGAGCTTTTCAAGAAGAATTTGTAGTTTACAATGTTTAAGAAAGCTTAAACTTGAAGGCATTATTTCAGAAGCGCCCAGGGACCTTGATCGGTTAGAATATCTAGAGGAGCTGACTTTTTCATCTACTGAGATTAAAAATCTTCCAGAGGGCATTTGTATGTTGAAACATCTGAAATCTCTCAAACTTAAGTCATGCTTGCTTCTTGAGAAGTTACCCAATGATCTTGGCCAGTTAGAATCTTTAGAGACGCTAATCTTAACAGACTGTAAGCTTTTACAAGAAATTCCGAACAGCATTTGTAATATGAGATGTATAAACCGTTTTGATCTCTGCGGTTGTATTCGAGTTGTTGAACTACCCAAGGATATTGGATGCTTAGAAGGTTTGAAAGAGTTAGACATAGAAGGTACAGGCATAACCCATCTTCCACAGAGCATTTTTAAGTTGAGAGGTCTACGTATTGTTTGGTCAGTACAGCTTCTTGATACATATGGCTTATTATACAAGAGACGAAGAACCTATTTTGGTAGTGAAATAGTCTGCTACATATAATTATTTAACAGGTACTTCCTCTATTTTTTATACTATTCAATGTTTCTGCAATTTATGTTATTTAGTGTGATTCTAACAATATAACCATATCCAGCAATTAGGTGGTCGGATGAGCTGGAAGCAATCGTCAATCAGCACACAACAGTGGGCCGAGTGAACTCAGATAAGGTAAGTCATTAAGAGATTTCTCAACTCTAATAGTTTCCATTATGGTATGGTTTATTATACAGATTCTACGTTTTTTTTATATTTTATTTCAACTTGATCTTTGAAGGTCGAGCAGGAAGCAATTGCCACTCTAAGGTGATTTAAAGCTCATATATCTCCGCATCTATTCTCATGTGCATTGAAATGATTTATTTATGATTTTTTTCCCCAAGCATTGTTATTCGTTGGTAATTGTCAAGTGATTTTGGCTCAATCCATTTCGGTCACTGATAGTTTTCTCTGGCACTCCCAAAAGTACAATTGTTTGTAAAGAAGTGTTTCAAAGTATGATTGTCATTTTACCTTTCAGTATTAGTACTTTTTAATGTATACACTGTTAGATGAAGCTATAATCCCAACTTGGATGTTGTACTAGTACTCATTACTAAAAATCAGTAAAGAATTTGAACATCATTTTAATTCATGGAGCTGAATAAACACAGTTGACTTGTTCAGAAAGTCAAACTGATGAAAATGGTGGTACTATGATAAAAGGTTGGAAATGATAATGTTACAAATAAACTTAAGAAAGTGTTATAAGGGATGTAAGATCATAAAAGAGTTTTATATACATAAATAAGCTCTACATTTGGATGAAATCATTAATCATGCAAATATTTGACTTTTGAGTCAAACTACTGGCTTTGATCAAATTTTCAGAGGTTTTCACATAATTGTACGGATGCACATATTTTAGTGATAAGAAGTTATCAGAGCATGTACTGTATGTATTGGGATTGAGACTTTACTTGAGGGTATTGGATGTTTAGAATGCTTGAGGGAGTTAAATATATCATGCACATGCATAAGTCATCTTCCACGGAGCATATTTCAGTTGAAAGGTCTGTGTATTGTTACATCTTCTGAAACCTCAGAATATGACGTCTGGTACATATAGACGTGACATGTTAGTCATATCATTACTTTAAAAATGCATATATGTTACATCTACCCTGTTTTGTAATGGTTATATTCTTGAAAATTGCAAGGTTAAGAACACCCTAAATCACAACCCAACAACACTCTGAAAACCTATTAAACTGAAAATCTTACATTGTCGCTGAATATAATACTTACATTGTCGCTGCTAATAGAATTACAATAATGTTTGGTAGTTGACAATGGTATTTTGCCATTTTCTTGAAACATGTTCGATTCTAGATATCGAAACATTATGGTATGTTATTTTTCTTACCAAATGCTTTTTGTTGCAACATGCTTTTTTGACGTTGTTGATTGTCTTCATCTGCTTAGGCTCAGAAATTCTGCACTTCATTGGGAACCGATCATAGTGCCTTCACATGGCATAATGCTCATCCACAAAATCTTCCATCAAGTATCTGTGTATTTGTATCATCGCACAAGTCGATCTGTATGGTGTCCAAATACTCTTGCCGATACCATGTCTCAATGGCACATAATATCAAAGCCGGTTTCAAGGTCCAGTAGTTTCTTTTTCAGTCGACTGGAAGGATCATTCGTCTTCCGTAAGATATCTTTATTGTAACTACGTCAATGTATGATATTCGGATTCTTCTTTATTTATTTATTTTTATTTTTTTTCAAAAATGTGTTTTCACATTAGTAATTAAAAAAATATGACATTCTATTTTTGGTCGAAACATAATGCGAAAAATTTATATATGATGAAATGAAATGCAATAATGCATAGCTACAGTTGGATTTCATAAACTTATCTGACAATCCCAACTAAGTCTGCAGAGTTGACTTTTAAGGGTTAATTTACATAACAAACTGTGTTACCGTAAAATGATAGCTATCTACTTTTAATTAGTTTAATTTTTGAAGTTAGATAAGTTGGTTCATAGTATTCTGTTTATACAATTGACTTCATGATAAAGTCAAACTGTATCCTGATACAAATTGTTTAATCTTTGATGAGGTTGGAGATGATCATGTTTTAATGATTTTCAGTAAGATCTACATAAGTTGCATAAGTTCATAGAATAGTTACACGCTTGACACGAATGTCTTCAAAATTGGGATATATTTTTGTTAAGTTGATGTATGGCGTTTGACTCAAATTGTTGACTTTGATCAAATTCAGTGAGTTTTTCATAAATATGTGAAGAACATATAATATAGTGTTTAATGGTATTAATGGAAGCTGCATAACATGTATCGTAGGTTTGTATGATACAATTGAGCTCCATATCATAAAAAATGTAGAATTTGGAAAGTATAATTAGTCGTGGTTAGGCATAAAAAGGGTGAAGCTCTTGCCGAGTGCACATTCTCAGCTATGCTTATTTAGATGACACGAGTTGGGCCTCGTGTTATTTTTCTTAACACTTCTGTTGGAAAATGAAATGGCCCCGTAACATATTATTGAGCAGAATGAAAATGAGATCATTAAGGTATCAGATGTATTTTTAACAGGTTCTTTTTCAATGAATTAAAAGTCATCAGTAGGATACTTTGTATAAATCACAGTAATGAATTAAAAGGTATCGGATTGTTTATACGAAAAAGTTGAAGGACCAATTATCTCAACCTCCAATTCATTAACAGGTGGATTCAAATTTTAGAGCACTAAAACAAGTTTGGATATTTATTGAGCAAAATTAAAGGTCAAATAATTACTCACAAATTAAAATTGATACTTAAACTTAGTTTAATTACTACTATATCCTAATCAAGTTATGGGTCAATTGCGACACTACCCCAAAAAACTCGAAAACCCCAAAATATGGATTGGTTTGGGTGGAAAGCGGGTCAAAATCATGACCCGGTAAAATATAAAGTTTTTATCTATTTGCACTCGAGGTTTATAAATAGTAGTGTCAAAGTTAGTCAATGAGTTGATAAATTTTTGTTACAGGTAGGTTACATATGCATGCAGCCACCGGGACTTGTTTAATAGAAAGTTTAAAATTTATTACATCAACAAGGTAACCTTGGACCTTATATATGACCCTCAAGATGCAACTTTGGGCCTTCTCACGAGTTATGAACCCTGTGGATAGGATGTTGACCCTTTCATAAACCTTTGGTTAATCTTTGAACCTCTGGATACGCTTTTATAAAAATGAAATCCATTTCAATAAAAACCCGCCAAAATCTTTAAAAAATAACTAAACCCCTAAAATGAAGAAACCAAACACCCGAATTCATCGAATCCGGCGGCTGATGTGAAGACAGTTGTTGATGGTAATCATGAGTATAGGGGGTTTTCGGGTTCTGGTTCGGGCAAGGTGGATTTGAGATTGGGTTCGGATTCGGGTTTTGGTGGTTTCGGTTGTTGTGGGTGATGATGATGATGATATTGATACTGAAATTTTTTTAGGAATGAAATGTTATCATCAGAGAATGATTTGATAAAATCCATATTTGGACAGAGTTTGAAGCTGGAAACACGTGATGAACATCAACTTATCGTATAAGACGACGCTACTGTGGAATGTCCAAATCAGTTTGGCCTCAAAGGCATCGATATGGGTGTCGGCCTTTACTTAACTCTTTTTTAGAGATAGCTTTTGCTCCGTATCTTATGTGCCATTTGTTTAGCCATTTCCTTGTTTTCTTGGCACTCTGTTATGATTTGTCAGGTTTTGTTTCCGCGTTGTACGTTTTTCGTATCAAAACCTCATCAGGTTTCAATAAAATTATTTTGTTGTTGTTAAAGGAAGGGAAAAATACTTTTTTCCATTTGGTCACTACGCGAAAAAGGTCTAATGATATGTGAAACTTGCCTTCATGTTACACGGCAATTGCGTTTTTGTTACTGATAGGCTATATTGAAGAAAATTTGTTCAAAACTTTGACATCTTTTTTTCAACAGCTTTGATCCTTAAGTGTGATATTTTTATAAACATCTAAGTATATTTAAGGCTGATATGTTGTCAAGTGAATAATGTAAATTAATTTACAGTTCAAAGTTAACATTCTTGACTTTTTGAGAAAGTCAAACTCTGTTAGTGAAAATGGTGGGAGTTTGATTTAATATTTACAGTAATATGCTCTAAGCTGGATTGAAATCATCAAACTAAACCCATTTGACTTTTTAACTCTACAGTATTGACTTTTTATCATTAAACAAGTTTTATTAACGAACATTATTGAGTCAAACTATTTGTTTTCATCAAATTTCACTGAGATTTTTATGGCAAGTATACCGACAAACATATTTACTTGAGATTTCTAAAGGCCACTGGGTAGTCCTATTGTGTATTCGTCATGGTTGAGATGTAAAATGTGGAATGTAGAATTTGAAAACAGTTTGACATGGTAAAACTGAGCTAACACAAACCGTTTAAACCATGTCAGTATCGACCACGTAGTTGATATGGCGTGATTTGGTTATGTTACCAAAGTCTATAAAGTTTGTATTTTTTATTTCAAAATTGCGGAAGATGACACTATACAGGACATATCACCAAGCTTTGTTGCGGAAATTCAGCTTCTTTCCCTGTGTAACCTTTGTCGTCATTTTGGGACACTTCAGTCTGTACTTCATTTTTGTTTTTTCTCGAAGCTTATTTCGTCATTTCAAGTGAATTTGTAACTCCTTGAAATCAGTTTAAAGTTTATGGAGTTCAGCTAGCTAACTGAGCTTACTTTTAGAAAAAGTCAAACTGTTCTCTTAATAAAAAGGTTTGAGTTGAATATGATGTTAAAGATAATAACATAAGGTTTTATAAGTAACCACCATCAAATGTTGTAGTGGTAAGGTCTTTGGTTTATTTACAAGAGGTAAAGGGTTCCAACTTCGCTAGGGGTGTACATTTGGGTGCAGGAATGGGTTGTAAACGGTCTTGGGTTTAACCCGGTGAGGCCGCTTACATCTTAGTCAAAAGGCACGCCTTACACGGGTAACATGTATGGGGATCAACGTCGATCATTTACCCATTTACACTCATACCTCCATATAGGTTTAAACTTTGAAGCCTAAACACATGTCTCGAATTTTGTTGGGTAATACTAAAGGTGGACAATTGCCACAAGGAATTCGAAAACCCCGAAAAAAATGATTTCAGTGTATTGTGGGCAGAAAGATGACCCGGGAGAAAATGAAAGTATTTTGTTCAAGCTCTGGTTTTCACACTTTGGCCACAAGGTTTTGAACTGTAAGTTTATTTATTTGCAGTTTGGCCACTAGTACTAAAAATAGTTTGAAGTTAGTACATTGAAGTCGTTTGTTCAATGAATTGAGCCACAATTTAATCAGAAGATTGGTTGATCGTGAATTAGTTAGAAAAGGTCCCAAATGGTAAACAATTTATTAAATTAAAGCTCATTTTATGGAAAATAGGTGGTGTAATTGATGGTTAAACTTGTAACTTTACATTGAATGTTTATTTAAAAGGAGGTGATTTGCACACCCCATTAATCGATTGGGACACTCAAAAATATTATATATGTACTGACATATATACCTTTAAATCACTTTACCCATATTCACTCGTGCAAGGGTATAAATGCCAAAATATAATACTTTTGAGTGTTTCAATCAATTCATGAAGTGTGCAAATCACCTCCCTTATTTAAATGTTACATTGTATACGGAGTCGGATCGTATTTGGGTTAACTGGGTAAAAAGCTACATTGTGTGTATAAAATAGGTAGAAAGTACATACATATTTTCTACTTCTTTTTCTAAGTACGTATGAGTATAAAAGAAGAATTTATAATTTTTTTACCAAATCAGAAAATATTTTGATTTATTTTATTAAACACCTTTTAATAAAATAATAATAATAACAATAATAATAATTCAATTATTTCTTAATAAGTATAAATGTTTAAAAATATCTTATGTTGAAGACGAGGTTTCTTTTATATAATAAAAGATGTTTAGACATATCGAATGCACCTAAAGAATAAGCCAAGAATAAACTAATAAGTGTGTGGAAAGTTTATAAAAGTAATTAAATATTATAGGAAAAAAATACTTTTAAACTATTAAAATGGTACTATATGATTACGAGTAATAAATAAGCAAGCCCAAGACAAAGAAATGTAATTATAAAAGGATTTTTTTTTAACTTGTGCCTTGGAGACACACGATAATAAGGCACATACTCACAAAAAAGGACTCATAGATCCACACAAAAGTATAGTTTTCATATAATTTTTTTTTTGTACTTTTGTGTGGTCCGTGTGTCCTTTATTGTGGGTCTCTATCTTTTTATCTTATGCCCGAGGAACAGGTTAGAAAAACCCTTTATAAAAAAAACAAATTTACAACTTCTATCGACGTGTAAATTGACAATCTTAAGGTCTTTTTTTCTCTATTTGTGTCACCATCTCATTCGAAATATTTTCCACCCTGAATGATCATGTTCACATTGCTAGTGCGATAACCATCGATCCTATATAGCAAAATGCCAAATAACCAAGGTATTATAAGTTGTTGATTGACGTAATCACCTTAGATAAATGTAATGGTAATACTATTAACTGGGAATCAGATAAAGTTAGACAATACCTTCCAAATTCTTTACAATTTCTGAAATGGATTTTCCTTTTCCGAGTTTACCGACTACATTTCAAGGAAAAAAATCTTGTTGAACTTGAAATAAGTTGCGGTGCTCAGATTCTTGACCCTCACCGGTTCAAAACTGAGGACCTTTCAACTTGGAATATTCCGAATCTTAAGATACTAAAACCGAATAAGTTTAAGGATTTGGTAGAGCTTCAAATGTTTGCCGAAAGTTTTAGCTTAAAAATCTCGACCTTAGTTATTCAGAGTCAACAAACCGTTACATCGGGAATACTCCAAATCTTGAGACGCTAATACTCGATGGATGTGATGATCTATTAGAGCTTCAAATGCCTACCGAAAGTTTAAAGCTCAAATATCTCGACCTTAGTTATTCAAATTTGACAAACCTTACGTAGACCAACATCCTATGGCCCAAGAGCTCACCCCACCAAACTCGTGCCCCCTATAACTCCCACGACCTAACCTTTGAATCCACCATCATCACCTTCCAACCCTCCTCTTCTGACCAAAATTGGTTTGGCCCAACAGACTACACCGACCTACAATCGACACCACAACAACATACACCCGGATCATTATCAACTACCTAACCACTGTCACCCAACCCAGATACTCGTCTGTTATCGGACACCTTATGGTCACACGTGCTAAAGATGGCCTCACAAATCCTATTGACCGTTTGTCTCTTAACACTATCACTACTTCACCCATTCATCGGTCTCATGTTCATGCTCTCCATGACCCTAATTGGCAAAAAGCTATGTTAGTAAAATAAAATGCTTTAATTAATAACGGAACATGGGTAGTTATGCCTCGTCCTACTAAATGTCAATATTGTGTTATGTGTGGCTTTTATGACATAAATTTAATGCATATGGATCACTTAGTCGGTATAAAGCTCGCCTTGTAGTGAATGAACGTAGTCAGTAGTTGGGTATTGATTGTGACAAGACATTTAGCCTGGTTGTTAAACCGGCTACTATACGCATTGTTTTGAGTCTTGTAGTTTCTAGGAATTGGCCGATTCATAAGCTAGATGTGAAGAATGCTTATCTTCATGGTGATTTATTAGAGACTGTTTATATGAATCAACCACCTGTCTTTGTGGACCCTCATAATCCTAATTATGTTTGTCATTTGCAACGATCTTTATATGGGCTTAAAGCAGGCCCCTCGTGCATGGTTTTAGTGCTTTGCTTCTTATATCATATAAGTTGGTTTTCACCACAATAAAATTGACTCGTCATTGTTTATCTTTCATCGCAAGACAAATATTGCATACTTTCTTCTTTATGCTGATGATATTATCCTCACATTTCTTCTCCATCTTTTTTTAGAAAGTTATCTCATCGCTTCATGGAGAATTTGATGACTGACATGGGCTCTCTTAATTATTTTCTTGGTATGTCTTCTCAACGTTCTTCAGCTTTTTATCGTTTAATACCTATGCTAAAGAGCTTCTTGAACGTGCTCATGTGCAAAAGTGTAATCCTTGTCGGAAACCTGTTGATACTGATTCTACGCTTGGTCTTGATGGTGACCCTCCTTCTGATCCAACTTTGTCTCGTAGCTTAGACGATGCTCTTTAGTTACTTACATTTACAGGACCTGATTTGTCCTATGTTGTTCTGCAAGTGTACCTTTATATGCATGATCCCCGGGAGCCACATTTTTCTTCTCTCAAGCGTATTGTTCGGTATGTTCGAGGTATTATTGATTATCGTTTTACAGCTACATGTTTCTACTATCATTCAACGAACTGCTTACACAGATGTTGACTGGGCTTCACTCGACGTTCCATATCTAGCTATTGAGGATAATTTGCTTTCTTAGTCTGCTAAGGGTCAAGCTACGTTATTTTGATCAAGTGATGATGTTGAATATTGAGGTGTTGCTAATGTTGTTACCAAAACTTCTTGGGCACATAGCCTTTTGCATTAGTTACATGCACCTGTTTTACTACTACTTTGGTTTACTGTGATAACATTGCCAGTTATGTATCCTCTCCAATAATTAGTTCAACATCAGCGCACCAAACATATAGAGCTTGACATTCATTTTGTTCTTGATTTTGTGACAAAGGATCTTGTGCGTGTCATGCATGTTCCATCAAGATATTTATTCTTTCAGTCTTGAAAGAATGAGTGTTTAAGTTCATTCACAACAGATGGCCTTGTACCTTGGATTCTCTTGATATCTTGAATCAGTTTCCATGTATTTAACTCTCAATAGGCCTTTGTTAGGTAATTGAGCTTGTTACACTCATGAAATTGATTCTAGATGGATAAGAATTCATAAATTAGGTTCCTCTGTGTGTGAAGGGTAGAATGAACTTGGAGGGCAGTGTATGAAGGTTGGAATAGTAAAAAGTGAAAGATGAACCTACTTGGTCCAAGCCATACACTGCTAAAGAGGTTAGGTTGGTTCTCCCTCAAGGAGTGTGTTCCTAGGTTTTTGAAGCCATATGTAAAAATGGAAATGTAGAAACCTAGTATAGCCCTTGACTGGAATGGTGAATGGGTGGCTATAACCTACATAATTGATGCCTTCCACCTTTCCTCTTGATTATTGTGGATGATGGTTGAATGATAAGGATGGAGGTGGTTTTGGAAATGTAGACAGGTTATGGTCTTGGTGCACTTAAAAGGTGAATTCATTTGTTGTTTGTTGCTGCAAAAAGGGGAAATGCTGATGATTGACAGTCAAAGTTCTGTTTCTATGTATAAGGTGTATATGTGTTGTTTGAGATACTAGCATAGTTGTATCTGATATCAGATAGTATAGTGTTTCATGTATTTCCTCTGGTTGGGAATGTCCAAACTGGTGAATGTCATATCTATACTCCTTTATAAAGGGTTTGAGACACTCTAAATATAGTAGTCTTCAAATTTTTAAGACCAAAAACATTTCCATTAAAAGAAATTTATTTTTGCTAAGCTTAATAGTTAAGCATACATATAAATTTAAAAAATAATTAATGTCTTAAATTCTCATATTTGTAACATCCTCCAATATTGATGCATCTCATTTAAACTATATGAAGATATGTAAAAAAAATATAATAAATTAAAATACATAGTTCACCGGAAATTAAAATACGTAAAGTTATTGCTAGAAAAGACATATATATATATATATATATATATATATATATATATATATATATATATATATATATATATATAGTGTAAGGTTATTTTGAGAACCAAAAAAAATGCGAGAACTGCGAGAACCAATCTTAGCCGTTGATTAATATAATCATGGGTGAAATTAAAAATGGCATGATTGTAATTAAACACAAATTATTATGTTATATCAAAAAAGGGTTAGGGGCAATAATGTAATTCAACTAAAAATCAAACCACCCATAAAAAGTTAAATCTTGGAAACTGTCCTAATTAAGAGGATGTAGTTACTATGAAACCTAAAAACAAAATACGCTTCTCTTGCATTTTTTTAAAGCCTCCACTATCAATTTTATTGTATCTCTCTCATCTCGCGGTGGTCGCCGGAATAAAAATCGATCACATCTATGGCTTCTTTCTATACCGCATTATCGTAATTATCTTCATAAAAAATTACCAATTGTGCCATGATCCAATGTTCAATGCTTTCTTAACGAATCAAAAGGTAAGTTTTTTTCTTTTTGTTAATCTTTGTTGTGTTATATCAAAGGAGGAAGATTTAATTTAATAGATCTTTAGTCATAAACAATTTTAATGCATGCATATGGTTTTCTAATTGTGTATTTACTGTAACCGAATTGAACTTTATACTTTTGCGTAATAATGGTGTATTCTTGTTGCCTTTTTAATTTAGGTAATCTAAATATGTATTTTAATTCGGGTTTCATTGTTTTCATGATTTAATCATTTGATGGTTCATTGGTGATGGAACATTAAGATTAGCTTTTTTATAATATTGATGGCCACCGATTGTTGTTACCGACATTTGCAAATTAAACAAGACAATCATATATCAAAAAGTGAGATTTGAGAGTTATTTACGTATCATCAAACTTTCTATGAATTATCCACCTTTGGTCCTTGTGGTTTGCGCTCCATCCGTACAAACACACTTGGCGTCCAGGTTAACAAATCCAAAGTTCAAGTGGTTTTTCTTCTGCTCCTTATTGTGTACAATATGTTTTTCTTGTTTATGTTTTTATCTACATGTTGCATGACGATGGAACTTTTAATTACGTATAACATTAGTAATTTTGTCAAGATGTTTTTCATATAAATATTGTTATATGCATACATTGTTGCAATAAAATGCATGTGCATTGTGTAGATATAGCTTCAACTTTAACATAATCAACTTAAATTTTATTTAGTTTATTTCCAGATTAGGTTCGGTTTGGTGTGATGGTTGTTGTGAACATCCTCACATACATGTGCACAAGTACCATGTGTGCTTGATAAAAGATTAAACGTGATAGACTACACATATATCATTGCAAGACATCCTAAAACATATGTGCACAAGTATTGTTGTTTTATGAATAACGTGTTCCTTTGATTAACAAATACTCATTTTTATTTATTTTGTTATTTTGTTTTATAAATAAACATGTTCCTTTGCAAAAGCTTGGTGTCTACATTATTCTGATTATGGTGAGTTTGGGGTTACTTGATTTTTTAACTTGACAAAGCCTTTTAAAGATATCTTCTCGAATAAAGGAAGCTTAAAAAAAAGTGAGAAGCTTTAAAAAAATTGAAGGGTGCATATGTGTTTTATAGTTGGTATATGTGTGCATATGTGTTTTATGTTTTATATATATAATCAATTGAAGAGTCCATATGTAATTTAGAGTGTGTTTCATAGTTGGTATATGTGTGCACATGTGTTTTAAGTTTTGTGCACATATGTTTTTACAGCTGGTATCAATAACAAGTGGTCTCCATAATAACTTTATTACAAGATCTCATCCATATTTTTTTCGTATTATTGTTGTGAATTAATATTGGTTGCAAATATCCAGGTTTATGCTCAAGATGAAGAATACAAATGCACTGAAAATGATGTAGACGAAGAATGTACATGTGCATTGTACATGTGAATACGACAAAAAGTTTACATGCATGTGCATATATGCAAAAACGATCAAGATAGTCAAGGGTACGTAAATGCATGCGTGCACACTAAAGACGAT
Organism: Chrysanthemum seticuspe; assembly: GCA_019973895.1. Lineage (NCBI taxonomy): Eukaryota > Viridiplantae > Streptophyta > Magnoliopsida > Asterales > Asteraceae > Chrysanthemum > Chrysanthemum seticuspe. Next base: position 11,778,985 of record BPTQ01000006.1, on the reverse strand, counting down.
GTTGCATGCGTACGCTCAAAAGATGAACCAACTGTTAAATACATTGTATTATGCACACGTGCACACTTCATATATTTGTAATAAAATATATTTATGTAATATTTTTTAATAAAGTTTTGTTGTTTTGTATAAAATTGCATAAATCTATTAATAAAGTTTTGTTGTTTGTATATATATTTGTGTAATATTTTTTAAAGATACATGTGTAAATACAAAACACCTAATATATGTATAAACGAAAAAATACAATTGTCACATAATGCAAAACACATGTGCAGGTAATGTTCTTTAAAACAAGTATAATGCAAAAATAATAATAATAATAATAATAATAATAATAAATAAAAAATAAAGTCCTAGAATTTAGGGAACCTAAAAAACGTTTTTTGTAAATTAAAAATCAAAAATAAAATAAAAAAAGTATTTTTACCATTATACCCTTTTGAATTATATAATAAAATTTAATATCCAAAAAAATCTGATTGGTTAATACTGGTTCTCGCAGTTCTCGCAATTTATTTGGTTCTGAAAATAACCTCACCCTATGTATATATATATATATATATATATATATATATATATATATATATATATATATATATATAAATCATTTGCTCACCATAAAAAATAGTTACCGGGTACCCGCCGCCGCATTGCGCGGGTACCCTTCTAGTATCTTGTAATTTGTGTTGATATTAATATAAATTTTCACCCTTTGCACCAAAAAATGAATGTGCATGCAAAAATATAACGTTATTAGATTTTTGTTAATTATGATATCAATGATATGATATTAGGGTCGTTCACACTGTTTTAAAGGCCTTAGGCGAGATTTGGAAATGATGCCATGATGTAAAGCTAAGGCTCTATAAATTTGTTATTTCTTTAAAATACACGGTTATAATTATTTACGTAATATCTCATTTCATAAACGTTACGAGTATTATACAAAATTTCTACTCCTAATACTCCTTCCCCGATCCCATTCCCAATGCCACGAGCCATTCACCCAATTCTCCTTATCTCTCACACAATCCTCTGTATTCCTATCTAAATGAAACAACCTAGAAATTCTATAACAAAGCCTTCAATCATCCGCCTAGGGACGGAACCAGGAGAGTTCCCGTAGGGTCCGGGACCCCTATGGATTTTTTCAATATAGTGTTAATTATTTAAAAAAACATTGATCTGTTCTAAATACATCTAAAATGCGCCAGGTCCATTGATTTAACTCTATTATATCACAGTTTAAAAATTTTCCGACCAAAACTTAATATCACCCCATCCCCCAATACCCCTCTACATGACGAAGTAAACTCTACACCCAACTCGTCTATTTCTTCCCCTACCTCTACCGTAACAATATTCCGTCGCACCCTAAACCCATTCCCCCACCACCCACCCACTACCTATTATCATTTAACCCACCACTAACACCATAGATACTTTTAATCACCCTAAACACTCACCCTTTTTTCTAAACCACCACCACCATTTTCCAAATAAAGCCAAGTTTTAGCCCGCAACGACCCAATGTTTTGAACCCCCCCCCCCCCCCCCCCCCCCCCATATGATGCTAGAACCAAATCTTATTTGACCCAAGTCACTTTTTCCCCTCCCCAACCCCATTCCAAAAGATTTATTTGTATTTTCAAATTCTCTCAACTTGATTTAACACACTCGAAGGCATACGGAATCTCGAAAAATAATACTATGGCAACACACACAATCGTCTTATTATCTCTCACATATTATCTGAAAACTCATTCTTACTCTCTAAGAAACCAAAACTCACACCGAAAAAAAAGAGTCAAGCTAAATATACATTTTCTTTCTACTAACAAAACCTCTAGACCATGGTTGACCTTAGCTAATGATTACCTATTAATTATCACCGCCAGCCACCACACCCACTGCCGAACCTCACCATTGCTGGAAACATCCCCTCCAGAATATTCAAAAGTAAGATCACTTTTGAGATCTGGAGCCCCTCTCCAAGATCCAATATTTAAAAGTAAGATCATATCTTTTTTAGAGAAAGATTGTTGTGATGCCTAAAATCCGGTTTATCGGAATTCCTAATATCCGGTTTACCGGAATTGTCGTTTTTGGAAAATGGTGGTTGGACATAAATGGGAGATGGAAATAAACAGGTGAAAAAAAGAAATGAGATGAGGATCTCGTGATTTAAAATTGACAAGCAAATAATGAAAAAAAGAAAGATTTTCAGTGAGAGAGTGAAATTGGAAAAAAGAAAGATTTCTAGTGAGAGAGTGAAATGAATTTTGCAGGCGATGTGTTTTGAATTGTGTGTGAGAGATACACGTTAGTGTGTGTAAGAGAAATAATACATTTATTCAATAAATTAGTAATGGAGATGAGTATGGTGATTAGTTGCTCAAAATTTTATGAGTAGTGTGCGAAGCATACCACCCAAAAGAGCAATAATGAAAGGATACTGACATGTAAAACATGCAACTATTTGATGTATGATATCACACTTTCATAGGGAACAACAAATCTCACACTCTATTTTTGGTCGAAATGTAATGCCTTTACTTTGTACATGATGAGATGAATACAAGGTCTTTTAGCTTAAATTGGATTTCATTGGATATTTGACAAACCCAACTAAGACTGCAAAGTTGACTTAGGGGTTAAAAGATGTGTTAATTTACATAACAAACTGTGCTAGAGGTGGCAAAATAGGTGAATCGGGTCGCTTCACGGGTCTAGATGAATTTGGGTTTAAATGGGTCACATGTCTAATGGGTCTTCTAGAAACATGGGTCCGGATCTAAATGGGTTTTGGTCATTTTCAAAAAAAGTTTTTGTTTTTGTTTTTTTTTTTTTTTTTTTTTTTTTTTTTTTTAATAAAATATGAAGAAAGTGAAAAAAATAAATAAAATAAAAATAAAAATAATTTTGACCCGCTAGACCTACCTAAACTCATTGGGTAATTATTCTATTTTGCACTTTATATCAAATAAACAATTAGATCATATCCCAACCACTAACGTCTCTAAATTGTTCGTAAGCCGAAATGGAGCCTTAAGTCTTGCTTAATTAGTAAATCCTAATGAATTGATGGATTAAATTGGAGGTTATTTATCAAACATGACCTTGCACTTATGATTCACAAAAATGTAGTCAATATTTTATTCAAGTTTTGATTTTTCACACTTTGGCCACAAGGTTTAAACTGTAAGTTTGATTATTTGCATTTTGAGCACTAGTACTAAAAATAATCTCAAAGTTAAGTAAATTGCTAAATGGCAGCCATTGTAGTTTCAAGACTGTGTGGTTTTATGGACCATTTTCAGACATTTGTTAGATCAGAACATGAGGGTCGTCTATACGTTTATCCGCATTATGAGAATGTACTTGGCATTAGTATAGAGATAGAGAATTAATGCAAATATAGAAGTAAAGTCTGATGTTCGTTAACTCAAAATTGGTAATGCAAATCGAAAGTATATGTAAGTCAAAGTCAAGAAATCCATTGCCTAAGAATAGTTTATCTTTATATACCAAAGGAATACATTAAAACCACAAGAATGGTGAAAGGTTTTAACATCCTTACTAATTAATTTTAGAGTTAATTGCATTTTGGTCCTTATGGTTTGGCCAAATTGCAGGTTTGGTCCCTAAAACTTTGAAAGTGCAGCGATAGTCTTCATTTTGAAGTTTTGATTGCATTTTTGGTCTTTGGATAAAGTTAAATGACTAAAATACCCTTTGTATTCTTCAAAAAAGACAAAGGTAATTTGGTCATTTCACACTAAAATAGACCAAAAATGCAACCTAAACTTCAAAATAGGGACTATCGCCGTACTTTCAAAGTTTTAGGGACCAAACCTGCAATTTAGCCTAACCACAAGAACCAAAAATGCAATTAACTCTTAATTTTAAGAAGACAAAACTACCGATAGGGGTTGACATACAAAGAATTAGGGGCGAACATAGTTTGATTTGGCTTGGTTTTTTACTAAAACCAAAACTGAACCGAAAATATTCATTTTTTTCATTTTAGAAACCGTTCGTTTTCGGTTTATTCTAGGTTCGGTTTTTGGTTTATTTTCGGTTTGGTTTTTCAATTTTTATTTCGTTTATCGCGGTTTGGACTTTCAATGGTCGAATTTCTATTGCAACATAGAATAACTTTTTCTAGTTTCAAGAATAAAGAAACACAAAATAATGACAACAAGAAACAATTGATCATAAAAATATTATACAGGAGAAGTGTTTATACGTCGTATGTGACACAATAATGATAATAAAAAACTAACGCCCACAAAAATTCTAGAAGCATGGTAAATGTTTATGTGTTATAAATAGTACATTTTTAAGAACTAATGATAATAAAAAACTAACCGAACCAAACTAACCGAACAACCTGATAACCAAACCAATCAACACCCCTAGTTTGTTAAAGGCAAAGAAGTTGTTTACATGTTTGTTCTTGTAAAGCAAGAGACGGAAAAGTGTATAATAAATAAAAGGAGTGCGAAATGAAGAAAAGGGAAGAGTTAAAGGACCTCTTATGTCATATCTCCAAATTCATTAACAGATGGGTTTAAACCCTGAAGCCCTTAAACAAGTTTGAATCTTTGTTTGGCTATAACTAATACTTTGGGGCTGTTTGATATAATTATGTGATTTAGTTCTGAATGATTTATTTACTCTGAATGATTAAAAGACTCTTAACCAGATTGTTTCTGAATGATAACATGATGTTTGACAAATGTCCTGAATGCATGTCTTTATTGGCTAATGTACTATTTTAACATTTTGTATAAAAAATTAGCTTTTGAAACTATAATAAGTTTTTTATTAAATGATTTTTTAACCAATTATCATCATTTTTTATGTGTATCTCTAAACTAACTCTTAAAAGCTAAAATGTTTACTGTTGCACATTTTATATATACATCATTTCTTGATTTTAATATTTAGTTGTGTAATTTTAGGCTAGACACAGTCGATCGGGAAAAGTTGGTCGGTCAACTTTGGTGACCGATTCTATATATTACCATTTGATTAAAAGAAAAATTAAACTTTACCACTTTTAATACATTATAAATACCAACCTTAAACACATTTTTAAACACACAATTTCAAACACAATTGTCTCAACACGAAATTATTATGGCTTGTCGTCTCCCTCATTCCGTCGAAGAAATGCAAATTTATGATTTATGTACTTCGTATCGTAGTTTATTTTAATTCGTATGTTTTTTTAACCGTATCGTATTGTTATGATTTATATAATATTTGTATTATTAATTAACTTTTCTTTGTTGTTTAAAATATTTGAATTAAAAAAAAAACGAAAATTAAAAAACCTCGGTCATCGGCTGTGACAACTTGGTCGTGTCTGGTCACCGGAGTGAGAAAACTAATGTGACAGCCGATGAACCAGGTGTTACAATTAAAGATCTTAAAAACTTGCAAAAGTTAAAATGACAAACAAAAAAGTTGATTAATATAATTATTTGATAAAAGAATGAGTTGTTTTTATCATTTAGAGAAACGAAAAAATTTTGTTCGAAATAGCCAAGGAGGTGCTAAAGTATGCTAAAGTTAATAATAATATTATTAAATTTGTTCCATGACATGTTAAAAACTATTGACTATTATGTGGTATTTCATTTTATTAATCTTTTAACATTAAATTGTCACTATTTCTTTTGAACTCTGTAAATAATCGAGAAAATGAGCGAAAGTTGGGATCTTTCTATCATAACAAAATCATCCTTCGTGCTTGCTAAATTATTCTTTGTGCATCCACGTTATTTAAAAAATGATTAAATAAAACTAGTAATTATTTTATGATACGTCAAACCAGCAAGATAAAAATTACATTAAGATATATTAAACACGTTAGAACACATATTAACAAACGATAATAAACAAAATAATAGATTTATACATGATATTGAATCAAAACTAACACAAAATTAAAACGGCAAATTGGCTTAAAAACACAAAGACCAACAAAACTCAAAACACATGCATACACGTTACTGATAAATATCGAAAATTACTTGTAGCATTAGTTCGTCATCGAATTATCGTGCCCAATATCATATTTGTCCACATTATTTAATGCTTTATTTTTATTTTCAATCACGTCTTTCTAATGTTTTATTATCTTCAACATAGCAGCTATTCTTTTAAAGTTCAGAATGACAATTCGTGACAGAATGTCGTAGTCAAAGTTATAAATCAAGAAACCAAACACAAATTAGCTAAAAACAAATATGAACAACGTGAAACCAAAAACCAAACACTAATTGGCTAAACATATCAACGGTCAAGAGCATCACAAAGTTCTACGTACAATGTGTAGCTAAAAGCATTATACGAACACAAACTCTATATGTCAATACATAATTACATATATACATGTAACGGTAAGCGGCTAAAGAGAAAAAAAGCCACACGCAAAGTTTTTTTTTTTTTTTTTTTTTTTTTTTTTTTTTTTTTGTTTTTTCATTTAGTGTATTTTATTTGTGTCTAGTGAGGGGGAAAAAAAAGAAAAGGAAAGTTGAACTGTTAAGTTTGGAAGGAATTGTTAAGTTTGCAAAGTGATACCATACATTAGTCAATATTTTTAAACTATCCATACAATGGTAAATAAATTTTGAAAAAACAACTTTTTTTTTTTGAACATAATATATATATATATATTATTAAATTTGTTCGAAGTGGTTATAACTTTTTTTTTGAAAAGACAACTACTTTGTGAAAAACTCGTGCTAAAGTATGCTAAAGTTAATAATAATATTATTAAATTTGTTAGAAGTGGTTATAATAAAAGATCTTAAAAACCCACGGAATCATTTTGCATCCCTTGGATGCTGTGCCAGTCAACCCCTAGTAGAATGAATAAGAGACAAAAATGATGTTATCAAACAGGAACCATTGCTAACCGATTCAGAAATAGGCCTGTTAAGAGGCTATTAAACACCCCATTTATTCTTGTTTGATTACTGAATTCGAAAACCCCCAAATTGTGGTTTGTTTTGGGTAGAAAGCGGGTCAAAATGATGACCCGGTAAAAAAGTGGATACTTTGTTAAATCCAAAATAATGACCCGGTAGAAAGCAGGTCAAAATGGGAAGAGCAGCGGATGGTCATTAGTTCACAAATGGCGATGGGTGGAGGATTAGGGGGTTTTCGGGTTCGGCTACGGTAGATTTGTATTTGGGTTGGGTTCTGGTAAGAGTACAGTGGATTGATTGGGTTCGGTTGTTCGGCTAAGGGTAAATGATACTATTTTTGTTTAATGTGATTGTTTATTAGAGTTGCTTTGTTAGTTATGAACTTATGATATGATACAGATCAGGGGATGTTTGGGATTCTTTTATTGATATTGTTTGTTTATCTTATTATTGCGTTTTTATCTAGTTTTCAGGGATTGCTTATCCAAACTGCTTATTTGATCTCGTGAGCGAATTAGCAAATATAATAAGCCAATTAACAGTTTTTCATAGGCACCCTTTAGTTGTGCTAGTTTTACTTTGGTAATGCTGATTATCAATCGGTATAAGTTTCAGAATCACAATCGAGTATATGTTTGGTATAAGTTTCGGAAAAACAATCGGTATATGTTTCATTGTAGGGTAGAATGATTACATGGAATGGATCTAAACTAACCTCTTGTGAGTGGTGTGGAGTATGGAAATTATTAAGGAATGAGTCCATAACTTGAAACTCATATATGTCAACCAAACATGTACAATCATAGTCATCATCATTCCCTCATTCCCATACCTCCCAACCAAACGCACCCAATGATATCATGATCACAATCAGTTCCAGACACTAAGATTAACTGATTATTTGCCGTTTCAAAACGATATTAAGAGCAATCCTAAACACCACTAATGCTTTTTTCAGTAGGTTCAATTTGATTTCATAAAGAGAATAACAACGTTTGTGATTCTGTTTTTCTTATCAGGGGCAGCCAATAATATTATTTTGAACTCTAATAATACAATAAACTGGACGTTAATCTGTATGTTGTGGGTGGTAGACTGATAGGACTTACGAGTAACCGTTGATAACTTCATTGTGTCTATTGTGTAATATATTTAGTTAATCTTATGATAATGTAGCAAGTCTGGTGTATATAGGGAATTGGTGCCGTTGGGCACTTGGGCTACAACTTACAACCCCTTTGGACGGTTACCAATGATTTTTCATATCCGAATAAGGAAATGAGATCGTGTTTATTAACAGGGGATATCTTATGTAATCCATCATCCCACTCTGGGTTTTAAAAAGCGCGATGCGCGTCGATGCGATAAGGGTCAAAAAGCCGAGGCGCGAGGCGCTGAGGTGAATGCGCGCGCATCACGTACCCGAGGCGACAATTTATAAAAAAATATTTAAATTATATATAGTGCACAAAACACATTAATAACACATTTATACCACATTTAATGTCAAAAGATACCATGCATGTTCATAGTTCACGATTTTATATCACTAAAATCCATAAATAGTCAAAAACTAAAATCAAAAGTCTTATCGTTTATAAGGAATTGGTCAAATTGGACCCATATTTTAAAAGTAAAGCTCATGAGAAGAAGCCCAATACACATTATTAAATCCAATTAATAATAAATAAAAATAAATAAATATAATAAAAATAAAAAAGGCCAAAAGTACATGATGCGCAAAAAAGCGCTGATGCGAGCATCAGCTGATGCGTGCCTGATGCGCGCGCATCACCTCGCATCCCGTAAACGCAACGCATCAGCGTGTCTGATGCAACAAAGCCTAGCATCGCAACGCATCACGCATCAGGCGCGCCTGATGCGCGCTTTTTTAAACACAGATCCCACTTTGCAACTCATTACTGTATTTAGCACAGACATAAACGCTTAAATATGCAGCAATTTGTGATTCTTTTTAATCCAAGAAAGATATCCACGTTGATTAACTTTGCATGTAAAGGGATGGTATCTCAAACCAGTGTGCTAATTACTCTCACGTGCGCTTGTTTATCATTCTCGTATTCACTGGTTCTTATTATTGCTAAATGCATATGAGACTCTCCGAACACAATACTATTCAGTCAGTAACAGTTCCAAATTCCCGCTTACTGGACTAGGTGTTTTGACCAGAGAATCACGAAAAAGAAAGCAAAATCTCTCAAATGTCTCAAACGCGCCAGAATACGTAGTCACAAGCTGCAGCAAACAACTGTTTCCAAAGTTATCTATTAGTCCTTTTAGAAAGTTTCAGCTGATCGATTCCGACTCATGTTCCTTCTACCAGTAAATTTGCTACTAACAAGGCCTGCAATAAGTCAGAATCTAATTTGAATAGGGGAAAACGTGTAGGTTTACATCAGCCGAGAAAATTAAGTGAATCACTCGATACTTCAGCCAGAAAAGATTTATGGGAAGATTTTAGACACAAGAAGAGGTTCCATATCCCAACACCTGCACTGGATGAGGTATGTGAAGAATATTTTAGTTCCATGAAAGAAAAAACTAAAGTTCAGAGTAATATTGGAAAAAGTAACCGTAATAGTCATGTTATAGACAGTGTAGTAGATTTGGGTGACTCTCGGGCTCTCGCCCGCCAGCACATCAGTATTTCTTCCATAATGATTTGAGGGTCCAAGAGCTTATGCGAACCCGTTTGTGCAACTTTTTCCCGTTAACTGCAGAAAGTAGAGGTTCTGAGCTTCCGTGTACATCGAAGATCGATTATATGTAAGTTAATTTCGCTATATTACTGATATTAATTTCGCTATATTACTGATAGTTTTTCGCATGATTAATTTCATATAAGATGGTTGTATGCAAATGACTCTATAAAGTCGGATATAATTTCTTATGCCGTCTTTCTTGTGTTTCTAGGGGCCAATTCAGCAATGGTGACAAAACTAAACAAGCTGCTAGAAGTAATAAAGCTGAGACAAGCTCATCAAGGAAAATTCAAGAAGATCAAAAACTCAAGAAACGTCACAAGGTTTCACGAATTCTAAGGTTAATACTGCAAAAGGGATCACAAAAGACGCTGGCAAAAGAAGGTTCAAGCTGATGGTCAAGCTACAGGGCATTGGTTCACAAATGGCGATGGGAAGAGGGTAAGTTCTTGTTCTGTTATTGTAGTCATTTCAAATCTAGAAACTGTTCAGACTTCAGACCAAGTACGGGTCGGGTTTGGGTTCGGATTGACATATCAGAACACCTTAGCCTGAGCACGACATGTTTAAGTAGTTAGGTGACTTAGGTCAGTTATGCCAATCCTAACCTGTTTACACATAACGCGAACATCACCTATTCTAAACTGATGGGCGGGTCGACTTATAATCAGTTTAACCCTTTATAAAAATAAGACTAAAATACACGGTTGGTCCCTAAACTTGTCAATCCGCTTCGCGTTGGGACAAACCTGGGCTTTTTCATCGCAAGAGGTCCTTTTTTCAACTTTTATAGGCTAAACTGGTCCCTTTTGGCCTCTTGACCCGTTTTCCGTTAGTCAACCCTGTTATTTGCTTTGCTTTTTTGTTTTTAGCTAAGGGCATAAAGGATATTTCATATATTTGGATTATTAAATCTTCTTCTTCTACTTTTCTTCCTCTCCTCTGGTTACCTCCACAAAAACACACACATATCATTGCATCACACATATCATTGCATAATTACATCTTTATTTCTTCAATAAATTCTCAAAAGATGTAGTCTGTTCGACAATATAAGATAATTTTAGATTTTAAAGGTTTTAAATGTTTGGGTCAGTTTTGGATTTGAGATAGTATTTGATGAATTTACAAATCAAATCGTCATTTTTTTTTGTTGGAAAATTTTGGATTTGGCTACAGAACTAGGCTGAATACTGTTAGAACATCAATCTTTACGGATTTCTTGCTGTCATGCTTATCTGAAAGGTCGAAGATTTACAATAACTAGAACTAATTTGTAAGAACCTAATGCGTAATTGGTTAATCTGTTTTTACTGCATAATTGCTGATGGCATGAGTATGATTTGTCTTAGCTTGTATCCATGGAAGGATCATGTGTTAAGTTAGGAATTTAGGATCATTTGATCTATTCAGCTATTTATGTTTACTAGGCGAGTACCCATGCCTAGCGGCATCGGTTTCTAGCGGCAGACAATTAACGATATACAATATTGTGTTAAGTGTTTTGTATAACGTTCAAAATATCGTGGTAAGTGTTTCGTATAACGATATACAATATTGTGGTAACTGTTTCGTATAACGTTCAAAATAGAACGTGAAAAGATCAAATGTTACAAACGGTTATAACATGTGATAATTCAACTCTAGCAAAAAAATTTAACATGTATCAAAGAACATATAAAAACATTTAGTGAAACTTAAAATAAAAGATTACATCAACTAAAACGAATTGAAAATATCACATGCAAATCAAAATCAATTCCGCATATAAATCTAATAAGTTATTGTATACTCAAAATATATATTTTTTTTATTGTTAACAGTTTGGGACAAAATGAGATGTTGCTAAAATGTATGTAAAGCATTGTTAGATGAACAAAAACCTAAAAAAGATTATAGGTATTTTAAGGATTGGGTTATTATACAAAAAAGTCACTAAAGTTTGCGGGAAATTTGTCCTAAGTCACTAAAGTTTAAAAGTTGTCATTCAGGTTACTCAACGTTAAAAAGCAAACATGTCTATAATTTCAGTGATTTTTACATTTATTTTTTTTATATGTTAAGTAACAAAAATGTCATGTCTTTACAAATTTAGTAACCTGCATGACAACTTTCATAAGTTCAGTAACGTGGTTGACAACTTTCATAAGTTGAGTAACCTAAATGACAACTTTTAAACTTTAGTGAGTTAGGACAAATTTCCCGCAAACTTTAGTGACTTTTTTGTATAATAACCGATTTGTAGTTAGTAGTTACCAATCAGAAACAAACTTGCCAAACGTGGATTACAAACAAATTTTAATAATGCACTTTGCATAATGTATATCAATTGTATTATTTGGAACCGAATATCGATAAGTCTTCATTTAGAATACATGATGAATATTATGACTCAAAATATAAATGTCCTCATTTATATAGAAATCGGTTGCTTGATTATATATTTGTCTAAACTAATGGTCAATTCTATTAAATGTGTATTGAATTATTAACAAAGTCTCCAACAATACAGAACTTGCATAAATTAGTAATCAATTTTATTTAAGGTGTATTAAATGAGTTTAAACCTTGCCTTTTGTAATGCACGCAGTTGATTTAGTCACGAGGCATTCACATCTAGTAATAATAACAACATAGAATATCACCCTAAAATATCACACAACATATCTATACCATATTATTTTGTTTATGCATATTGATTTGGATCAGTTTTCACATTTCCTGTCATGACATACAACATCTTAATAAGAAATAAGGCCATATTAACTATACAATCACTTACTAACCATGATTCCATACAACAATTATAACTTACAAAACATATTTTAACCTCTTACACTATAACTTGATGAATAAATTTACAACGTCATGAGACATTTATTTATTTAATGAATGACAACATCAACATCCAAGATTATATTTTCCAAAATTAATAACAATAGAGATAAGAACACTTATATTAGCAAATTGCACAATATACTTTGATAATGAACAAGCCGGACTGCCCGCACTCCGTCGCGTGGTCCGTAAATCGTGTATTGTTTTATGTTGATGTAGAATTATATCATCTGTTAGATCATATAATTGAGAGTTGTTAGTAGCGGGAACATAATTTCGGAGCTTAAGGTTTTATGTTGCTGCATAATGCTTAGATACAATTTTAGCCTAAATATATACATAGAGGTTAAATTTATCATTTAATCACAAAAGATTAAGAAGTTAATTAACATTTACAACTGCTTTTGTGTTACAAAAGTTTTGACGAAAGAACCTCCATGCCTTGTATAGCTTAACCGACAATAGTAACTCTAAAGTGTGAACTAAATTTGGAACCATGAAATGAAAGAATCTCATCGCACCAAGTACACCAACTTGAATCCAAGTGAGTTACCTAGCCAAAAATGAAAAATAATGACTTACCTAGCCAAGTGAGTTACTGAGCTGTTTGTTTGACTTCAATAACCTTGTGCGAAGCATGAGAGTTAGTGGCATTCTCCCTCTCACAGCCCCTAAACTGCTACCTTGAATTAGAGCAGCTCCTACTATTCAAGTTATATGATTATATAATATTATATAATCAATTAAAGAATACGTACCTAAACACCCTCTAAATCTGAGAAGGTGATGATTTAATGGTGTATACGTTAATATCCTTAATTTGCTTTTAAGGTAGACTCCGGCGAGACATCAGCAACGACGGCCACTGCGACAGCAAGCGGCGGCTGATTAAAAAAATGCCAAAACATTTAAACAAGTAAGATCTATAATTAAAATATATAAACCTATGTAAGAAAACCTTCAAAAGCTGTTTAATATAGATAGATCTTACAAAAACATTAAAAAACCTTAAAACTTGAAATCCCTTTTATGATATACACGCTTCGATTGTTGTTTGTCTCGGTGCTTGGGGTTTTGTAGTGGTGAGTGTTACGGTGGTGGAGGGATTCCAATGGTGCAGGAGGGATTCGGGTAGTGGAATAATGAATGGTGTAGCAAATATGAAAATTGAAAATACATTGAAATCAAGTTTTAATACTTACCGAAGATTGCCAAAGTAATGAATGAAACCGAAATAATGGAATAATGCTGGCGTTAATACGAATGCATTCAAGAATGGTCTGGCAAAGTTACATGCAAATAATACTTTCCATGCAAATCTACTTACCATGCAAAGTTACATGCAAATAATACTTTCCATGCAAAAACCTTCCATATATTCCATATATGGTGCGTTAATCCACAATTCAGTTTTTCCATGTTGACCATTTCCACTATTCCACTTTTTTCACTTTTCACTTTTCCAATATTGACCATGTTGACCATTTTTCTTTTTAATGTAGTATAGATATAGATATAGATGTCATCTTCAAACGGGTCCAAAGAAAGTCAAATGGGTCAAGCGAGCTAAAAATTAGATCAGAGTCAACTTTATTATTGCATAGAGCCTCTAAAATCGTTTTCCTGATTGCAATAAGATTGTTTGTTAAGTGTTGTTTAAGAGAGTATTTCAAGTTGGATTTTGCATTATTCCTAGATCAGCAAAGGTTTATTTAACCGATATACAGAAAGTAGATAATGCTCCATCTTTTTCTTATCAATTTGGTTAGTGTTCATACGGAATTTTAATTTGATATGCAGGGGTTTTTTTTTTTCTGCCATCAGAAGAGGAGGTTATAAAAGACATTAAATCATCTTTACAATGGAAGGAACCGCTGAAAATAGGGGAGTTAAGTACCGTACCTTGGAGGAGCTGTTCAGGGTATCTGAAGAAAGGAGTGATATAATGAGATATCAGCTGTTTGTAAGCATGTTGGAGGTTTACAATGAGAAGATAAGGGACCTCTTGGTTGAAGATGCTGACCAACCTGCCAAAAAGTAAGCTTGATGATAATATCTGTTACTTATTTGTGCTTGTGGTTCTGAATAAGATGAATATATTCATTAGTTGGTGATTGAAATTTATATATTTTTGCTCTGTTTACATTTTTGTTTCACCGATAAGTTGCATAGAAGTTCTAGTCCCTCCTGGTACATGTCTTTACTGGTTTCTAGTTTCTACCTTCTAGGACAAAAAGAATGACACATGCAATATCGAGTTGTCTTGTGTACCATTTCAGTGCAAGCAATTCCTTACAACTGCTTATTCAGATGACAAGTGTTTGGTGTAGTTTAGAAGGATAAATCAAGTGTTTAGTGTGATATAGAGGACAATCAGTATGTGAACGAGAAGTGGAGAAGTGGTTTGTGCTGTATAGAAGAGGTTGACTAAATGGTTCATATTTAATTGCAGGTTAGAGGTCAAACAATCAGCTGAAGGAACCCAAGAAGTTCCAGGACTCTCTGAGGTGCCTGTGCACAAGACAGATGAAGTTTGGGAATTGCTTAAGAGCGGGAGTCGTGCTCGATCTGTTGGATCAACCAATGCCAATGAGCTTAGTAGCCGCTCTCACTGGTGAGTCTTTATTACATTTTAGCTAATCTGTAAGCTAATAAATGGTTTTTTAGTGCTAATTTCTTGCTGTATAGCTTATTGCGAGTGACTGTTCTTGGAGAGAACTTGGTGAATGGACAAAGGACTAGAAGCCACCTTTCGCTAGTGGACTTGGCGGGAAGTGAACGAGTAGGAAAGATTGAGGTTGAAGGTGAAAGATTGAAGGAATCCCAGTTCATAAATAAATCACTTTCATCATTAGGTGATGTAATTTCTGCTCTTGCATCGAAAACAAGTCACATTCCTTACAGGTATGCTCATTTCTCTACACTACAACCTCGTACTAGTACAAACATCACTTTTATCTAAATATCATCTATGTTTTTTATCAAATCAGAAATTCGAAGCGTACTCATATACTACAGAGCTCTCTAGGTATGCTTCTTGATTTCTTAACTTGCTAGTTTGTAATCTAAATGGTTTCACTTGTAAGGTACTAATCTTCTCTTGACTATCTCGAAACTTGAGCAGGCGGTGATTGTAAAACACTTATGTTTGTCCAAATCAGCCCAAGTTCAGCAGACCTGGGAGAAACCGTTTGCTCTCTGAACTTTGCAAGTCGAGTGAGAGGTGTTGAGCATGGCCCTGCTCGCAAACAAACTGACGTCACTGAACTTTTCAAGTACAAGCAGCTGGTAATTTGCTTTAAAATACACTCATCGAACTGGGACAACAATTTCTACCCTGCCTTCATTTAATGCTATTTCATGTTCATTTATTTGTTTTACTATGGTATGCAGGCGGAGAAAGCGAAACATGATGAGAAAGAAACAAAAAAGTTGCAGGACAGTCTACAGTCTGTGCAACTACGTCTATCTGCTAGAGAACACATATGTAGAACTCTGCAAGAGAAGGTACATAACTCACCTTTTAAGTTATCAAAATTAAGGTAGTGAAATGAGGTTGAGTCGGGTAGATGATCCTGTTGACATATAGTCCAAATTATATCTTTGAGAATAGACTCTTTAATAAATTGAATCCAAAATTTCCTTTTGGTGGCATTTGACCATTTTTCTTGTTAGCTGATGTTTTTATGCTGCCTGTTAGAGATTAAAAAAAAAAAAAAAAAAAAAAAAAAAAACTTTACCCCAATTGACCCATCTGTAGGTAAAAAATGACTTACTTTTAGTAAGATTTTGGCATAAAACTTAACCCCAATTGATCCATTCATAAGGAGATAATGAATTGAAACACCCCTTCAGCTTGCAGATTAATCAAATAGGCTCAAGTTTAATAACTAATCAGTGATCTTCTGTTAATCTTGGCTATGTATAGGTTCGTGATCTGGAAAGTCAGCTAGCAGAAGAGCGTAAAACAAGACAGAAGCAAGAGAACAGAGCTCTTGCTGTGGCTTCCTCACACCCCTCACTTTCTTCTATTGCCTCCTTTCAATCTGAATCCAGCTCAAGTGCAATGACTACACCAATCAACCGATCCAGTGCTGCACCGCGGATAAGGAATGACAGAGTGATGGGTAGGCAATCGTTCGTGTGGGACCCACAAAGGATGTGGCGCACATCACCAGTCTCCTCTAGGGCAGTCAAACGAAGTGGCTTTGTCCTCTCGTACAGTAGAGGCAACACCTGTTGCTGCACCAAGGAGCAGTAAGTTTATGGGGAGCCCGCCTTCTCATGTTGTTGGTTCTTGGAAGCCAAAGCATCCAACTGTTGTTGCCTTACAACGTAAACAGTTGGTTTGGAGTCCACTCAAAAACAAAGGCATAAAGCCAGTAAGGAAGTCCTTTGTACCCTCGTGATTGTGATCGTGAAATGTGCTCTCAATATCCATACATATATACTTTGGATTTTATTGTAAACCAACTGTAAGACCAAGTAATATAATGAAGTATGCATTCGCAAACGGTAGTGTATGTATACTCATTACTCACTGGTATCATGCTTGATGATCTTCTGTAGTATAGAATTTGATTGCAAGTTTGCAACATTTGCATTGTTATACCGGCATGATTTAATGTCTTGGGCATGATTAATTGAAGGAATAAAGATGTTATACTTGTAAACCAACTGTGTGAATGCAATGATATGTGTGTGTTTTTGTGGAGGTAACAGAGGAGAGGAAGAAAAGTAGAAGATGATTTAATAATCCAAATATATGAAATGTCCTTTATGCCCTTAGCTAAAAACAAAAAAGCAAAGCTAATAACAGAGTTGACTAACGGAAAACGGGTCAAGAGGCCAAAAGGGACTGGTTTAGCCTATAAAAGTTGAAAAAAGGACCTCTGGCAATGAAAAAGCCCAGGTTTGTCCCAACGCGAAGCGGATTGACAAGTTTAGAGACCAACCGTGTATTTTAGTCTAAAAATAATTTATCTATAATTAAAAAAACTCAAACGGGTTGGTGGATCAACCTGTTTAACACCCATGGCCATCAAACTGTTTAGACCAGACCCTACCCGTTTATTTTTTTCGTGTCGGTTTTGGGTCGTGTTTCGTGTTTGGAATTGCTAAACCCTACTTTCTGATTGCATATCTTTATTTGTTGTAAGATGTAAATATATATTTCTTGTACTTTCAGGTTTATGTAAGTAAAATAGGGCAAGAAATGACTGGCAAAGCTGCTTACATTCACTATACTTCTGCTCAATTATATCTCCCAACTTTCTCACCTGATTTTGCTTTACAAATTACAACTGTTAAACATCGTTTCAAAAGTTCTATTTTTTGCGTGTAAATATGCTATGAGCTAAATAATGATGCTTTTGTTGTTCAGCAAGTTTGATTTCTATTAACATTGGAGAATATATGTTGTTTTGACTGGAGAGTGGAGGATTTAAAAATAAAAAGGCGAAGAAAACGTCCACCAAGAAGAAATGAGTGTTGACTGTGTCTTACATGTGGGATTGGTATATACTCCTCTTGAGATGCTAAGAGTCTGAATGGGATTGTTCAAATACAGTTGACACTAGTAGCTTTAGAAGTGCTTCAGAAGTGCTGGTGAATTTTTCTGAGGCTGCTCGGTACTGCTTAACACAGGATATAAAGCATAAGCTTTTTTTTTTAAATTTAGCTTGTAGTCCAGATCTTTTTTACTAATAAACATATTTTAGACCTAAATTTAGTGTTTCTAAATGAAAATTTGAAGCTTTTTAAGAGCTCTTACTGTTATAACCGGATATCATATTGGTAGAAGTGAGTTTGAGCCTAAAGTAAGATTGCTTTAGGTTACAAATACAAGCTTTACTTTTTGAATATTATGTATAATTAGAAGTTAGATGAGTTAATTAATAAATAGTCAAAGTAATTGACTTTTTTAGAAAGTCAACTATGTTTTTTATGAAAATGTTAGGACTTGGATATGAAGTTGAAGATCATGTACAAATGAATATATGACGATTTTGCAAGTGATGTGTGATCATACACAAAAGTACTATTATATGCTCTTTGGGTTACAATCATCAAAAACAAAAACATTTGACTTTTTTTAGTCAAAGTATTGACTTTCATCAAAATTTCTGACATTTTATTTAATGTAACGAACATAGAGTGTTTATTACTGCTGGTATTGTCAAATAAAAAAAGAAAGTTGATAGGCCTGTTATGACAATACCATACTAAGAGACACAAGTTCTGATGAAAATTTTGAAGAATGAAGTTATGATTTCATCAAATATGAGATAAGGCAAAATTTAAGGTAAATTTTGCCTTACACTTGTATTTAAAACTTTGATTACATAGTAAGACCTTTATGTTTTTTGGAATTTGTTTAACTGAAGCTCAATTTATGCAAAACCAGTACTCTATTTGATGGTTAAAATATAAGTTACATTGCATGTTGATTTTAGTAAGAAATGGAGTTTGATTTTAACTGAAGCTCCATTTATGCAAAACCAGTACTCCATGACTACAATGAAGTTTTGATTTTCACACTTTGACTAAAAAGGTTTTAAACTATTAAGTTCATTTCAATGTTGGTATTTCCCGTTAGTAGATTGTTTCACTTTAAACTTGGAATGTCTAGAGACACTTGTTTGAACCTCGCTAGATAAACATCTTGGAATGTCTAGAGACAACTCCGGA
This sequence comes from Chrysanthemum seticuspe, assembly GCA_019973895.1. NCBI lineage: Eukaryota > Viridiplantae > Streptophyta > Magnoliopsida > Asterales > Asteraceae > Chrysanthemum > Chrysanthemum seticuspe. The sequence goes on along the minus strand of BPTQ01000006.1, from coordinate 11,759,787 downwards.
AACGACCACTAGTTATTAGTTAGACTCTCATGCATCATAGCACAAAAAAATTCTCAAGTTTCCCAAATGAACATAGACCCCTCTCCTTGACCTTGATCAAATCAAATAGTCTTGCTTGTGAATAATGTGAATATACTTTGAGATGTTTCGTATGTTTCATGTAATTGCAAGTATCTAATGACATATGTTTGTTCTGAAATGAAACTCTCGTTGCGGTTCGGTCCAAACTTTCTAACTCCCTTAATTTAAGTAACTATGTTTGACCATTTAATAAAGAGCCAAGTCCATTTTGTCCCAAAAATGAAACCATGGTTAAAGGTTTGCCCCCCAAAAAAATTACTTCTATATTTGCCCCACCCAAAATTATGCGACTCCAACAAAAAAATTGACATGTGTCTCATAAAAGTACGCATTTTGAATATTTAATTATTATTTTGTTTGACTTTTAAAAAAAAGTACAAGTCACACGACTTTTTGGTTGAGTCGCACAATTTGCACAATTTTGAGTGGAGAAATATGGAATTCAAAATTTTTTTTGGCAAACCTTTAACTATAGTTTTATTTTTGAGGCAAATATGGATTTGGCTCTTTAATAAAAAGATATTATTGTATTTTTAAGTACTATATTAGACAAAATAATAAGTTAATGTACAATTCTCATCTTGCTCTTTGTTTGTGTCTCTAAAAGTTTTCCCTAAATTCACTTTCTCTCTCTGGTTACTCAAAAATTCATTAATTCAAATCAAATTATCATTCAATTCATTTTATATCATTTTCATTCACTCCCAATTTTTTCAGTGATTTTGGGCGTTTTGAAATTTAGGGTTCCGATTAAAATTAAGGGGTTTTATTCTTTCAATTTCAGGGTACCCAAGCAACTAAATGTCTAGACTTCCAGTCACGGGATTTGAGTGCTGAAATTGTAGTAAAAGGTCTAGCAAAAATGAAGGATCTTAGATTCATTGACATACATCTCCCAAAGTATTATTATAAGAGGAATATTGTTGAATTTGATAAAGTTAGCGAATACCTTCCAAGTTCCTTACGATTTATGAGTTGGGTTGGATTTCCTTTTTCGAGTTTACCGAATACATTTCAAGGAAAATATCTTGTTGAACTTTACATATGGCACAACAAAATTGTTCAACTTTGGGAAGATGGAGAAGGAAAGGTCGAATAATGGTTAATTTGTTGTTTTTTCATGATTCATTATGATCCTATATATCTATTGGTTTGTTACTGCAACAATATTAATTGTTTTTTGTGCTTATGTTAGGCTCTTCATAAGCTCTGGTTCCTCAAAATCACGAAGTCAAAGTTGAGGACCTTTGACCTTAGGTTGGCTCCAAATCTTGAGCAGTTGACTATTATTTATTGTTATGATTTCGTAGAGCTTCATATGCCTGCTCATCATCATTCAAAGCTCGAATATCTTAACATCGATTATTCAAAGCTGACAAACCTTCACCTAGGGAATACTCCAAATATTAAGAAGCTAGAACTCAAAAGCTGTAATGATTTGATAGAGCTTAAAATGCCTAATGAAAGTCTAGAGCTCCAAGAGCTCAACCTCAGTGATTCAAAGTTGAGGACCCTTGACCTTGGGCTGAATCCAAATCTCAAAAAGTTAAAACTTAAAAATTGTTATGATTTGGTGGAAATTAATGCTCCCATTGGATGTCTGAAAAAGCTTGTCTTCTTAGACTTAAGTGGTTGTGGGAAGTTTAAGTCTTTTGTGTTTGACAAACGGCATCAACCAGCCTCAGCTGGTTCTTTATCTGAGTTACATCTGATTGTAGAACCCACAGATGTTTGCCCATTGCACTCCGACAATGATTCTCCAAAGTTTCGGTTTGAATGTTATTATAAAGAAGATCTGGCTTCATCGTTTGGAAATCTTGAAAGGCTAGTTTCTCTTGGTCTGTGTGCTTGTACAAACCTTGAGAGTTTTTCAAGAAGCATCTGTAGTTTACATAGAAAGCTTACACTTGAAGGCAGTATTACAGAATCACCCCAGGACCTTGACCAGTTAGAATGTCTAGAGGAGCTGACCTTTTCATCTACAGAGATTAGACATCTTCCAGATAGCATTTGTAAGTTGAAACATCTCAAGTCTCTCGAACTTAAATCATGTTTTCTTCTTCAGAAGTTACCTGATGATCTTGGCCAAATAGAATCTTTAGAGACGCTAATCATAACGGATTGTAACCGTTTACGAGATATTCCAAACAACATGGGTAAGATACAATGTGTTACATCACCAAAGGTCTACAAGCGCTATACTCATGGCAGATATAGATATAAGTAGAAGCGATAAATGATGCAGTTAACAGACCGAAAGGAGCCGATACATGCAGAACTAATGTAACAGGTACATTCTATGTCTCTATTTTATGTGTGTTTTTACTGTTGATCCTAACATTTGTTCCATTTTCTGCAATCAGGTGGTTCAGTGAGCAAGAAGCAATGCCGTCACATCTGCAACATTTGTAACATTTATTTATGATTTTTTTTATCACCGGGCTTTGAAGCGTTGTTGATAGTATTCATGTGCTTAGACTCTGCATCCCGTCATATTAATGAAGCAAAGGGTCATTTTTTATCGTTGGCTCAGTTTGTTTTGGTCATTGATAGGATTGTGGTACTATTAGTGCTTTTGAATATATTGATAGTATGATTGTTTGTAAAGAAGTGTTATAAAAGTTTAATTGTCATTTATCTTTCAATATTAGTACTTTACAATACACTGTTAGATTAAGCTATAAAACCCAACTTGTATTGTCTACTAATTACTTTAAGATATTTTAGTATTTGAACTAAGCTAAGTTAATTCATTGAGTCCAGTAAATACAGTTGACTTCGTAGAAAGTCAAACTGTTTTCTTTATAAAAACGGTCAGAATTAATTTGAGGATTGTCACACCTCGCCAAGGCGGAAACGCGAGTGTAACTTCATGGATATCATCACAACACTTGGTGTCTAAATAGAGAATTTCTACATGCATAATATTAAAGCATTGTGTAGACACAAAGTGCCATAACAATACCCAAAATAAACAAAATTAAACTCCAAAGGTGTCTTCATTAAGACATAAATTACTAAACGTAAACAAACAATGTATCACATTCAAAACTCAAAATAAAGTCATAAATCCAAATCATAAAAGATAAACATCTTCAAATTCAACTATGGTCTAGCCTAATCGCTTCCTTCTATCTTATCCTTATGACGCTCACCTAAAAATGATGCTTAAAAACGTCAACATAAAGTTGGTGAGGTTCATAGGTTTAAGACTCAAAATGTAATCCTTTCCAACAAGTTCGTTGTGATAACAAAACATGGCAGGACAGTAAGATAGCTATCAATGTACTAACATGCAATCTCAACAATAACCATCAACGGGACGGAACGTGCCCACGATCCAATTTCAACATAATTGGGTAATCATTACCCTCCGATCGGAATCACACAGAACAATATTGGGTAGAGTCACCACCCTCCAATTGGAACCACACAGATGAATAGTGGGTAACAAAGCTACCCTCGAATTGGAATCACACAGAACAACCACACAGAAAGAAACATAACATGAAGTATGCATACAATAACCACTTACAAGTCCATGCACTAATTAAACCACGTAATCACAACAACTTAAAACTTATTTCAACACAAGCATCATTTCCATCCCAAGTTCAAAACAAAGAAAAATGGGACTATGAAACTCACCTGAAAACTCCGCAGCTTCAACAAAAGTCTAACACAAATCTAAACAAACAAAAATAAAACCACGTTACACGTGACCAAGCCAAAAGCTTAAGTCCATGTAACACACATATGATGGATTTCTAAGGGTTACATTAACCACCATGGGTCACCTCGACTTCATACCCCACACTACTAATTGCTTACACTCACTAAACCCCTTGTTTACTTTTAACTAACAAACGCAGATTTTTGGGGTAAATTCACCCACATAAAATTACGACCAAAAGAACTCCACAACTCACACCAAAAATTTACCATGGTCCCTCATGAGTGTACAAGCCACTACCAGAAGGCCATGAACTAAAACACACACAAGTGCCCTCTAGAAAATCAAACACCAAAACTATCCAGATTCGGATCTGCACGTACACCAAAATGTTTTGACCAGATAATCATACTTGCACAACTTATTAACGGCTATCCTTCGCGTGGAAGTCAAATAATACATAAAACTCAACTTCCCCAGAAGGGCTACCCTTAATTACACTTTTAGACCCACGTATTCCCCTATTTGTTCAGACCTAAATCTGTCCCGGTTTAACAGCTTTGACACCTTTTCTTACAAAAATTGTTTGACACACTTCCCGGACTCGAAATCAATCGAGGCCGGACTTTTTGGAAAGCCAACTCTCTGAACTACAGTTTAGAATAAAAAACCATCAGTTAACTCTTTATCATCTATTAGAAAATCGTCGTTTACTACAGCCCTAAAAACTGTCAGCACTTAACTCATTAACTCACGCGTTTTTAAACCCCAACTCTTACACCAATCATCATAACATCACTAACTAATGACCCTACCATGTCTTACAAAATTAAATAACAGATTTTAAGGTAAACCCTAATCCACGATAACTTTTATTACATGAATCAAATCATTAATTAAATGAATTAGGAATAACTAGACATACCTTAAGCTTGTTTTTCTTTGAAACCCTAACTTTTCTCTTTTTCTCTCCTCTTTGTTAGTCGACTATTCTCAAAAAAATAAGTGAGGGTGTTTTGGTTTTGTATTTATACTACCCTAAGACCCTTCTAGATAACCTCGTTAATTAAGAGTTATATTAGGACTCAAATTTGTTTCCTTTTCCCCCTAAAATCCAAAAATTCGTCCATAAATAAAGCCATATAAAATTTTTTTTTTCATTTTTTAATTATTACACTTAAAACCTTGGGTTTTTGCTATTTTATAAAAGCGTATATCGAAAACTAACGTCTTACGCGATAAACCTTCATTTTACGACAACTAGCATAAAAATTATTTCAAAACCTAAGTTTCCAAAAATAGAATTTTCACACTTATTATTAATATAACCCATAAAACCAAACACCACGTAACTTATTAACGCTCAAGAACTTGAACGAAACTAGCTACGCAATAATCGCGGAACACAAAACCCATAAAAGTCATTTTCACGTCACCAATGTGAACAAAATAAAATTAACCAAAACTAAAACTACTCAAACACCAATTAAGGTTACACAAAGAATCTAGAACCAAAACACACGTATAACCCACATATGACACCCAAAACACTTAAGTCGTACCAAGCAAAAGATATATGGGTCGAAACTAACAGTTAAACTAACCTGCTAAAATCACGGTTGTTACAAGGATGGAGATGATGATGTTAATAATAAACTTAAGAAAGTGCTATAAGTGATTTAAGATCATAAACTAGTTTTATCTACATAATAAGCTCTACATTTGGATGAAATCATTAATCATGCAAATATTTGACTTTTGAGTCAAACTACTAGCTTTCATTAAATTTCACTTAATGATTACATATTTTAATGATAAGGGATTATAAGATCATGTACTATTTGTAGCTTTAAAAGGCATTGTGCAGTCATTGTGTCTTTGTCATGGTTGGGCTACAAACCGTAGAATGTTAAATTTGGTAAACAATTTAACATGGTAAACCGAGCTAACACAAACCGTTGCTTATAACTAAAACCGCGTCAGAACTGATCACATATACGTACAGTATATGACAGCAAGCTTTGATGCTAAAAACTCAGCTTTTTTGTTACCGTACATGGAACTCCTTTCATGCAGCAGAGTTGACTTCTTGAGAAAGTCAAATGCACTGCTAATGAAGAAGGTTCGATTTTGATATGAGTTGCATATTATCATGTTATCATTTAAAGAAGTTTTTGACTTCTTCAGAAAGTCAAATGCATTGCTGATGAAAAAGGTTCGATTTTGATATGAGTTGCATATTATCATGTTATCATGTTACTATGGGTAAAGCTTCTAATTCGTCGTCTATGTTGAAGTCTACTGGCACTACCTCAAAGGAAGGTAATATGTGGGATTACAACAAAACCAATACAATCGAGGCTTCCTAACATCGATCCGAACCAACCCCCTCTATTGATTATAACATTCAAACACTTATATGCAATGATCAAAATATTCGAATAGCCACAGACCCTACGTGCTCGATTTGTAATATGTAACATTGTAGCTAATGTTTAAAGTTTTTTCAATCTTTTGCTTTTGCCAAATTTTTGTATGAACGTATTGCTACCAAAATTTCCCTTTTAATATTAGTTTATGTTCTGATTAAAGTTAATAGTTGATAGTTGCTTTTAAGTTTCAAACTGTTTTCAATTAAACTTTGTTAAAAAAAAATGGTTTCTTTACAAATTTAGTTTTTATTTTCTTCTTTTATCAACAGACTAGTAGTGTGCAAATTAAAGTAGTATTATCTTAGATTAAAAGGTGATCAGAAAGCAATTAGTGGGTTTTATGATTGAGCTTCTTGATGGGTTATATGATTTTCATTTTTTTTGGAAACTAGGTTTTTACGGCCGGAATTATTGGTGTTTGGCCGGAGTTGAAATGTAAAAGATGAATATGAATGAAATGACTAAACTAACCAGAAAGATGATTTATAATGAGTGGTTTAAAACTTTAGAAAGCATAATGAGTCATTTTAGTTAGTTAGAGTATTTATAGATTTTACCCTTTGTTGTTGTAAAGCTATCCACATTTGAAAGTATAACAAGAGAGGGAAAAGTGTATAATAAATAAATAAAAGGGGTGTGAAATGAATACAAGGAAAGAGTTAAAGGACCTCTTATGTCATACACGTATAACTTCAAATTCATTATTAACAGGTGGATTCAATCTTTGTTAGGTGAAATAATTGGTGATAGGCTAAAACTGATAGTTTATTATTGTTTGATTAATTAATTACGACACTACCACAAGGAATTCGAAAACCCCCCAAAATGTGGCTTGTTTGTTTTAGGTAGAAAACACTACAGTGGATTTGGATTTGGATTTGGATTTGGTTGTTGATGATGCTGATGTATTGAGGACTTTTCATCGCCGGAGGATAATAATGCTAAAGGTAAAAGTATCCTAAAGTGATTAATCTTTGTTTGAGATAGTTTTATTGAATTTGTTTTGGTGATTGATCTCAACTTAATGAGTTGACTTTATAAATAGTCAAACTGCATCCTTTATGAATTGGATACTAAGTATCATGTTTAAACTAAAAAGATTAGTATGGTTTCATAAACAAGTTTTAGAAGCTACCCATATTTCGAAGACCTGATACTTAGATAATAGATATATAGAAAGTCATTGAGGTGATTGTTCATCTTATTATCTAGTAGTATAGCTGATATCAATATACACGCTATATTCCTTTCTTAACTACTTAGTCAAATTTTTATGAGTACCCTTGACCTTAGTGTGGTTTGATACAATTATCCAAGTTATCGAAAACCCCCAAAATGTGGTTTGTTTGTTTGTTTTGGGTAGAAAGCGGGTTAGAATGAAAACCCAATTTTGAAACACACCCTAACACATCGCATTGGGTTTCATCAGTAGCTAACTAGAAGAATGTTGTTAATAATGGAAATTATGATGATTATTTTGAGATTGAGACATTATTCAATCAGTTAAGGCGTGGGTGTAGTGCGGAGGATAGGGGGATTTCGGGTTTCGGAAAGTGTAAGAGTACAGTGGATTTGGGTTCGGGTTCGGGTATTGTTGATGATGATGATATCGAGGATTTTTTGTCCCCGGAGGGTAATAATGCTAAAGGTAATATATACTACATTTTGGTGATTGATTTTATGGGAGTTGTTTGTTAGCTGTCTATTGCGGTTTCATATAGTGTTCAGGATTGCTTATCCAAACTGCTTACTATATGATTTCGTGAGTTAATTACTAGCAAATATACAAGTTTTGATAAGCAGTTTTTCTAAGGTAACTTTAAGTTGTGCTAGTGTTACTTTGGTAATGCTGATTTTTAATGAAGTTTAATGGTAAAGTAATCCGAATCGGTATGAATAAGGAACTTTGAAAAAGTTTGTCTAAAAATGATATACTGGTCACAATCAGTTCCAAACACTAATATTAACTGATTCTTTGCTGTTTCAAAATGTAATAATCAGATATTAAGAGCAGTGGCGGATACAAGAATTTAAAATGCGTGTAGCACGATTTTCGGCTCGCTTCACTTCACGAATAGTTATTACTTTTATTTGTCCATTTTTTTTAAAAGTAAAACTGGTTTTTTGTGGTTTTCGTTTTCGAATGCAGATAATTTAGACTAGGGCTGCTCATTGGGTGAAAACCGGACCGGACCGAGACCGAATCCGGCAAAAACCGTAGACCGAGACCGAATGTGGTCGGTCTGGTCCGGTCCGGTCCAACAAGGCTAAATTTTCGGTTTGTGGTCCGGACCGGACCGAGACCGAATTTGCCAAAAACGGTAGACCGAGACCGGACCGTCGGTCCTTCGGTCCGTTCGGTTTCGGTTCGGTCCGGTCGGTTTTGTCAGTCAGTCCAGTCCATCCCGTCCGTTTGCTCACCCCTAATTTAGACAAGGTACTTGGATAATAAATTTCGTTGAACAGTAATCGTTAAAAAAAATTAATACTTTATGAAATGTTTGTATCTATACCTTTTCACAAAATGAAAGCTACATAAAGAAATGTTCGGTCAAATCACCTCTGTGGCATAGCCCCACTCTCCAGTAGTCTCCACACTAAAAGATAAAAGACAAATAACTAAAACACAAATGATACAAAACATTGATAAATACTACTGTTCATCATCTTCCTCGAGTTCCATCTTCTTTCTTTCTCCTAAAAACACAGCTCAAAAAACAATTTTCACTTCAAATGGGTGTAGCAATTTAAGAAAACCAAAAACATTTACTGAAAAACTACACTTCGTCATGAAAACCATGTGTGGCACGTGCCACAGGTGGCTCATACGTAGCTCCACCCCTGATTAAGAGCAATCCTAAACACCACTGAGGCTTTTTTCAGTAGGTTCAAATTGATTTCATAAAGAGAAAAACAACGTTTGTGATTCTGTATTTCTTATTGGGGCAGCCAATTACATTATTTTGAACTCTAATAGTAACCAAAAACTGGACTTAGTTTCTGTATGTTGTGGTGGATGGACTTACGAGTAACCGTTGATTACTTCATTGTGTAATCTATTAAGTTAGTCTTATGATAATGTAGCAAGTCTGGTGTATTTAGGGAATTGGTGCTGTTAACTTACAACCCCTTTGGATGGTTATTATACACCCGTATTTATGTTTTAAGCTAAACAAGAAAGTTGTAATCGTTAAAAGAGGTGGCAATCTAGACCCAATGGGTCTACATGGGTTTATATGGGAAAGTGGAACTTGTGCATTAATGTTTGTCTAGACATCTCATGGGTCTAATTGGGACGGTTTGTTAGACCAACGTCAACGTACAAGTTAGCACTTTTTGTATAAACCCATCTAAACCCGTTGGGTCTAGATTGTCAGCTCTAGCTCAGACATAAACGCTTAAATATACAGCAAGTTGTGATTTTTTGTAATCCAAGAAAGATCATAAAGGTATTCGGGATCCCCACATTGATTAACTTTGCGTTAAAGGGATGATATTTGTGCCAGTTCAAGATTCCATAAAGTAATTTGCAGTCAGACGTATCTTAAACCAGTGTGCTAGTTATTGTCACATACGCTTGTTTATCATTCCCATATTCACAGATTGTTATTATTGCTAAATGCAGATGAGAATCTATCAACACAACACCATTCAGTTTGTAACAGTTCTAAACTCCAGCTTACCGGACTTGGTGTTTTGACAAAAGAATCAGGAAAAATAAAGCAAAATGTCTCAAATGTCACAGGCGCTCCATAATCAGTAATCACAAGCTGCATCAAACAACCGTTTCCAAAGTTGACTGCGAGTCCTCTTAGAAAGTTACAGCTAATTGATTCCGGCTATGATTCTGATATCCCTTCAATCAGTAAAGTTGCTACTAACAAGACCAGCAGTAAGTCGGAATCTTATTTGAACAAGGAGCATTCTGTAGGTTTAAATCAGTAGAGAAAAGTAAATGATTCACTCAATACTTTCACCAGAAAAGATTTATGGGAAGATTTTGAACATGCGAAGAGTTTCCATATCCTGACACCAGCACTCGATGAGGTCTGCGAGGAATATTTTAGTTCTCTAAAAGACAAAAATAAAGCTCAGAGTAATGTTGGAAAAAGTAACCATAATAGTCATGTTATGGACAGTGTAATAGATTTAGATGATCCTCACTCGCCAGCACATCAGTATTTTTTCCATCATGATTTGAGGATCCAAGAGAATAGAGGTTCTGAGCTTCCCAGTACATCGAATAGCGATTACATGTTAGCTAATTCTGTTATATTGCTGATAGTTTTTTAAGGTAATATTTGCATAAAAGATTAGCTATTTTTTCATAAAATCCTTTATCATGATTCATGTTTTTTTAACACCCATGGCCATCAAACTGTTTAGACCAGACCTTACCCGTTTATTTTTTCGTGTCGGTTTTGAGTCGTGTTTCGTGTTTGGAATTGCTAAACCCTACTTTCTGATTGCATATCTTTATTTGTTGTAAGATGTAAATAGATATTTCTTGTACTTTCAGGTTTATGTAATTAAGTAGGGCAAGAAATGACTGGCAAAGGTGCTTACATTCACTATAAAAAGGTACTTCTGCTCAATTATATCTCCCAACTTTCTCACCTGATTTTGCTTTACAAATTACAACTGTTAAACATCGTTTCAAAAGTTTTATTTTTTGCGTGTAAATATGCTATGAGCTAAATAATGATGCTTTTGTTGTTCAGCAAGTCTGATTTCTATTAACATTGAAGAATATATGTTGTTTTGACAGGAGAGTGGAGGATTTAAAAATAAAAAGGCGAAGAAAACGTCCACCAAGAAGAAATGAGTGTTGACTGTGTCTTACATTTGGGATTGGTATATACTCCTCTTGAGACGCTAAGAGTTTGAATGGGATTGTTCAAATACAGTTGACACTAGTAGCTTCAGAAGTGCTGGTGAATTTTTCTGAGGCTGCTCGGTACTGCTTAACACAGGATATAAAGCTGAAGCTTTTTTATAAAATTTAGCTTGTAGTCCAGATCTTTTTTACTAATAAACATATTTTAGACCTAAATTTAGTGTTTCTAAATGAAAATTTGAAGCTTTTTAAGAGCTCTTACAGTTATAACTGGATATCATATTGGTAGAAGTGAGTTTGAGCCTAAAGTAAGATTGCTTTAGGTTACAAATACAAGCTTTACTTTTTGAATATTATGTATAATTAGAAGTTAGATGAGTTACTTAATAAATAGTCAAAGTAATTGTCTTTTTTAGAAAGTCAACTGCGTTTTTTATGAAAATGTTAGGACTTGGATATGAAGTTGAAGATCATGTACGAATGAATATATGAGGATTTTGCAAGTGATGTATGATCATACACAAAAGTATTAATATATGCTCTTTGGGTTAAAATCATCAAAAACAAATTGACTTTTTTAGTCAAAGTATTGACTTTCATCAAATTTAGGCATTGTTTGTTTTTTCAAAGAAGCTCTTCTTTGCCTCTTTTGTCTGCAGGCGCGCAGACGTATTCCTTGAAGACCGTTTGTTTTTTTTCAGACATAAGAGGCTAAAATCTCTTATTTCCTCTTCTACCATGCAGACATAATTTATCTCTTCTTTTCCACTTCTTACCTCTTCTCACAACCCCTACATCTCTTTCTCAATATCTTACATCTCTTTTACGTGTCGTCCGTCTTTTTACGTTTTCGTCCGTTTTTTACGTTTTCGCCCGTTTTTTACGTTTTCGCCCTTTTTTTTTACGTTTTCGCCTTTTTTTTACGTTTTCGTCCGTTTTCTTATATTTTCGTCCGTTCTTTTACGTTTTCGTATGTTTTTTTTACTTTTTCGTCCGTTTTCTTATGTTTTTGTCCGTTTTTTTACGTTTTCGTCCGTTTTCTTACAATTTCGCCTGTTTTCTTAAGTTTTAGCCCGCTTTATTACGTTTATGTTCGTTTTTCATGTTTTCGTCCGTTTTTTAATTTTTTCGTATGTTTTTTTATGTTTTCGTCTGTTTTTACGTGTTCATCCTTTTTTTACGTTTTCGTCCGTCCGTTTTCTTACGTTTTTGACCGTTTTCGTCCGTTTTTACCTTTTTTTTTTTTTTTTTTTTTACGTTTTCATCTATTTTTTTACGTTTTCGATCATATTTTTACGTTTTCGTCCGTTTTTTATGTTTTCGTCGATTTTTTTCGTCCATTTTCGTCCCATTAAGTTTTCGGTCATTTTTTTACGTTTTCGTCAGTTTTCTTACGTTTTCGTCAATTTCTTTACGTTTTCGCCAAATTTTTTTACTTTTCGTCCTTTTTTACGTTTTCGTCCGTTTTTACGTTTTCATCTGTTTTTTTGCTTTCGTTCGTTTTTTACGTTTTAATCCGTTTTTTATATTTTCATGTGTTTATTTTACTTTTTCCTCCATTTTCATATGATTTTATAAGTTTTTTGTACGTTATTTTATCTTACCTAACAAAACGTAAGATAATGTAAGAAAACGAATGAAAACGAAAGAAAACAGACGAAAAAATAAAAAAAACATACGAAAACGTAAAAAAACGGTCGAAAATGTAAAAAAGACGAAAACGTAAAAAAAGACGAAAGCGTAAAAAACGGTCGAAAACTTAAAAAACAGACGAAAACGTAAGAAGATTAAAACGGACGAAAACGTAAAAAAAAAAGAAGGAAGAAAACGTAAGAAAAAGGATGGAAACGTAAAAAAAAACAGCCGAAAACGTAAAAACATACGAAAACGTAAAAAAAGATGTAAGCGTAAAAAAACAGACGAAAACGTAAAAAACCGGACGAAAACGTAAGAAAATGGACTAAAATGTAAAAAAATGACAAACATTAAAAAACAGACGAAAACATAGAAAATGGAGGAAAATGTAAAAAACATGCGAAAATGTAAAAAAACTAGTGAAAAAGAAAAAGGAAAAAAAAGTTACTTTAATAGCACAAAAAATACTAGTGAAAAAGAAAAAAGAAAAAAGAAGAAAAAGAAGAAAAATGAAAGAAGTACTTGAATAGCACAAAAAACAAACGGTCTTGTTGTTGCAGATGAAGAGCTTAAATGTACCTCTTCTTTTGCAGACATGGTTTGCAGATGAAGATGTAAAAGCTCTGAAAAAACAAATGACACCTTACTAATTTTGTATTCATTGTAATGAACATGTAGTGTTGAAGGGCCTCTTCTGACAAAATCACTATATTTGTAATAATCACCCTTGGTATTTACTTGGGTCAAAACCGGGGGTCAAGAAGATGACCTATGAAAAAACTGAAGTTTTGCCTTTTTACATTTTGACCACATAGATTTAAAACAGTACAGTTTATTTCAAAGTTAGTTTTGCCAACTATACTTGAAGCAACCCAACAACATTTTAAATATGGATTTAGCCAATGTCTACTCTCAAATATATGTGTTAGTTTTATGGCCAAATGTCACACCCCGAAAATACCTGTTTTGCAGCGGAATAGAATTCCTGGGGGATGACTGCCATAGCATCACAGTTATAGTTATATTGAACGACCTAAAGTGTCGTTTGGAAAATACATCGTTTGATATAATAAAACATTCAGAGTTTAAAAAAGATAGGTCCCAAATGAAAATCAACATGTGTGGAAATAAGTTTGTCACAATCCAAACGATGTTTTAAAGTGCATAAAATCCATGTGAGATGCGTCGACACCGCGACTCTATGATAAGTCCTTATGCATGCCATGAAGTATATGCCTTAGATACCTGAAAATACATTGCTAAAGGTGTCAACACAAAGGTTGAGTGAGTTCATAGAGTTTATGTAAATGTTTTATACGACTACCACAACTATAGGCCATGTATGACAAATATGTCACATAAAAGTGTCACAATTGCTATAAGCACATGACACCGAAGCTAGACTGATCCTGATGTTCGCCCCAACAGAGTGTTTTGCCAAACAACTCAATTAATGATATTAAATGAAATGCATCCGTTTGACCAGTTGGGACCACCAACCCGGATGGAGGAGTCACCCTCAATAGATCTATTCACTCACCCTCGCTTCTTCCGGAATTAACGGTTCATGATTATGAAATGAGGACATTCAATTGGCAATGAGGTAACTTAAGAAATGTAATGAATTTGATATACTTGGTATCGTAATAAAAATGATGTGCAATGTATTCTCCCCCGTAGGTTTGAAATAATGTATAAACTTGTAAAACGGGGCTATGAAAACTCTCTTGATACAATGATATGATGGCAAAAGTGGATACACTGAAATGTGGCGAAATCTCAAACTGCAACCTATTATGAATGATATGATCTAATATAAGTCATGAAATAATGTTGTGCATGCAAACTCATATGATAACCATACCACTTGTGCATTTTTGAAAATAAAGTTTATCATCGAAATATACGTTTATGACATCACGTCATGTTATAAAATACTTTACAAGTACTTACGTTGAAACGACATCCTAAGATAGTCGTTTAGTGATTTATCAAGAAATTATAGCTTTTCGTCGCAAAATATTGTACTTTAATAATTCATGAAAGTGACTAAGTAGCATCGAAAAGCTAGTCGTAAAATAGTGAATATCGAGTGTTAGGAAACAAACTCAGAGGTTTTGGAATGCTTATAACATTATCTAAAAGTCGTAACACTGAACTTTTGTCCATACGAGTCTTGATTCTAGCTAAAAATGATGGTGAAGTGGGGTAGTCGGGCTAAAAATGCAGTTTCTGGGCAGTTTTCGGGAAAGTTTGAGAGGTCATAAGTTACTCGTTATAAATCCGTTTGACGAACGGCTGGACATTTTGTAAAATAGGCCAGGTGAACTAACTTTTACTCAGAGATACTCTTTTACCAAAACTGACTCGATCATTGAGAAAAAACGGCTCCAAACATGGGTACCCGAAAAGACAGTTCCAACACTTCAAAAATATTTTAGTAAAAGCTGAAGGAAATAAGTTGTAAACGTCGGTTTTCAAATATGTATATCTTTAGCGTTATAGGTCTGTTTTCTACGTTCTTTATATCCTCGGAATCGTGATAGTATGTACTAATATATTTTTGATAAGTCGACTCTTCTAGTTTAGGTTTATAACTCGTTTTTGACCCTTGAAAAACCCTTGACAACAAGTATATTTTCAGAAAAATAGTTTTCGTCGTTAAACTTGAAAATAGCGTAACTTCTTCGTTATAAACCCGTTTTAACCCGTTCAAGCGGCTACAGTTTCGTTTTTAAATCTATTTTCTGAATATCTAGACCAAACTAACCCCCAACCTACTGAAATTTCCAGATTTTACAAAACGTTACAGCAGCTAAATATATGTTGTCGAAAATGATTTTTCTTGCGTAATACTTGTTTCAATCACTTCAAATCAACACCAAATCTATTCTAAACCTACCATACACTTTCTTAGGGTGTCATGGGTTCCTAAAAATCATCAACAATGATATGTTTCAAGGGATTAATTATAAGATGATTATAACTCATAATAAGTATTAAAAACAATTAAAAGTGGTATGATTCATAGTATATTTGCATGATTTTCTTACTAGATAATAAAAATACATCAAGTAAGAGTATAAAAGATTAGGAAAAATTATTAGAAGCTTACTTGAGTGATTGAAGAGTTTTTTGAGCAAGAAAACCTAATAATCTTGAGGTTTTTATTTCAAAACATTAACTAGATCACTAATAGAATTTGTTTAACACATGAATCTTGAAAAACTATGGATTCTCTTGTTTTCCTAGCCTTGGCCGGCCATACACAAAAATGGAGAGGTTTTGAGAAGTTTTCAACTTTTGAATGTGTGTAAGTATGTGTTTAGTAAGTAAATATCTTATATAAATTGTGTAGGTGTCCATTTATGTTGCAAAAATCAAATTGGTGACTTGTGATGACTAGGGGTGGCCGGCCTTGGGTATTGGGGGGGGGGGGGGGGGTGAGGTGTATTTTTGATGTACAAATGTATTTAAATGTAAGTATAATATGTATTTTGTAAATATAATTAGGTATTTAGTGTAGCGTTAGCTAAAAATAGATTTTAACGGGACAAAATAAAATATATCGAAGTCATAAAAATTATAAAAATACATTTCTCGCAAGAATTGAGTGAATAAATAATTATCGAGTTGAATTTACGAAAACCGTCGTAAATATTTATATATAACAATTTATATACAAAATAAATTCAAAACATCGGGTAAACTAATAATATAATTGTTATAGTCTTAAATTGAGTATAAAAATATATCAGGATAACTTTTGGAAGTGCCGGATCAAATATTCAAAATAAATGATTATGCGATAACGTTTATTTAATAGGAGGATATACGTTAATGAAATATGCAAACCCATGCATGAATTAATATGATGATGATGTTACTGATGATATGTAGACTAACTCTAGTCTATATGAAATGTTTTCAATGATATTCCATGAATACGCAGCTTAACCCTCAAGGTTACGCGTATTTGATACTCGTAAACCTAGTTTACGAAAAATGAAGAATAGTGAATCATGAATAGTAAAATTTTGAAATAACCTTTCAAAGTCTCAAACCGACTTCAAAACGATGAATAGTAAAATGATGAATAGTAACCGATGAATAGTAAATTCCCGAGATGAATATTGAAATTTTCAAAGTTTGTAAAATGACCTGAAATTACGAGTTGTCACATTAAATATGTGACAAATCACAAAAAATACCTCATTCAAATCAAGTTCACACTACTTTGATTAATTTATTCGAAATGTAGATCAAAATGATACACTCGTATAAGACATGACTAGAAGTTTTGCTTTTTCGGTCAACCGGAATATGCACAATATGATATACTTTGATTAATTTCTAATATGTTTACGGATGTTATGTGAACATATCTAGCATTAGTGTTTGCAATGGAAAAATGTGTGTGTATGTCGAAGTAAAACATGATGTTTGATTAAGTGAATACCCCTAGTAAAAGTGGTGCAAGGAAAGAGTTGAAGGGTTTGTCATGCCATTACCCTTAATTCATGAACATTGATTTTTATTCTCGAAAACCATAGGGAGACAAAAGGTAGATCAAGAAATATTTTGTCAAACGATAGGTAGTTATGGATCTTCAAATCAACCAAAAGGAGCATGAAGACACAAATGAAGTTAAAATCATTTTTGTACATTTGGTTGATAGTTTAATCTTGCTTAGTTTGTAGAACCTAGTTTAAGCTTATTCTTCTTAATGTAATATCATTAGTGTCATATTTGATGATCTATACAAGTCCGCATTTGATGTGATTTTGTAAAAAAACAAATTAGAATTTAATATGTATTATGGAGTCGGATCTTAGTTGGGTCGTAATTGGGTCAAAATAATATTGCATTATCACATTGAAGAAGGATTTCAACAGTTTGATCATAAGACGTTGTTCATATATAAGTCAAGAAATATCACATTTGTAGTGTTAATCGGGTTGGGGTTAGGTTCATTCGGGTGCGGGTCAACCCGAATATGCACAACATGATAACTTTTTTTTGACTAATAATGTAAGTTTATAAGAATAAGTTACAAGAAGTATATTAAAAAATTATAAAAAATCTTACCCGGATGAATCAGATTAACACGGACCCGATCAGACAAAAATATTTAACCTGACACTCAACCCTTTTAGTATTCGGATTATGGGTCAACCGCATAAAATTTCTAACCTGATTAACTTGACCCGAATAATTTTATAAACTCGACCAGAATAGTTTCAATTGGGTCTGGCTCGGGTCGGCTTTTTAACACCCCTACAATGATATCATAGTATTCGTTTTCATTAACATTAACTAAGTATATGAATTAAATAATAATACCATTTTTTAACTTAATTAACCCAAGTCGATGAATTAAATAATAATACCATTTTTTAGCTTGATTAACCCAGTTGATAAAATGATCTCAATGTTCTTTAATTCTTTGCTTGTTTTCATTGTTTTTAGTTGCCAAATAGTCAAATTTTTTTTAAAGAAGTTTGATTAGATCCACTCTCAAGTAACATAGTTCATTTGACATCATATATTTGTGTAATAGTTTCCTGGTACTAGAATTGTAAATTATATAGAATATTTGAAGGTTTCATTTAAAAGCATATGTACCTACCAAAATGTGTAGTGAAAGACTTTCATAAATGCTAGCTACCAAATGTTTTTAAATGCCAACTACCATGTCGAAAAACTATAAAAGCTTATAGATACTAGAAATAAGGGTCTCAAGAATATTCAAACCCGAGAAACTCGACTAACCTTAACTCTTATTAAGATTGGGTTTCGAGAGAAAGTTTTATCTTTATTTTGGTTTGGTGCCGACACGAATAACCGAAATTCTTAGTAAGCTTGAATCTAGGTAAACTGTTTATTATTAGTAACCCGAATAACCCAACATAAATAATCGTTATTCTAGTCAGGTTAACCTGAATAACAATCCGGAGAATATACATGCTCCTGATTAGGGGTGAGCAAATGTACTGAGAACCGAGCTGGAACCGAGAACCGAACCGGAACCGACCCAACCCGAACCGACCCAACCCGAACCGACTTTTGGAACCGCGGTTCGGTTTTCGGTTCTTCAATATTTTAAATGTCGGTTCTCGGTTCGGTTCGGTCCGGAACCGCGGGTATCGGTTCCGGAACCGAAGAACCGCCCAAGTCTATTGTATGTGCCGATGTGCGTATGTGACAAATCATGTAAATACTTAATAATTATAGTGATGACCAATCTTATTCATTATCATGCTTATTTTTTAGTATATCAGTTTATATTCATTATAGCTTTCAAGCTAGAAACTGTATTAACTCAACCTGAGCAAATTGCGTAAGATTAGATTACATGATTAAATATATACTAACATCATGCATGTCTGTGCCATCAAAATTATGTGCATTCTAACATGAATATTTGATATTTATCGTTTTCCTAAAACTGATTCGAAACTCAACATCATTCGTAATCCTCCACTTCAAGAATGCAAAAATCATACTTGTGCAAAATACCTGTAAAGAATTTTTCAAAAGACTCCCCTCAAGAATGTTAAAAAACGAATGAATGTCCATGTCTATATTATCATATCCATTGGTTATATAACCATTAGAATCGTAGATTGGGCTACCCTTTTCCATTATATAAAACTTGGATCAAGAATGTGTCATTTTTTTCTCTCGTTAAAAACTACCGTAACCATCAGTATCTTTTTTATTTGTTTAATGGAAGATAGTAATTGAATTATACTTCAAATTCAAGTGCACAAAACCACTACGTTATACTTCAAATTTATAAAACCTACAAATTTCGGTTCCAATCGGTTAGACCCGCAAGGAACCGAACCGGAACCGAGAACCGAACCGGAACCGAGACATGCTACTCGGTCCGGTTCTCGGTTCCTTAGCCATCCGTTTTTCGGTTCTCGGTTCTCTCGGTTCCGGTTCGGTTCCGTGCGGTTCCGGAACCGCGCTCACCCCTCCTGATCATAAATATTACTATGATTAACCAAATTTTAGAAACTAAAAAGGATATCTTTAAAAAACCAATACAAATTTCACAGGAACCCACCAAGAACCCACATGACAATTGCAATATCTTTTCCTTTCATATCCTCACAGGGACTCGAAGTGGATAAAAGAAAAAAGGTAAGGGATAAAAACTGAAGATAAGCGTTGACCAGATCTGTTTTTCAGTTCGTTTCTGATCTATCCCCAAACGTGTAACACCAGTTTGTTTCTCATTGCATAATTTTTACTTACAAACACACTCTTTAGGGTTATACATTTCATCCAAGTTTCTTTGTGATCAGCTAATTAATATTGTACTTTTTTCAGTTATAACTTTAATGGCGTCCACTTCAAGTTCATTGATTCAAAAGAGCTTCAAGTATGATGTCTTCTTAAGCTTTAGAGGCGAAGACACTCGAAAGAACTTTGTTGATCATCTGTATCATGCTCTAGAGAATAAAGGCATTTACACATACAAAGATGACGAGAAAATTAAGCAGGGGAAAATGATAAGTGATGAGCTTATTGAAGCCATTGAAGACTCAAAATTTTACATTATTG
Organism: Chrysanthemum seticuspe; assembly: GCA_019973895.1. Classification (NCBI taxonomy): domain Eukaryota; kingdom Viridiplantae; phylum Streptophyta; class Magnoliopsida; order Asterales; family Asteraceae; genus Chrysanthemum; species Chrysanthemum seticuspe. The sequence goes on along the minus strand of BPTQ01000006.1, from coordinate 11,739,554 downwards.
TTTTCTCAAAGAACTATGCTTCTTCATCTTGGTGCTTGGAAGAGCTTGTTAAGATTATGGAATGCCGGAAGGGTTTTGGGCATACCGCATACCCTGTGTTCTATGATGTGGAACCCACTGAAGTACGCAAACAAAGTGGGTCTGTTGGAGATGCATTTGCAAAACATAAAGCGGATGAAGCTGCTGGGAAATGGAGGGAGGCTTTGAAAGAAGCATCTGATTTGGCTGGCTGGGAGTTGAAAAGCATTGCTAATGGGTGAGTAAATTTCTTCATCATCCAGGCAATATTCTTTGATTTTACTTCTTTTTTATCTACGGTGGGTTCCAACATGGTGTATTTTTAATGGGTAAATAACTATTTATATGAATAGTCAATGGCTTTCAAAAAAACATGTTTCATCTCAAATGGGTCAAATGGGTAAATAACTATTTATTTTTAACATGGTGTATTCTTAATGCATACCACAACCTTAAGATTTTTTCTGTAGTGACATATAACCTTAAAAGCAGTTTTTTATGCATTGAAATGAGTATGTTATAAGTTAGATGTTGCAGGGAAGTGTTTGCGGGTAGACCCAACTTATTTTGACCCGTAAAAAAATTACCTTATACCCAGCCTATCTATTATTCATCTAGTATCTAACTGATAGCTATATATCTGAAATTTGATTGTTAAAGTAGGATTTTTAACAATCTTATTTTACATACAGGCATGAAGCTAAATTTATCCAAAAGATTGTTCAAGAGATTTCACTAGAGTTACGCTCCATCAATTTCGGCTTGGATGAAAAGTTAGTCGGCATGGAGACTCGAGTAAAGGATGTTGTTTCATCTTTAGAAACCAGTGTTGATGATGTTCGCATGCTAGGGATATGGGGGATGGGAGGTGCGGGGAAGACAACTTTAGCCAGGGCTGTTTTTGATCAAATATCCTTCAAGTTCGATGGTCAAAGCTTTGTTGAAAATGTAAGGGAAGAATCGAAACCATCTTTGTCTGGTTTGAAGTCATTGCAGAAACAAGTACTTTCAGATATTTCAAATGATCAAGGCGTCACCGTAAGTGGTGTTCTTGACGGGAAAAACAAGATGAAAAAAAGGATGCGTGATAGAAAGGTAATTCTTGTTCTTGATGACGTCGATCATAAAGACCAGCTTGAGGCGTTAGCCGGTGACTATAATTGGTTTAAGCCGGGAAGTAGAATCATAATTACAACAAGAGATGAGCAAGTACTGGTAGCCCAACGAGTGAGCTTGATTCATAATGTGACTTTGTTATCTCAAGCGGAAGCGGGATGCCTCTTCAGTAGGTATGCGTTTGGAAGAGAGATTCCAACTCAAAGGTACGAAGAGCTATCAGGACAAGTTGTACAATATGCTCATGGTCTTCCCTTAACAATCAAAGTTATGGGTTCATTTCTTTGTGGTCAAAGTGAGAATTTTTGGACAGCTACCATTGAAAGACTAAAAACAATTCCATTTAAGGATACTATGGATAGATTGGAAATAAGTTTTGATGGTCTAGAAAAGGAATACAAAGAAATATTCTTAGATGTTGCATGCATGCTGAAAGGTTGGCCCAAAGAATATGCAATTAGAGCGCTTGAAAGCCGTGGATTTCATGCTGAAGTTGGTTTAAGAGTTCTTGAGCAGAGATCGCTTATAACTACTTATTCTGACTATTTGTCGACCTTGGGGATGCATGATCATTTAGAAGAAATGGGTAGGAATATTGTGCGTCAGTCACACCCCGATGAACCTCAAAGACATAGCCGATTGTGGGTTAAAAAGGAAATCGAAGATATATTGACTAATGACCTGGTAAGAATCAAGTTAGTATGATTTAATTAAACTACATTTTTGGTCCGTGTATATTTTAATTTTTTGTCCAATAATTTTAAAAGTTTATGAGTTTGGTCTAAAATGAAAGACACATTCGGGTTTGACCATTTAATAAGTTACGGTCACTTTTCTTATAAAAAACACAAAATAATAAGTTACTCTCTAAAAAGTTTTCCCCAAATTCACTTTCTCTCTCGAATAATCATTCAAAAATTCATGAATTCGAATCGAATTATAATTGAATTCGCTTTATATCATCTTCATTCACTCTCAATATGATCATGTCTTCAGTGATTTTGGGCGTTTTGAAATTTAGGGTTCCGACTAAAATTAAGGGTTTTTATTTTTTCGATTTCAGGGTACCCAAGCAACTAATTGTCTATACTTACACTCAGATGATTTGAGTGTTGAAATTGCAGTAAAAGGTCTAGCAAAAATGAAGGATCTTAGATTTGTTTTTATGTATCTCTATAAGTATGATCGTGAGAGCAATATTGTTTGGGAATTTGATAAAGTTAGCGAATACCTTCCAAGTTCCTTACGATTTATGAGTTGGCGGGGTTTTCCTTTTTCGAGTTTGCCGAATACATTTCAAGGAGAATATCTTGTTCAACTTGAAATAAATTGCAGCAATATTGTTCAACTATGGGAAGATGGAGAAGAAAAGGTAGAATAATGGTTAATTTGTTGTTTTTCATGATTTATTATGATCCTATATATCTATTGGTTTGTCATTTCACCAATATTAATTGTTTTTTTGTACTTATGTTAGGTTCTAAATAACCTCAGGTTCCTCAATATCGAGTTTTCAAAATTGAGGACCTTTGACCTTAGGTTGGCTCCAAATCTTGAGCAGTTGAATATTATAGCTTGTCGTGATTTCGGAGAGCTTCATATACCTGCTGATCATCATTCAAAACTCAAGCATCTTGACCTCACCAATTCAAAGTTGACAAACCTTCACCTCGGGAATACTCCGAATCTTGAGAAGCTAATACTCAATCGATGTAATGATTTGGAAGAACTTCAGCTGCCCGATGAAAGTCAAAAGCTCAAATATCTCACCATCACTGATTCAAAGTTGAATAGCCTTCGCCTCGGGAATACTCCAAATCTTGAGATGTTAAAACTCAATGGCCATAATGATTTGATAGAACTTCAGATGCCTGCTGAAAGTCCAAAGCTCAAATATCTCGAACTCAGTCATTCAAAGTTGAAGAGCCTTAACCTCGGGGTTACTCCGAATCTTGAGTCGTTGAATCTGGAAGATTGTTCTTATCTGGTCGAACTGCACATACCTGATGATTGTTTGAATCTTGAAACGCTGAGTCTCAAATATTGCCATGATCTGCAAGAACTTCAAATGCCTGCTGAAAGTCTAAAGCTCAAATCTCTCGACCTCAGTCATTCAAAGTTGCAGGTTCTTCACCTCGGGGTTACGCCGAACCTTGAGAAACTGAGTCTCGGAGATTGTCATTATCTGGTCGAACTTCGCATGCCTGCTGAAAGTCTAAAGCTCAAATCTCTCGACCTCAGTCGTTCAAAGTTGAGGACCCTTTACCTCGGGTTTACTCCAACTCTTGAGACGTTGAGTCTCGCAGATTGTCAATTTTTGGTCGAACTTCACCTGCCTGCTAAAAGTCTAAAGCTTAAATCACTCGCCCTCAGCTATTCAAAATTGAAGACCCTTTACCTTGGGGTTACTCCTAATCTTGAGACGTTAAGTCTAAGAAATAATCATGATTTGGTTGAACTTCACATGCCTGCTGAGAGTCTAAAGCTCAAATCTTTATACATTAGTCATTCAAAATTGAGGAGTCTTAACCTCATGATTACTCTCAATCTTGAGACGTTGAGTCTTAAATATTGCCATGATTTGCAAGAACTTCAAATGCCTGCTGAAAGTCTAGATCTTAGATTTCTCGACCTCAGTCATTCAAAGTTGACGGTCCTTCACCTCGGGATTACACCGAACCTTGAGAAACTGAGTCTCGTAGATTGTCATTATTTGGTCGAACTTCGCATGCCTGCTGAAAGTCTAAAGCTCAAATCTCTCGACTTCAGTCATTCAAAGTTTAGGGTCCTTATCCTCGGGTTTAGTCCGAATCTTGACACACTGAGTCTCACAGATTGCCATGTTTTCAATGAACTTCATCTTCCTGCTAAAAGTCTAAAGCTCAAATCAGACGACCTCAGTCATTCAGAGTCGCGGACCATTTACCTCGGGGTTACTCCTAATCTTGAGAAGCTAAGTCTAAAACATAATCATGATTTGGTTGAACTTCACATGCCTGGTGAGAGTCTAAAGCTCAAATCTTTACACCTTAGTCATTCAAAGTTGAGAAGTCTTAACCTCGGGATTACTCCGAATCTTGAGACGTTGAGTCTCAATGATTGTCATGATTTGGTAGAACTTCAAATTCCTGCTGAAAGTCTAAAGCTCAAATCTCTCGACCTCGGTCAGTTAAAGTTGAGGGTCCTTCACCTTGAGAACACCCCGAACCTTGAGACACTAAGTCTTATAGATTGTCATGAATTGGTAGAACTTCACATGCCTGCTGAAAGTTTAAAGCTCATATATTTCGACCTGAGTCATTCAAAGTTGATTGCCCTTCACCTAGGGATTACTCCGAATCTTGAGATACTAAGTCTCAGAGAATGTCATGATTTGGTAGAACTTCATATGCCCAATCAATGTCTAAAGCTCGTATCTCTTGACCTCATAGATTTAAAGTTGAGGACCCTTGACCTGGGGTTGACTCCAAATCTTGAGACCTTAAGGATTGCAAGCTGTGATATGGTAGATCTTCACATGAGTGTTTCATGTCTAAATCTTAGATCGCTTACCCTCAGTCGTTCAAAGTTAAGGACCTTTAACCTTGGGATGTTTCCAAATCTCGAGAGGTTATGTCTTAAAGATTTTTTATGTTTAGTTGAATTTAGTGCTCCTGTTGGTTGTCTTAAAAAGCTTGTCTACTTGGACATAAGCGATTGGGGAAGATTTGAACGTTTTTTGTTTGACAAAAGGTATCAGTCAGTTGAGGTTGGTTCTCTATCTGAGTTACATCTGATTTCAAATCCCATAGATGTATGCCCATTGCACAACGACAATAGTATTCCAAAATTTCAGATTTCATGTTATTATAAAGAAGATCAAGCTTCATCGTTTGGAAATCTTGAGAAGCTTATTTCGTTTGGTCTATGTGCCTGCACAAACCTTGAGAGTTTATCTGGAAGCATTTGTGATTTACAACACATAAGAAAGTTTACACTTGAAGGAAGTATTCCGGAGGTGCCCAAGGACCTTCACCAGTTAAATGGTCTCGAGGAGCTAATCTTGCTGTCAACAAAGATTAAACATCTACCGGAAAGCATTTGTATGCAGACGTGTCTGAAATCTCTCAAACTTAAATCATGTTTGCAGCTTGAGAAATTGCCTGAGGATCTTGGCCGTTTAGAGTGCTTAGAGGAGCTAGACCTAACAGAGTGTATAGCTTTACGAGATATTCCAAACAGCATCTGTCAGATGAAAAGTCTGAAATATTTCCATCTCCCCTACTGTTTTCTAGTTGAAAAGTTGCCTGAGGAAATTGGAAGTTTGAAACGGTTAGAAGTGTTAAATATAGAAGGTACGGGCATAAGTCATCTTCCACAGAGCATTTTTCAGTTGAAACGTCTGCGTATCGTTGGCTTTACATGGCAGCTTCAGTCGTATGGTTTTAGAAGTGTAATACAAACGTCAACATACGTTTCTTTCGCCTACACCTCTTACCATTCTTCAGTCAATCATTTAGAGAAGCCAGTCTTTGATTTTGCATGGCAGCGTCAATCATATGGTACTTTCTCCTTTTTTGATTATTCATATAACTTTAATTCATAATTAGGACTTAGTATATATGTGTTACTCATATGACTTGTGCTTTTTTAAATTCTTTCAGTCAGGAGGCCGCTGACTGGGAAGCAATCAGCACACAAAGGTGATTAATTTTTGAACAGATTACTTTTCAAATACCTTCATGTAAGAACAATAATTTGGTACTGCAGGTCGAGTACTTTAAAAGGTCAAAGTAGTCAATAAACTTAAAAGGTCAAAGTAGTCAATAAACAGTTTTACTTGATAATCATCTGCTTATCAAATACCTTCCGACTAAAAGGTTTTGTCTTGGCATAATTAATCCTTGCCATTACTCAGGCCTTCAAATCAAAGTACAAGGAGGCGGGACTGATCATTCAAGTCTCAAATACAAGCTATATACAGTTAAATCAAGGTATAGCTATTAACTTGAAAGGGTGTACTGAGTAACTTAACTTATTTGTATAAGCAGTTTAAATTTTTGAAGTTAGATAAGTTAACTCATGGAGTTCAGATAACACAGTTGACTTCTTCAGAAAGTCAACTGTGTTCATTATGAAAATGATTGGACGTTACATGATGTTGGAGATAATCATGTAATAATCATATTCAGTAAAGTTTTGTAAGTGATTTAAAATCATATACAAATTTGCATAAAAAATATCTTCTACATTGGGACAAAATGGTGAACCATTAAAATATTTGACTTTTGAGTCAAACTATTGACTTTGATCAAATTCTGAGTTCTTTTATCAAAGTCAATGACAGAACATATACTATAGTGTTTATAGTATTGATAGAGGCTACTTAAAATGTTTCAGAAATAAGACGTTATCATCAGAGTTTGAAGCTGGGAACAAGAGATGAACGTGAACTTTTCAAATAAAACGACATTACTCTGGAATGTTTAAATCAGTTTGGTCTGAAAGGCATGGATACGGGTGCCGGGCTTTGCTTATCTATAATGAATTTGTGATATTCCTTTTATGGAAATGTACACGCCCTCATTTCTATTTTTTCTCCATATCATACTTTGCTGTTGATTTGTCAAGTTTCGTTTTTTTTGTTTTCTGTAAATTTTGAAAGTTCGTTTGTTTAGCCATTTCCTTGTTTTCTTGGCACTTTGCTGTTAATATGTCAGGTTTTGTTTTTGTTTTTTATGTTTTGGTATCTCCTAGCTAGTTTTTATAAATATATTTCTTTGTTGTTAAAGAAAAGGACATTACTTCTATCGATCTGTATGCTACCACATAAAACTTGCATGCCTTCATGTTTAGGGGTAATTTGGCAGGGTGTATGGGTGTTTACCACAGATGGACTACATCACTATAGTGAAGAAAAGCTTATTCAAAAGTTGGACTACTTTTTTGAACAGGTTTGATCTTTAAGTAGGATATTTGTTAAAGGTATTGAAAATAGTGGGTTGATCTTATCAAAATCAAACCCATTTGAGTTTTTGAGTCAAAGTATTGACAACTTTCATCTATTTTAGCTGAGCTGTTTTAATGACCATATCTGAGAGTTATTAATGATATTGAACATGTAGCTTATCTGTGTCAAAATTGGGCTTCATATTGTCTGTTTATAGACTCGGATCTTATCTGTGTCAAAACCGGGTCAACAAGATCACTAGTACTAAATTGCTAATATCTACAGTAGTTTTTTACAGTTATGTTTTTCACACTTTTAAACAAAATTATTACAATAGATGAACATTGCATATGCAGTCCTTCAACTTGTTTTTCAGACACAATGATATTTAACACTGCTAATGCATAAAATTTGGACGCATAAGCATTCTTACTAATGGTACGTGTCGATGCTTAAAAGAAAATATGAAATTTAGTTTAAAAATATTCGATTAGTTCAAAATTTTAGTTCATTAAGCAACAGCAATCAAGCCTTCACTCTATGCTTCCCAATGAGCAACACAAAGCTTCTTTAACCCCTTAAAATTCTCAGCAACACTAATCAATCCAACATTCGTGCATCAACAATATGTAAAGCACTTAAATCACTACATTTAGATAACGGCGACCCATTTGTCACATTCAATTTTTCCAAATGAACCTCAACTGGACAGTTATCATCTGGAATCATCTCCAATATCCTGTCCCATTTTCCACTACAACAAATCAACTTCAAACTTTTCAGATTCTTATATCGCTAATCAACGGTATGAATAATTGTTTATTGTAAACACTCCTAAGTTTAATAAACGGAAATTCGGTGTCAGGATAGTTAAATAACCTCTTAAAAGACAAAACCTCAAGCTGACTAGAGTTATCTAACAGCTCAAGCATACCTAAATCACTAAGCGAACAATAAACACATGAAAGTTGTTGAGTTTATGATATATAAAATACAATAAAACATAAAGACATCAAGAGTACACAGCGGAAGACTTAAGATCATAACAAATAAATTAATTAACTGAAAGTATGCGTAACGTACCTCTTGCGAATCTCAAATCCCTCGAGCAAAGCAAAACAACCCTCGAGCAAAGCAAAACAAAGAAGTACTTATTGGTGTAAGAATAATGTCTTACAACCACGTTCTTGTACACACGTACTATTAGCGATTCGATGCGAATGCTAGTTCTTGATCACAATAGAATAACCAAACATCTTAGTTATGCTCGAGGTCACTCGTAAATCCCTTACAATGGGGATTCACTCGTCGACCAAGACAAAAGGGAAGAAAAGAAGAAGTTTGGCCCTCTATTGAAATCTGGTGTACCAAAGGATGAATACAAGGGAATGTATTTATAGCCTTATGGTAGATGTCAAGTTTACTATGGTTTCCGATGTGGGATTCCATAGTTTCGGCCAAAAACAAGCCCAAAAGAGTGTTCCTTAAACCTTCTCTTGGCTCGTTAACTTTTCTTCATATCCCGTTGACATTTAACGACCGATAGTCACTACCGATAAGTACATATCGCTCGTTAAGTCGTTTATTGTGAATTTAATAATTAAACATAATATTTTATATTAATTATTTAAACATCGAGTCTCATACGTAAAGTGTGCAATCCCGTGGTCACGAGTTCGAATCCGGACATTTACGTATTTGTAAATATATACATTTCCAACAGCTCCCACTTGGATATGTTTACAAAACGTGAAATGACATTAGTTAGCGTCTAGCAACACGCCAATGCCCCCGATACAACTCGTGTATGGTTTTCTGGAGAAAAACCAAGTTTGATGATTCATCATCATATTCATCCTTTTGTTTCTAATACCATGTTAATAAGAATATGGATCTCACTCATTTCTTAATTAACTATTCTGTTTCTCGCTTTATGTGATTGATCAAGATTACCAATTCTTCTGAACATATTCCAGAAGACCTTGGGCATGGCCATGCAAACATCTTAACAACCCTACGAGGGGCCCAGTAGTATTATACTTCAAAATAAATTTGAAGGAAACAAATCCCGTTTTGACTACAAGCAGAAATCATAAATTTCGCAACACTTCTGAAAACAACCCTTATAACTACCAGTTACGTATAGCGTTAGATTGCTTCACAAAAATGCACTACATCCATGACATATCTCTGGTATCTCAAGTCAGAGGATAAATATCCATGATATACTTAATGACAAAGATCCATAAAGTATCATCATGTGGGTGGGATAAGTCCTATACTCAATTCATTGAATATCATCTGAAATTAGTCATGCTACGCATCAATATACTTTCAAGTATATTCTAACTAATACTCAGATTTGTCTTAATTCAATATCATTCCCATGTAATTGATTGACAACGGACTATTTAGAACAACTTAAGTTATTCATGGATTTAAACATGCAAATATAGGACACAATATTATAAATGAAATTAAACGTATACCGTACTTTAATTCATTATAAATAATAATTGTTTAACATCCTTTATCCAAATACTAAATAGATCAATGCATGATAATTCTCAGTTAATGAATTTTGCCACAAGTTATGCAACTCACACTTGTTGACAAGGCATAATTTCAACTAACTTTGATCTACAAGAATTTTGAGAATACTTATTTCAAAAATTCAATAATTGAATTTCTTGTATGTGTTTACACATATCTTGATATTGTCATATCATTCCATAAGGTGCGTGATAACCTGAACCACCTTTATATGACAATCATCTTTCAAAACTTTTAAAGTTTTAAAGTATTCTTCATTCTTTAATGTATAATGCAACTATGCTCCTAGTTGAGCATAACTAGTCAACATGGTCATCATCAAGGATAACATGACTAGAATTGAGTGTCATCTCAATTATACCAGCATCATTGTGTACAACAATATGCTCTTTAAACGTCCGTAAACTTCGAACAGTTATAGTGTAATGTTGGTGCCTTCCAAACTCAAGTTTGTTGGCAATGACAATTATGAAATAATTGCCATATTTCCATCCATAGAATCTAGGAGCATCTCCAGACTGTGGAATGTGATTCTAAATCCAAACATATTCCTTTTAAAATATTTATTACACTAACAACTTTCAATGTTGTCAAATCATCTTGTAATCAAGCATGACACAACAATCTTTCAACATGATGTACATGATGAATCTTCAAGTTAGACTTTAAGATCTCATTATATATCCATCATGTTCTATTAGACTCATTTATTTTACCGCATATGTTTATAGTAACAAACATATATTCCAAGGTTGTATGTCTTATTTCCAAATCTTACAAACAAAGTTTCATTCCCAACTAAAACTTAATTTATGTGGAATGTAGTTGCCCATACAACTTATAAGATCTAAGAAAATAAAATAATACTCCCACTAGCTTTCAGGAATACTTATGAGCTATCTTATTTTAATTTTATTAAATCAAACATGAATTTAATATTAAACATAAGAATCATCTCCTAGATGCATGCATATATCCATTCATGGATTCTTGCAGTTTGTACATATTCAAAGATTATTTGAATTTATAAAACTACTTTGTATTACTCATCGTCCTCGCAAAAGTAATTCCACAACAAAGAGTTTTGATATTCATTGTCAAAATTTCATATCAATGAAACTAAGTATGACAATTATAATCTTTATACTTCTATTTAATGTATCTAGAAAAGAATATTCAATCACAGTTAATTGATTAAGTATGATTAATATTATTGTCACTAGACATGCATTAAATATGAGTACAATATTGTCCATATGATTTCTACACAAAGATTTAAACCACTAGGGTTTCCATCCTTTGAAGAAACTCATTAAGATAAACCAAATATCTAAAGTTGATTATCTCTATGGACAGCATCTCTACATTCATAGTATGATTGATTTACCACAATTCAACATTTGGTAAATTCATCATTATGATTAACAGGCTTACCATGATCCTGTAACTCATATTCCTCAACATATTAAATATCTGAGATATCCTTGCGGATCTATGAATGACAATTCCATCATATTGAGGTCTATCATATACATGTTTAGCCTCATCATGATATTTGCTAGTGCATTTTAGAAGATTATGTATTTTGTAATTCAATCTTTCAAGATCTAAACAAAACTCCCACTTGCCTTTAAAAATTTAAAGATTACCTTTAAATAGTTTAACAAGTAGAGCAACAATACATTGTTCTCTTTTGGGATATTATAAAAAACATTGATAGTTCCTAACATTAGTTTGTTACAACTCACTCTATAAGTAGTTTAACAAATTCAGAACTTCATTTATAAGACTTAATGTGATTCATCACATTCCATAAACAAATGGTGTCTTATTAATCTTCTAGGTTGGAGTCTTATTGAGTATATTCAATCTATACTCAATCTACTAACCTTGATAACTTTTGGAAGAAACTATAGTTATCTTGAATCAAACAATGCCAATAGATTTTGATTCTTCTAACTGAAGATACCATAAAGCTATGGTATTTCCTTAGAATTAATATTGTAAGATTAATCTAACAATATTTAAGATAACCATCTACTCTTTGGTTTATCCTATTTACCAACAAAGTAAAACTTAATGGTACAATAGAATTACCAAATCAATTGCATGCATTATAACTCAAGTATTTTTGACCAAGTCAAAAGACATAACAGTTATAATCCCACTATACGTTATAAGTCATTGATCAACTCATTGACTTTATGCATATGTCTTAAAACATAGCAAGTTAACGTCTTACTTTATATTCTAAGTCTTTTAAAGACTTTATGTTTGTGACTTTACAAAATCATAAACATTTATAATTAAAGTAATTATGAACACCACCTCAGGTTTCAATTAATATTTCAAGTTAATAATTACTACATATATTTAAGTCATTCAACGAATACTCAAATTCAAAGTAGTATTAGATTACTTCATTTAATTAAGTCATTCCATGAAATGTTCCATGTAAGAAACTGCAGAATCATCCATGCTCGTTCTCACGACGCATGGATATTTTACCTTGGGCTACAATCTAGTTCACGTTCTCACGTAACATAAATTGTAACTACAAGTGTTTCTCAAATATTGAATGACATAAATTTAAAATAAAGTAGTCTTTGTTATCATCTTGACACATGTTCTTAATAGGGCAATCATACATATTTAAATGTATACTTCCTATTAGAACGTTATTCTCTTACTTTTCAGTCAAGAGAATTCATTTAAATCGTATTAATATGTGTTGTACCTTGCACACAATAAAGATTTCTCCCACTTGTGCATGGAACAACATCATATAACATATAAACAACACGATACACGTTCGTTTATTTGATTAATATAATTTGTGTCATAGATATAACTAGTAGATATAGGACTATATTGATTTGTAAGGAAACGCACATGACAATCCTTAAAAAACATAAGTGCCTACAATTGGAAAGTAATTATCTACATGATTTTAAAGAGATAATTTGAATTACTACACAGCAAATAAGGCTTGTAGCTCCCACTGAATTAGAAATCATTAAAACAACTTCTTATTCAGTAATGCAACACAAATGCTCCCACTGAATCTGACAACATTGTAAGTGTTGCATAACCAGTGAAAACAACTTGCTTGCTTTTTACTTTCCTACACCTTTGAAGAACCATACGTAATCATTACTAAGGTATTAAAAGGTGTATTCTACTATGAATGATGGGTTATCCATCAATGTTATTAACTCGAAAAATTGGGTATGCAATTTCTTCCTTACTAGGTCTACCATCCCCATACTGGTATGTAGCACCTTTAAAGGCTAAAACAAACCAACTAGATAAATTAAGCTAGTTTGCCTTTTACCAATTTTCGCGGTAATTAGTCTAGCTTCTAATTTAGTAACCCATATACATGTTTTCCAGTTAACCAACATTCATGTTTGTTACAAAAGGATTCATTCACCAAATGATGGTAATGAAATCTTTATGGAAAATAAGATGTGCAATTCATTGCTATGAGTTACATTAGAATTTAGACAATTCAAACGTTCTTATTATACCTTTCTCATTCATGAAAAGGAATAGGATTGAGTCTCATGCTTCTCCCATGGAAAAGAGACTTCGTTTGTCTTTTCAGTAAATTATTCTCGATCAAACATTTGTTTGAAAGCAGAATGGAGCAATTTACTGATCAAAGACTAAACTTTGTTTACGGTTAAATGTTGCAATTGTACATTCAAAAGAATTACAAAATTCAATTTTAGTATTTTCGATAATTAACCTTTTTCAAGAAAATTAATTACCCATGGTTCATAAGCATATAACCATTTAATTTTCACTGAAAAACTAGGATCCAAATTGTCATAATCTCATCACATCAGTTGATCTGCTAGTAATGAACCTTATACAAAATGGTAGAGCTTTTGCTCAATTGCCAATTTCAATTGCAATTCCTAGATTTATGGGATTTACATATAGCCAATTTCAATTGCCATGTAAACATGTTTTATCCCATCTTATGCCTTGAGTTGCCAGTTCTCACTGCCTAACTCAATTAAGTTGTCCAACTTAAGAAACTGCAAAATCGTTCATGCCCGTTCTCACGACACGTGGACATTTTACCCTTTGATTACGATCTAAGTCACGGTCTCACGCAAATAAAAAATAATCTTAGGTGTTTCCGTTTCGTTGGATGGCATATAACTTAAATTAAAGGGTAATAATTTTTGATGTCAAATCAAATATGTACAAAGATGTCATGCATTCATCTTCGTAACATAGGTTTTATTAAAACATTTATATCTTGTTTTAATGTTTAAGTTTTTCATCATCAAACTTTAATTGAGGTATTGGTTTCACCAATCAAGGAATTTAGTGTTAATTATCATCCATTATACCGTACTTTTGCATAAGTGTAAACACTTAGTGTTTCGGATAATTACCACCGAAGTGGCGCATGGAATTAAAACTAATTCGCCCTTAAGATGAGCTTGCACATTTAATGGCTTACTAAGTAGCTCCACTCGAACTTACAGGGGGCAGAGGACCAGGTACGCGCTAAAGCACAACCTTAGACATCCATTCAGTGTGACTGTGCGCACTTCTTTAAACCCCTTTTATTAGTTCATTCTCATGGGTGAGCCGTTCAGTCATTTGTACCAAAGTCATCATCAATTAAACGATTATGATTACTATTCTTAAAAATACATGTTTCACCATTGTTTAGGTCAGTTTATTTTTCTTGTAAAAATACCCTTGTTACAAAACACAAACAAGCAAGTATTTATAAAAATAAACAAATAAACAATGAATGCATAACAAATAAAAGTCATGCATATCAAATAGCCACATGCAAACGGTTTTGATAAATCTTATTAATAACCAATTCTAGATCTGTCAATATGCATATATTTAATTAAGACTTCCACCCGTTTTCATCTATGTACAAGGTGAACCACATGCATCGATTCATCGATTGCGTAAGTCAAAACTAAATATATACCACATAGCACATAATTGATTAAATAATAATTATTGAGGTTTTCCCCAAATTTAGATCTATCAGAATTAGTGTATATCACTTAACCACGAAAGACATACAATAAAAGCATATCCATGATAAAACATGCATGTAATTATCATGGACATAAAATTACACTTAACAATTAATGCAATTAAATCAAAGTTACGCATATACACATAAAGTTGTATGCATCTTAGGGTTTCTAATCCAATTAAAACAATAGTTTACAAAACCCTAATTAGGGCACCAAAAAAAAACGCCCCCCCTCAAAATTAGGGTTTAGGTTTTGCAAACCCTAGATCTAAGCATACAAATAATAACACATTCATGTTTATTTTAATTATGTGTTTCAGTAATTAATTACTTGTTATACAAGGCTCGTGATGCCACTGTTGAGTTTATGATATATAAAATACAATAAAACATAAAGACATCAAGAGTACACAGCGGAAGACTTAAGATCATAACAAATAAATTAATTAACTGAAAGTATGCGTAACGTACCTCTTGCGAATCTCAAATCCCTCGAGCAAAGCAAAACAACCCTCGAGCAAAGCAAAACAAAGAAGTACTTATTGGTGTAAGAATAATGTCTTACAACCACGTTCTTGTACACACGTACTATTAGCGATTCGATGCGAATGCTAGTTCTTGATCACAATAGAATAACCAAACATCTTAGTTATGCTCGAGGTCACTCGTAAATCCCTTACAATGGGGATTCACTCGTCGACCAAGACAAAAGGGAAGAAAAGAAGAAGTTTGGCCCTCTATTGAAATCTGGTGTACCAAAGGATGAATACAAGGGAATGTATTTATAGCCTTATGGTAGATGTCAAGTTTACTATGGTTTCCGATGTGGGATTCCATAGTTTCGGCCAAAAACAAGCCCAAAAGAGTGTTCCTTAAACCTTCTCTTGGCTCGTTAACTTTTCTTCATATCCCGTTGACATTTAACGACCGATAGTCACTACCGATAAGTACATATCGCTCGTTAAGTCGTTTATTGTGAATTTAATAATTAAACATAATATTTTATATTAATTATTTAAACATCGAGTCTCATACGTAAAGTGTGCAATCCCTAAAAGGCGACAAATGATGTTATCTAACAGCTCAAGCATACCTAAATCACTAAGCGAACAATAAACACATGAAAGTTCCTTCAACTTCTTACATTTTTTTAAGAAAAACCAATCATACCTGATTATTGTATCGTCGGCCATATGGAGAATTTGTAATTCGTTGGAGGTTTATTTATTTGCACTTTGGCCACTAGGCTTATTATATATGACCCTCCAGATGCAATCTTGGACCTTCTCGTGTGTCGTGAACTCCCTGGATAGGATCGTAACCCTTTCGTGAACAACCCCACATGGAGAAGCTTTTAACCCTTGATTGATCCTTGAATCCCATGAGTGATCTCTTTTCTTAAATGGGGTTCACACTCACACCCTTTTACATTTTTTTCTTTTACCTCGGATCAAGTAAGCAAAACCTGTTTAAATTTTCAACAGGCCCGGGATGGACTTATCAAAATGAAACCAGTTATTTGACAAACAAATAAAATCTGAAAAGTTGGGGTTAGTTTGTATCAAAGTTTCATTTTACTTATTAAAACGATGGGAATCCGCATGCATATGAAACAATTAAACTTGGGAAGAAACCAATAATTACGTTAAAAACAAGAAGGGACTAGTGTCATCCGCCTGATTGTCCTTTGTACTTTTCAAGGGAAAATTCACAACATATAATCAATTATATTTGTTCATAAAACTAGCGTAGAGAATTTTGTATAATCGTTTTTTCTATATCAAATGCTGATCCTTCTTTCTATCTGATAATTTCAAACAAATACACAATGTTCACATTAACGGTGTTAGAACCATTGTTGTCTTAATATAAACTTCATCTAATACAACTTTTGTTCCTATCATTTCAATCATATAAAATTTCCCCCTAAAACACCTTTTTTAAGTAGGATCATACAAGCACAACTTTGATGGCTTCTTCTTCAACTTCATCCATCCAAAAGCGCTATAAGTATCTTACAGTGGTTGCAGCAGTAATATTCACATCAATGCCAGTTTCATTAACCATTTTCTTCCTAATAGACGCACTGAGTGTAGGAAATTCATTTGCATCCAAACACTCCCCTTTCTCAGTGCTTCCACATTCAGTGTCCTCTATTGACCCCACACCATCAATATTCTCACCTCTATCCCTGCTTCTCACCTTTTGTTCTCACTTATTGTCCTTTATTCTACACTAACTCACAAACAGTATCCCTGTACTTATTAGGCACAATTTTCTTCCTTTTAGATGTTCTTCCTTTAGGTGACATGATTAAGTACAATTGGACCATTCAAACAACTCAATATTACTGAAAACTTGATCGGATTGGTGTTGATTGTAATATTATAAAAGGAATTGAACCAATGGGCCTCTGGTCCAACGGTATGGAGGTTTTACCCTCCTAGGCAAGGTCTCAAGTTCGAGTCTTGTCTAGGGCGATAGAGGTTTCCTCCCGCGTGCGTAAAGGGAAGGATGCCATTGCCTTCTGGGCTGGACCCAACCTGGTTGTGTGGACTCGCTATGCCTTCTTGGCTAGGGGCCATGTAGCCACAATTGCCGTTAAAAAAAATTATATAAAAGGAATTGAAAAAACAAAATTTGGCGCCAAAATTAAAAAACATGGTAGAAATATTGGGTAGAAATTAGGGAAATTCATATCGATCGGTGTAGAATTGAAAACTATATTGTTCACATGGTTTAGAATTGTGAATTACGGTCAACAACCAGCGTAATTGAGGATTTTCAAGGTTTTTCAACGGTGAAAAATGGAGGGAAAGTAGTTAGGTGTTTGTTGGAAGAGAGAGAAAGGTTTTTTAATTCTAACTACACATATTTTTGCGTATAGTAAATTCATTTGGTCTTCAATGTAAGTTTGAGTTTATTATTGGTTAATGTTGGAGCTCAGTTTCTGCAGTTCATGACCTTAAACTAGGTCAGTTATGATTCGGGTTATACTTTGGTTGTAACTTGTAAGTGGGTCAAGAAGACAACCCGAGAGAAAAATGAAGTTGGTATTTTATTTAAGTTTTGGTTTTTCACACTTTGGCCACAGGTACTAAAAGGGGTAAGAAATGAAGAAAAGGAAACAGTTGAAGGACCTCTTATGTCATACCTCCAAATTAGACGGATTTAAACCCTTAAGCCCTCAAACAAGTTTGAGTATTTGTTGGGCATAATAATTGAAGGTCAAATAATTGGTCATAGGCTATAACTGATGGTTTAATTACTGAATCCTAATGGATTTATTAATTAGTTGCGACACTACCACAAGGATTTCGAAAACTCCCAAAACGTGGTTCCTTTGTTTTGGGTAGAAAGCGGGTCAAAATGATGACCCGGTAAAAAAGTGGATACTTTGTTGAATTTCATTCGAAGGGAATTCACAAATTAGATGTTTTAATGGGAAGAGGCTTTGTTCACAAATGGCGATGGGTGCAGGATAGGGGTTTTCGGGTCCGGCTACGGTGGAATCGGTTCAGGTTCGGGTTCTGGTAAGAGTACAGTGGATTGATTTGATATTAGTTTTGTATATTATCATGTTAAAGTTAAACTCAGTAAGGTTTCATAAGTGATAGTATTATTCTATCATAAACACGTTTTAAAACTGTAAAATAAAAATGAGTGAGAAATGAATAAGAGGAAAGAGTAGAATTGAAGGACCTATTATGTCATACCTCCAGTTTACTAATTGGGGTGATTAAACTTTGAAGGTAAAGTCATTGCATATAGTAAATTCCTTTTTTTTTTTCAAAGGTGAATGAATATATTAATATCAAAACTTTGTACAACAGTTTAAAACAACACCAAAATTGGATGGACATGCCCATACTAGGATACACAAATCACAAAACTTAAGCCTATCCGATATCAGATACAACAAGAAAAGGATCTCTGATAAGCTTTACTCAAATATCTCTGACAAAACAGAGTCAAAACAGAATAATCATCTATGCAGCAGCAACTCTCATTTGCAGCTTCATATTCTATTCCTTTTTCAATTCACCCATATATGCACCAAGACCATAGCCTCACAACTACATTTCGATACCCAATTATACACAAGATCACTCAGCCATCATGCACAGTAACCTTGGTAGTAAATTGGGCATGCATCATTGTACAAGCTACAACCACCCAACCTCTCAAGTCAGGGGTTATACCATTGCCCTACATTTCCAGCTTAGATGACTAAGTGGCATCAGACATTGGGAACACATCACCCTGAGTGAGAATCCAACCAAACCTCCTTTGGCAGTGTATTGCTAGGACCAAGTAGGCTAAACTTTCACTCCTCACTATTCCTAGCTACATACACTACCCACCAAGCTCACCTTACCCTTCTCAAAATGGAAACCTAATTTATGGTTCACCAAGATACTACCATTGAAAAATAACTAGACACACTCATAGTAACCTAGCAAAGGCCTACTTGATTGTCAATCATGGTTATTTTAGAGTAAAACAGAATAAAGGGAACCAAGATACAAGACTATCATTTTGAAGTGAGCTTAATTTCTATAATGTCCATGTATGGAAATTTAAGAAGAAAGGATAAACCTTTTGTAGTACTATGCAGATAATCTTGATACTCAACTCTGCAATTCAATAGGATATGGAGCTCAACGACTTTATAGAGCATTTTAACCACTCCAATTCTTTGTATCAGTAAACCAGCCAAGATTAATGTTGATCATTGACACACCAAATGCAGGAAACTACTTTTTGGGGATCATGACTACAACTGGAAAGATCCTAACTAGATACACTCTTAGGCCTTATCCAATGTATAGTTATGCCCCAAGGTATTAGCCATATGCATGAAACCTCTTAAGCCAAACACCCCTGTATGCAATTAGATAAAGACCAAAGTATGCACTTATGACCACTGCATTATCACTGTGTGTTACCACTAGCAAGTTCTTCCAGTAAAACACAATCCCCTTTCTTAACATCCATCACTTGTGCATAATTCTTGACTTGTAAACTAGACAGCTTCAATCTCACATAGTTAACCACAGTAGCCAACAATTCTTTATCATCCCTCTTCTCATTGATAAACAACCTTTTATTCCTTTCATTCCAGATGTAGTAGTGTTAAATTTTGGGGGTAATAATCTGTGGCAAACATGTCATTCTATCAATTGCTAATGGCTTTCAAGTTATGTTCATTGCAGGCATATTACAGGGGTTAATCATGGTCAAAGCATAAATGGTTTAAAGTTCCTAGAAGTTCATTTCTGCTGAAGCCTTTCTCTCATTTCTGCTGATGCGTCTTTTATAGCCGTTAGAGGGGTCTTTGTGTATCTTTATCTCCTATTTAATAAGTCCCTTAATCTAGGGTTAGACACAACTGTGTGTGCAGTCATCGTCTCACATTTCTCTTCTTTCTGATCATTATACTGATCTTGTTTTTTCTTTGCATTTGTCTGGTTATTATCTCATTGACATTAACCTAACCTTGTAACACTTTGGATACTATTGCTGGTTTAATCTAAGCCGACTATTGAGGCTTAGGTTTGAATAAAGTATTGTTGTGAATCTATTGTTGCTGATACTTTCGTACATGGTATCAGAGCATCAGGCTCATAATCATTATTGGTTCATATCATTATTGGTTCATCATTCCAGGGTTTCTTTGTAGAAACTTGGAGACATCTCTTCAGCAACAAAACTGGTGGTTTAGGGTTATTGCTACTGGCGCAATCACTGGTTATTTTCTATTCACAATTAGCCCTAGACTAAGTGAATCTAGGGTAATTGTGATTTGTTCTTTCCGCTGCATATTACTCTGTAAGTCTAAGTCTATTCTTCTTCTTCAAACAAACAGTACTTAAGTCTTTGTGGGTGCAAACGGGTAGACTAACATCTTGATCTGCCACCTCTGAGTGGTATGAATACCTGCTCTGGTTTACCCCAGTCCACATGCTTGGTGCTTGTTGTTTCTTAATTACTAAGTCTTATTTATTTCTTTATTTGTCTAACAGCTCTAGTTATTATCTCTGTCTGTGTTATTTGTCTGTCTTATTGTTTGCATTATGGCTGTTGGTGAAGATAATACTGGTGGTGGTGGTGGTGGTGGTTCTTCCATTGAGAAAAGCTTATCCTTTGGTGATGCTTTGTATTTACACCCTAATAACACCAATGGTACTCCTATTATTTCCATCAAACTCACTGGAACTGAAAATTATAAAATATGGAATATGGCCATGACCTTTGCCTTAAGGAATCATAATAAGTTAGGGTTTATTGATGGTACTTGCATAAGAGATGACTCAAATCCTAGTCTTGCTAATCAATGGGATACCTATAACTTTGTTGTGGTTACTTGGATTCTTAACTCTCTCAGTCCTGAACTATTTGCTGGTGCTATCTATGCTAAAACTGCTTATGAAATGTGGAATGATCTTAAAGATACTTTTGATAAGGTTGATGGTTCAGCCATTTTTAATTTACATAAAAATATAAACTTTCTTAGTCAAAGTGGGTCCTCTATTGCTGATTATTACAACAACCTTAACTCTCTATGGAAACAATTTGATTGTATGATTAGCTTGCCTCCCTGCACTTGTGAGGCTGCAAAACATTTTGAAAAACACAATCAGCTAATCAAATTAATGCAATTTCTTATGGGTCTTGATGACTCCTATGTTCCCATCAGAAGTAATATTTTAACCAGAGATCCTTTGCCTAATGTCAAAACTGCCTTCTCTGTTGTCTCTAGAGAAGAATCTCACAGAAATGTTTCGTCTGGGAATAGCTCTGCTAAACCCAATGCTACAGCTTTTGCTGCAAAAACTTCTGATGGTGGAAAATTTTTTGATAACAAAAAAGGATTTAACAACAATACTTTTAATAAAGGTTCTGGTTTTAATGTTGGTAACAACTCAAACAACAGAGGACCAAACATGAATCTCAAATGTACTAACTGCAAAAAACCTGGTCACACTGTTGATAGATGTTATGATCTTGTTGGTTATCCTGCTGGATATGTCAAAAGGAACTTTAATGCTAAATCTGTCAGCAGTAACAATGTTTCCACTTATGCTAATCATATCACTGATAATAGAGCTAGCAACTCCCCTGTCTCTTTGTCAAATGAACAGCTCTCCAGACTTATGAGTCTTCTTAATGACAACAATGTGTCCTCTGCTAATGCCAACATGGCAGGTAAAAATTTTTCAGGAACTTTCTTTAATGGCAGTGTCAAGTTTAATATAAACTTCAACAAATTTTTTAACAACAACACAAAAACCTTATCTAGAAACATCAGTCTTGGTTGGATTGTTGACTCTGGTGCAAATCAGCACATGACTGTATCTACAAAATTCTTAATTAATGTTGTTGACATTTCAAATCTTGGTCTAACTGTTGGACATCCCAATGATACTCAGGCTTTAATTACTAAAATTGGTGATTTAAAGGTCAATAATGACCTAACTCTTTTTGATGTTCTGGTTGTTCCTGAGTACAATGTCAGTCTGTTGTCTGTTCATAAGATTGCTAGAGACAACAAGATGTTTGTTGGGTTTAATGAATCTAATTGCTATATACAGGATTTACATCAAAAAAGGATTGTGGGGATTGGTAAACAATGCAATGGGTTATATATGTTTGATATTGATTCTACATGTAAGATTACTTCTAATAATTGCATTTCTGTTTGTCATGTTTCTAGAAATCTCTGGCATCAAAGACTTGGTCATCCCTCTGACCAAGTCCTACATATACTTAAATCCACTCTTAAACTTGATAGTACATCTGAATCTGACCATCTTTGGGTTACTTGCAATAAAGCTAAACAAACCAGGGAACCATTCCCTCTAAGTGAACATAAATCAACTAAAATTGGTGAACTTGTTCATCTAGATGTATGGGGACCATATAAAGTCACTAGCAGAGATGGTTACAAATATTTTTTAAATATTATTGATGACTATTCTAGGGCAGTCTGGGTTTATATGCTTAAGGGAAAGGATGATGTTTATGTTTCCATTGTTAACTTTACTCATATGCTATCAAATCAATTTGAACACAATGTTAAGATATTCAGAAGTGATAATGGGACAGAATTTGTCAATAACAAACTTCAACACTTCTTTCATGAAAAAGGAATTTTACATCAAACCTCTTGTGTTTACACACCACAACAAAATGGTATTGCAGAAAGGAAACATAGGCATCTCCTTAATGTGGCTAGATCCCTTATGTTTCAGGGGGAATTACCTCTATATCTTTGGCCTGAATGTGTTTTAACTGCTGCTTATGTCATAAACAGGTTACCCTCTTCAGTCTTGTCTGGCAAGTCTCCCTTCTCCTTTGTGTATGGGCATGACCCTTCACTCTCTCTCCTTAGAGTCTTTGGCTGCTTATGCTATGCCACCATTCTCAACATCTCTGATAAATTTGGTAGTAGGTCCGAGAAAAGTGTCTTTATTGGTTATTCAAATGAGAAAAAAGGTTATAAACTTTTAAGTTTAGAAAAAAAAATTCTTTTATTCCAGAGATGTCAAATTTTATGAAACTGTTTTTCCCTTCAAAATGAAAAATTCTTTGTCAAAACCTTTTGTTGAAATTTATGTGCCTAAAGATTTAAATCACAAAAATTTCTTTGACTCACAAATAAGTCCCAATGATGAAGGGAGAGTGACATCCTATGAAGATGGCACAGTGTTGGGTTATCCTACTAGGGATGATGAACCTGTTGCAACTTCCATAGATGATAATACACACCCTGAGGGCACTGTATCACATGAATCACATCCTGCTGGTGCATCTTCTGATTCTGCTGGTACATCTTCTGATTCACATTAGTATTCTGAACAAGAAGAAGGCTTGCCAGCCACTACTGCTAGAAGGTCAACCAGAGTTTCTAAGTTGCCCAGTAATCTTAATGACTTTATTGTTGAAGGGAAAGTTAAATATGGTGTTGAAAAGGTTGTTAATTACTCTAACCTTAACAAAGATAATTACTTCTTTGCTTCTAGTCTTAATAAAAGTATTGAACCTACCTGTTATGAAAAAGCTATCCTTGACAGTAATTGGGTTGATGCTATGAACTCTGAAATTGAGGCCTTAAATGAAAATCATGCTTGGGATATAACTTATCTACCTCCTAATAGAACTCCCATTGGTTACAAATGGATCTTTAAAATCAAATATAAAGCCAATGGTGAAGTTGATAGATACAAGGCTAGATTAGTTGCTAAAGGTTATAACCAAAGGGAAGGAATAGACTATGATGAAACTTTTTCTCCTGTTGTGAACATGTCTACTGTTAGATGTCTTATTGCCTTAGCTGTGAAAAACAAATGGCCTCTTTTCCAACTTGATGTTAACAATGCTTTCTTGTATGGAGATCTTGATGAGGATGTCTATATGACCATCCCTAAGGGGTTCTGTAATGAGAACAATAAGAATAAAGTTTGTAAACTTGTCAAGTCTCTATATGGCCTTAAACAAGCTCCCAGGAAATGGAATGAAAAACTTGTTAGTGTTTTAAAAGAAAATAACTTCGTTCAATCTGTCAATGATCACTCTTTATTCACCAAAACAGAGAATAACAAGTTTATTGCTCTACTTGTTTATGTGGATGATATTGTTCTTACTGGAAACTGCATTGATGAGATAAACCTATTCAAAAAGTTTCTAAAATCAAAATTTCATATCAAAGACTTGGGAAACTTAAAATACTTTCTTGGCATTGAGGTTCTAAAAACTGGGAATGACATATGTCTCACCCAAAGAAAATACTGTCTTGAACTCCTCAAAGAATTTGGTCTCCTTGGGTGCAAACCTGTGTCCACTCCTATGGAACCCAACTCTGTTCTTCCATACATACCCACTACTGATGATCCCTTACTTGTCAACATCATTGGTTATCAGAAGTTACTTGGGAAACTTATTTATCTCACCCATACAAGACCTGACATCTCATACTCAGTTCATTGTCTGGCACAATATATGCATTCTCCTCTGAAATCTCATCTAGAATGTGCCCTCAATGTTCTGAGATATCTAAAAGGAGCTCCAGGAAAAGGTCTAAGGTACAATTTTAGCAACTCTGAAAACCATCTTGAAGGGTATAGTGATGCAGAATGGGCTAAATGCAAGAAAACCAGGAAATCTGTTACAAGTTATTGTGTTTTCTTTAATGACTGTTTGATCTCATGGAAAAGCAAAAAACAAAACACTCTTTCAAAATCTTCCACAGAAGCAGAGTATAGATCTATGTCTACTGCTGCCTGTGAAATTATTTGGATTCAAAAAATCTTAAAAGATCTAAAAGTAGATATCAATCTCCCTGTTAATCTTTTTTGTGATAACAAATCTGCTCTGCAACTTGCTGTCAATCCTGTTTTCCATGAAAGATCAAAACATTTTGAAATTGATGTTCACTTCATCAGGGAAAAAATTGCAAGAGGTGTTATAAGTGCCAAAAAGATTGGCTCTTCAAACCAAACTGCAGACATTCTTACAAAAAACCTTCCTGTTTATCAGCATAAATTCTTGTGTGAAAAATTGATATTGTTTGATATGTTTGCCCATCAGATTAAGGGGGAATGTTAAATTTTTGGGGTAATAATCTGTGGCAAACATGTCATTCTATCAATTGCTAATGGCTTTCAAGTTATGTTCATTGCAGGCATATTACAGGGGTTAATCATGGTCAAAGCATAAATGGTTTAAAGTTCCTAGAAGTTTATTTCTGCTGAAGCCTTTCTCTCATTTCTGCTGATGCGTCTTTTATAGCCGTTAGAGGGGTCTTTGTGTATCTTTATCTCCTATTTAATAAGTCCCTTAATCTAGGGTTAGACACAACTGTGTGTGCAGTCATCGTCTCACATTTCTCTTCTTTCTGATCATTATACTGATCTTGTTTTTTCTTTGCATTTGTCTGGTTATTATCTCATTGACATTAACCTAACCTTGTAACACTTTGGATACTATTGCTGGTTTAATCTAAGCCGACTATTGAGGCTTAGGTTTGAATAAAGTATTGTTGTGAATCTATTGTTGCTGATACTTTCGTACAAGTAGACACATGCTGCAAGGACAATTCTTCTCAGTACACTCTTTATTGATCTAATGAACTTCACACTATCATAGATCTCACAATATCCTCCCACTCATCAGATAATGCTTCCTGTTCAGTCCTCTTCTTTAACTCCACCCATATCTTATTAGAGTATGGGCACTCAAAGAATAGGTAAAGAGTCGGGGAAAGCTTTATGCAAAGTACATTCCATTTGTTTATCAGGGTACCACTTAACTAGCTTGTCTTGTGTTGTCAGTCTCTCATTAATTGCAATCCACATCATGAAGAAGTGTTTTGGAGTACAATTAGAAAACCAAACAAGATCACACCTATCAACTTTATTACCATTTACTCTCCAGTATTTCCATGCTATATTAGTAGAGTAGTTGGCACATCTACCATCACTAGGACAACACATATACTTATCTTTGTATTCCTCATTCAGGCTAGGTATAGGAATTGATTGGATAACAGCGAAGTCACTACTCCAACCCTCAAGCCAACACCATTGCTCCTCATAAATTATGTCTTTAATCTTCATAGAGTTATCCAAACCGCATCCATAGGAATGAATTTGCTTAAAGGTTGAGGACCTCACCACTTATCATGCCATAGGAAAATACTAGCTTCATTGCCTACTTTACTCAACACATGTGTTCTCATTGTGTCTCTTAGGGCCAGAATTTGCTTCCATCTAGAACTTGAACTTTTATCACATGCTACCTCTCATATACTAGTGCCTCTCAGTTTGACCACACTGACCCATTTTACCCATAAGGATTCCTTATTACTTGCTACATTTCACAAATATTTAGAAATAAGAGTTTCATTCCATAAGCCAAGATCTTTTATGCCAAGACCACCCTCATCTTTTGGCTTACAAACTTGATTCCACGCTATTTTGGCCCTTCCTTTTGACAGTTCACCTTGGCATTACAAGAAACCCTTCAATATTCTATTGATATCATTGATCACAGATTTTGGAAGGAGGAAAGCTGAAGCCAGTAAACTTGCATAGAGGAAAGAATGGACACAATAAGCTTACCAGCATAGGGTAACAACTTGTTCTTCCAGTTATTAACCTTAGACTTTACCTTATCAGTCAAGCATTTGCAATCAGTAAAGTTATGGTGTTTGGTTATAAGAGGTACTCCCATGTATGAAACATGTAAGAGTCCAACCTTGAAGGGAAGAATATCAAGAATTTGTTGCTTGACATGATCTTGAACATTTCTAAAGAAGACTGTGTTTTTCCCAATATTAGGATGCAAACCAGAGATAGCACTAAACTTATCCAATGCTGATTGCACCACTTTTACTAAGTTGAAATCTCCATGACATAGAACAAGGAGATCATCAGCAAAATATAAGTGTTGAGATTGGGAGCTCTTTGCATCCCTAGTGATACTTGATATTACCACTTTCATTATCTGCTGCTTTAATAGTAAATTGAAAGCTTCCATTACAAGTGTGAAGATGTAAGGTGAAATAGGATCACCCTGTCTAAGACCTCTCCCTCCTTTGAAATACCCAACTATTTCATTGTTGACATTAATAGTAAAAGCAGCACACCTTATACAAACAATAATCCATTCAACCATTAAAGCTGGGAATTTGAATGATTGTAGAATACCTTCCAAGAAATCCCAGTTTACAGTGTCATAGACTTTTTGTATATCTATCTTCGATGCTACTCTCCTGGCTTCATTCTTCCAATTATAACCTCTGAGAAGCTCTTGAGTGAGAAGAATGTTATCAGTGATTTGCCTTCTTTTATAAAAGCACTCTGACATGGATTGACTAGCTTACATAGAGCATTTTTACTTCTATTGGTCAAGATCTTACTGATGATCTTGTAGAGCACATTACAGCATACAATAGGTTCATAGGAGTTTTACTTTTAGGCACAAGGGTGATAAGAGTAGCATTAACTTCACCTAAAAGCTTCCCAGTCTTAAATAATTCCTTGACAGCATCACACACTTCTTTACCAATAGCAGCCCATGCCTTCTTGTAAAACTTTGTAGTAACGCGCATTGTACTACTGAATAGGAAAAGCATATCCATACGATTGAGTCCTTGGGTTTCCGAAATAGTGTAAAAAGAAGTGCTTCTGGACCTGTGGCTTTATTGTTGAGAAAAGCGACACCGGATTGAAGCAAACCCACAACTAAAATAAGAAAATACTAATAAAAGATGACACACGGATTTTACGTGGAAAACCCCAATAGGTTAAAAACCACGGGCAAGGAAAAATACGTTTCACTATAATGGAAATTAGGAGTTACACATTTCTCTAATTACAAAGATTAGACTAATCTTTTGTAATTAGGAAATATTACACAAACTCTCTAAAAACCTCACAAACTTAGAAGACTTGTATACTAGATTTGGAAAGGATGGGATGCACAAATGAAGTTGTAAACACCTCTATTTATAGTGTTAGCAAGACACTAGATTGCTTGTGAGAACTAGTTGGTCAATATACAACTTAAAATGTAGGCGCCAACAATTCCAGTTCTCATGCCACCGTCCAAAATGAGGCCACCAATTTATACAACCGACCAATAGTGTAGGCTGGTCAAAAATTGTAGACTACTTCCCATGCAACCAATCAAATAACACAATTTATTTAACAATCTCCCATTTGAAGATTCGGTTGAAGCTAAATCGATCTTCACACCGTTATCCTTCCTTGCACTTTCATGTTGCTTACGTTTCCGCTAGGCCGCATGAGGATCAGCACCATATAAACTTGTCACAGTTGATTGCTTTCGTCAGATAATCTACCACGTTATTATCAGTATGAATTTTCTGCATATCCACGGTTCCTTCTTTCACTTTCTCATGAACGAAGTGATACTGAACTCGTATATGCTTTGTCTTTGAATGAAATGCTGGATTCCTTGCAAGATACAAGGCACTCTGGTTATCACAAAATAGAGTAATTTTCTTTTGTTCTTGCCCGAGCTCTTCCAACAACATCTTCAACCATACTGCTTCTTTGCTGGCTTGAGCAGCTGCAACATATTCTACTTCTATAGTTGACATAGCGACAACTGACTGCAGTTTTGAAGCCCAGCTTACTGTTCCGCCATAAAATGTAAACACATACCCGGTGGTTGATTTACTTTCGTCAAGATCACCCGCATAATCAGAATCAACATATCCCTTGACAGTTAGACCCGATTCCCCATAACATAATGCAACATCTGAGGTTCCTTTAATATATCTAAGGATCCTCTTCACAGCTTCCCAATGCTCTCTACCAGGTTCCGCCATGTACCGACTCACTACTCCCACTGCATGTGCAATGTCTGGTCTTGTACAAATCATCGCGAACATTAAACTTCCCACTGTTGATGCATACGGTACTCGAGACATCTCCATCCTCTCTTTTTCACTGCTAGGACT
Organism: Chrysanthemum seticuspe; assembly: GCA_019973895.1. NCBI lineage: Eukaryota > Viridiplantae > Streptophyta > Magnoliopsida > Asterales > Asteraceae > Chrysanthemum > Chrysanthemum seticuspe. The sequence goes on along the minus strand of BPTQ01000006.1, from coordinate 11,710,421 downwards.
CATCTTGGAGGATAATTTGACATTAGTAGGAAATGGGGTTGATATTGGCTTACAATCTTGCATATTGAAGCGTTGCAAGATTTTATTCATGTAACTCTTTTGTGAAAGCCAAATCTTCCTACTAACTCTATATCGGTGAATTTGCATCCCTAGAATCTTGTTTGCTGGTCCCAAGTCTTTCATCTCAAATTCCCTAGCGAGTTGTGCCTTCAGTTTGCTGATACGATCTTTGTTGGGGCCTGCAACCAACATGTCGTCAACATATAACAGCAAAATGACAAAATCATTGTCTCCAAACCTCTTGTAATATGCACAAGGGTCTGCGTGTAGTCTGTTATATCTAAGGCCAATGATGAAAGAATCAAATCTTTTGTACCAACACCGCGACGCCTGCTTTAAACCATACAAAGATTTGTTTAACCTACAAACCAAGTTCTCTTTTCCTTTTTGTTTAAAACCTTCTGGTTGGAGCATGTAAATTTCTTCCTCAAGATTTCCATGAAGAAATGTAGTTTTCACATCTAGCTCCTCTAGATGTAAATCATACGTAGCACACATTGCCAGAACCACTCGAACAGTTGTCATTCGAACCATAGGGGAAAATATTTCTTTGAAGTCGACTCCCTCTTTCTGAGCATATCCTTTGACTACCAATCTTGCACGATATCTCTCCACCTGGTCATCACCGTTCCTCTTGATCTTGTACACCCATTTATTTCCAATGGGTTTTCGGCCTACTGGTAGTGGCATCAGTTCCCATGTTTTATTCTTATGAAGAGCTTCAATTTCTTCTTGCATTGCTGCCATCCAGAACGAAGCATCTGAATTACTCAGTGCTTCTTGAAGAGTTGATGGCTCTCCTTCCTCAGTAAGAAGACAATATGCAACGTTGCTCTCCATAACATAATCTGAGTGCCACACCGGGCGTTTTCTTTCACGATTAAGAGTACGATTCGTTGGAGCTTGAGACTCGGTTGTCTCATTCACCTCATGCTGTGGTACGGCTTCAGAAGAATCACTCGACTGAAATTGCTTTTCCATCTGTATTGATGTAGTTTTTCTTGTAGTGTTATCACCTTCTTCATTCTCTTGAATTTTGTCTTCCATAAAGACAACCTCTCTGCTGACGACTACTTTGTGGGCAGTGGGGTCCCACAAGCGATACCCCTTTACTCTGTCAGCATACCCCAAGAACAAACACTTTCTGGATTTTGGATCCAGCTTCGTAGTTTCTTGGGTATTGTACATCACGTACACAGGACTTCCGAGTATATGAAGGTCCGAATAGTTGACTGGCTTTCCTGTCCACATCTCCATCGGTGTCTTCAACTCAACCACAGTTGAAGGTGACCAATTTATCACATAACATGCGGTATTGACTGCTTCTGCCCAGAACGATTTTTCCAAGCTTGTAGTTGCCAACATTGCTCTTGCTCTTTCTAACAAGGTTCTGTTCATCCGCTCTGCCACTCCATTCTGTTGAGGAGTGTATGCCGTCGTGAACTGCCTTTTGATACCTTCTTTCCTGCAAAAAATATCAAATTCATCACCTGTATATTAGCCTCCATTATATGTCCTTAAACACTTGATCTTCTTTCCAGAATAAAGTTCCACCCGCGCTTTGTAAGCCTTGAAAACTTCAAACACATTCGACTTCTTCTTGATTGGGTACACCCAACATCTCCTGGAATAGTCATCAATGAAAGATACAAAATATCTTGCTCCTCCCAGGGACTGAACCGGTGCTTGCCACACATCAGAGTGAACCAATTCTAGAACAGAAACACTTCTAGAATTCGATGTCTTGAATTTTAGGCGATGCTGCTTGCTGATAACACAATACTCACAGAAAGGTAAAGAAACCTTTGTGAGGCCATGAATTAACTTCAGTTCCACAAGAATCTTCATTCCTTGTTCTGACATATGTCCAAGCTTCTGATGCCATGTTACTACAACTCTATGACTTGGACTATGTGAAGCAACAGATGCTTCCGCCTCCTCCATTATCTCTCCCTTCAGTTGGTATAAGTTCGCAGCCACCTTTTCACCTTTCATAAGTACAAGCGCGCCTTTTATAACTTTCATGATCTTGTTTTGTATTTCAACCTTACAACCAAGATCATCCAATTGTCCTAGAGACAATAGATTATTTCTCAGGCCCTCCACGTGTCGCACATCCCGAATAGTATGAACTGTACCATCATGCACCTTTACCATGATATTTCCAATTCCAATGATCTTTAGTTCATGATCATTGAAACTGTACACAGACCCGCCTCCAGAGATAGGTTTATATTGATGAAACCATTCTCTTCTTGTGGTCATATGAAAAGTAGCTCCCGTATCGAACAACCATACATCTGCAAATCTTTTCTTGCCTTCATCTGCAATCGCTGCTTCACAACATAGAGCGTTACCATCTTCTGAAGTGCTAGCGACATTTCCCTGAGGATTAGAGGTACTTAAACCCCGACAATATTTCTTAAAGTGACCCGGCTTGCCACATTTGTAGCATTTAAAATTCTTCTTCTTTCCTGTTCTAGATTTACCATGATTGTGACTCCCACTGGGGCCACGTTCCATTGACCTTCCTCTCGTCACTAACAAAGCCTCCACCTGTCTTGAACTGGTCTGTCAGTCCTCCCTATTGTTACGCCTGTTTTCTTCTTCCAGAATAGCGGCTGCAACATCATCGAAGACTAGATAGTCAGAAAGAACATTACTGGTTAAGTTGATTATAAGTTGGTCATATGAGTCTGGTAAACTCTGAAGTAGAATTTCAGCACGTTCCTATGGCTCTATTTTACAATTCAAAGAGGTGAGCTGAGAAAACAGAGTATTCAGACTATTAACGTGCTCTGTCACCGAAGTAGATTCCGCCATGCGAAGAGCATAAAGTTTCCTCTTAAGGAAAATTTTTATTGTGGAGCGATCTTGCCTCATACAGTCGTGCAAGATGATCCCAGATATCCTTTGCAGTCGTCTTCTCCTCTGTGCTTGACAAAACCCCATCTGCTAACGCAAGATGAAGATTTGAAATAGCATTTCCATCCATCTCGTCCCATTTACTATCATCCGTGACCTCAGCTGGCCTTTCACCAATGGCTGCCAAACATTTATCCTTTCTAAGTATAGCCTTCATCTTTAATTTCCACAATGAGAAATTATTCCCATTGAACTTTTCAATTTCAAATTTCGTCGCCATAGCTACAATCACAATCTTCTTTTCGACAAAAACTACTATTTGTGGAAAATAGTAACGGACGCCTTTTGAGTATGTATAATCTTATTTATCTTTTGATGTGGAGGGTCCACTTATTAGTGGCAACCACAGAGCATACGATAAATAATTATACACACACCCAACCTTAGCTCTTGATGCCACTTGTTGAGAAAAGCGACACCGGATTAAAGCAAACCCACAACTAAAATAAGAAAATACTAATAAAAGATGACACACGGATTTTACGTGGAAAACCCCAATAGGGTAAAAACCACGGGCAAGGAAAAATACGTTTCACTATAATGGAAATTAGGAGTTACACATTTTCTCTAATTACAAAGATTAGACTAATCTTTTGTAATTAGGAAATATTACACAAACTCTCTAAAAACCTCACAAACTTAGAAGACTTGTATACTAGATTTGGAAAGGATGGGATGCACAAATGAAGTTGTAAACACCTCTATTTATAGTGTTGGCAAGAAACTAGATTGCTTGTGAGAACTAGTTGGTCAATATACAACTTAAAATGTAGGCGCCAACAATTCCAGTTCTCATGCCACCGTCCAAAATGAGGCCACCAATTTATACAACCGACCAATAGTGTAGGCTGGTCAAAAATTGTAGACTACTTCCCATGCAACCAATCAAATAACACCACTTATTTAACAATTGTCACATATATCAAATAGAGCTTCTTTCACTTCCACATCACTCATATATCTGATCATGAAATCTACATCAGCATTGGAGATAACATTGGGGTTCAGGTTATTCAAATTACTACACTGCACAGGGGTTGCAACACCTAAAAAACTTTGAAAATGCTTTACAAATTGCTCAACCACTTGTTTTTCTTGAAACCTTTCTCCATGTTCATTATTTAAATTGTATGGAAAAACTTAGTATTTCTGTCCCTATCACATAACCAATCAATTTTTGCTTTCTGGGCATAAGCTTTTCTTCATCCTTAGCAGTTGTGTTGTACTCATTTAGAATCATAGCTTCCTCTTGACTAAGAAAGGCATTATGGGGATCTTTGTCAACCTTTATCTGGAACACTTTCAGCTTTTCTTCCATTCAATAACTTTTTCATGAAGATTTCCAAATTTTCAGCTTAGCTTCTTCATATGTACTTTTAAAGATTTTAACTTCTTTACTAGTTTGAACATGAAACAACCTCCCACTAGGATATTTCATTCTTTCTGCACAACACATAGAAATTCAGATTTATCAACAATAAAATTTGAAAATCTAAAAGCCTTTTGTTTCTTTCTCATCATTTTTGGAATGATCAGTACTGCAGGGATGTGGCCATAAGTAAAGTGAGGGAGAAATAGAGTATGTGAATTAGTAAACTTGCTTATAAACTCCACATTTCCAAGAACTCTGTCAATTTTCTTCAAAATTCTACTGCGTGGGTTAAGTCTACTTTGTACCCTTGTGAAATAGATTCCTGAGCAGTTGATGACTTCTACTTTAATGTTATCAATGCACTCTTGAAAATCAATCATGTCATTAGTCTTGCAGGATCCACCTTATGAATGATCTTCAATATTTAGACTCACATTCCAGTCTCCCAAAAGAACCCATGGCTTATCATTGATTATGCTTTTATACTAGCCAAAGTTTTCCAAAACTCTTTCCTTTCTTTTCCTGAATTAGATGTATATACAAAACAACATAAGAAACTGTTTTTGCGATCTTTAACCTTAATTTGACACAAAATTGTTTGTTTGCTTGAATAAAGCTGCATAACATTGACATTTCCTTCATTCCACCCAACAATGATTCTGAAACCTCTATCATTCTCCTTCATGGTAGAGCACCAATGCCAATTCCCATACACAAATTCACAAATCATGTTAATTTGTTTTTCCTTAATGTGAGTTTCCAATACAACACAAATATTCATATTTTCATCACTTATAAACTTCTTCACATCATTCCGCATATCCTTATTACACATACCCCTGACATTCCAAGCAACCATTTTTAACTCAATATTCATTGTTGACATTGTAAGCTATCTTTATAAGAGCCCTCTCTCAGCATACCAGAAGCATTTCCTGCTAATTCATTATCAATCATACTCTTTGCAATTCCATTCACCTCATAAAAGACATCTTCCACATCAGGGCATTCTTTTTCCCACTTTACCTCCCACTAATCTTTGAAATACTTAAACATATCACCATTCCAATCATAGATTCTTCCAATGTTGGTTGTCTCTATTTTTTAACAAACTTGTCAACAATATCCTTCCTATTCCTTTGTTTGACTTCAAGGCATTCACTATCCCCAGTTTCCTCAAAAACAATAAACTTATTAGCACTCCTTCTGATATCCTCCACTGTCTTTTTACTGACTTTCCATGGGCTTTTTGGGCTCATAGGCCTAGGATTGCTTTCATGGCTTACAGGATTAGGAGCTTTAGTAGCATTCATGTCTTTGTTACTTTGTGCATCATTAGTATTAGTATTGGGGGCATTTTGACTCCTATTAGTAGCTTTCCTATTAAAAGGTCTAAACTCTATTCTATTCTTGTAGTTCTTGTTGAATTGACCACCCTTGTTACCCATATCTCTAGTATGCTTGTTATTATTATTACCCAAATTACCCTCACTTATATCAACTTTCCCAGGATCAATATTCTTACTAGAAGTGTTAGCCCTATAATGTGTTTAGATCAAATTAATTTATTAGTACTTTAGTTTATAAAGACAATTGTTACTGTTTTATTTATTCGTGTATTTGGATTGCATAGTGAGTCAAGACTTGTAAACCAATCGACCCATATGCATTTGGCAGTTATTAGTTAGTTGGCAGTTACATATCAAGAGATACAATGGTTGATAAGTAACTGCCTCATAGTCTTGTGTCGTTTGGATAATTATAAATATGTTTTCATCCTGTTGAAAACATAATAACGATTACTATCTATATAGATTATATTTGCAGCATTATACTTGTCCATTTTTCGCTTACTTTACTGCATACACATTCACACAAACGTAGTACCAAATGGTGAACTACAAACAAATCCTCAAATCAAGTTATGTTGGATGAAAACCTTACCACAATTGGTATCAGAGCCATGGTGGCTTGAATTCGTGGGATAGGTCAACACCAGATCATGGTTTCTACACTGGAAGATACCTACTAAGGGAAACACCAAAACGTGTATATCAGTGGAATACAAGAAGGAAAAGTATTTCTCCCAAAGGAAAGGAAATACTTGTGAAAAAGGTTCTAAAGAACGAGGCATATAATGATGCCAAGATGAAAGGAAAATAGAAAGAAGAAACTGTGAAAACAAGGAGAGAAAAGAGGTCTAAATGCTATATATGCAGACAAAGAGGGCATGCCTTTTGGGCATGTGAGAGTAGGAAGAAACTGGTTGCAATTGAATCACAACAAGATGATGATACAAACTGAAAAAGTTCTTGAAGAAGAGGTGAAGTTCCCAGAAAAAGTACACGTGATTGGAGACTACATGTTGGAAGGTTCTAATCATAAAACATGGAACGAAATCTGGTATGTGAGCAATAATTACAAATTTCATTTATGCCCAAGGAGAAAGTTATTTAAGAAAATAAAATACAAGTTCAAAATTATTTGTAAAGAAGAATTAGAAACGAAGTTTATATTTTCGTATGGAGTGGGCGATGCTGTGATAAATACAAATGATGGTGAAATGGTGATACCAAACGTTTAATATACACCTGATGTTTCGTTGAATATTTTGAGTTATGACTTGTTAGAAGAACAAGGATATATGGTGAGAATTGACGACAACAAATGCAACATCAAATATATGTTTGATGAAGAGAGGGTTGGTTTGGAGAGAACTCAAAACGAAGGCTTCAAAGAAATTGGTGAGAAAGAAACTGGTAACGATGAACAAAGGTGGGGACCAAAACACATCATCACTGAACACAACTAATATCTTGAAAACTACTTCAAATCATTGGATCCAGGAGATGAGAGTTCGTTGGTGAAAGGGTTAAAAGACCTGAATTGGAACAAGAAGGAGATCCAGGATTATATAGATGATGACTATATAAGTATTAATGGGACACTCTATTCGTTAAAGGTAAATTCATTTAACAGGTTTTTGTCTTTTGTGAATTTGCTTAAAAGGGATAGTTTGGTGTATGGTAACTGGGAGATCTTCAGCAAAAAATATATAGATATGGTAAAATGGTTTTATCTAGTATACCTCGATCGTGACGTATTAGATAAGATACCGCCCGTTATTGGAGTGATCGAAATAAATTTGTTAAGTTTACACAAATTGGTGGATAGCCTTGGAGGCTATGTGGCTGTTTCGTTAAGCGATCAATGGAAAACCATTGCCCAAATACAAGGCCTAACGATTGAAGATGGAGAAGCAGTGCAAGCATGTTACAAGAAGTTTATCGACTTGATTGATGTGTACCATGGAACGGCAAGAATGCCTTGGGGTGAAAAGCCTACTGAGATGGGATAGTGCAGTTGAAGAGTAGATGTCACAGACCCATATGGCCAGAAGGACAAAGCTAATGGATTACAAGAACAAGGGGTAAACAGATATGGAGTTAGGATTGACGGTGATGAAGAACAATTTGATCAAGGGACAAGCAGCAGTCAAGGAAGCAATGATCTTGATATCATTGCTTAAAGAAGATGGAAGGAATCACTCAAGGATTTGATCTTAAAACATTAGGAGGGAGATGTTAGCCCTATAATGTGTTTAGATCAAATTAATTTATTAGTACTTTAGTTTAAAAAGACAATTGTTACTGTTTTATTTATTTCGTGTATTTGGATTGCATAGTGGGTCAAGACTTGTAAACCAATCGACCCATATGCATTTGGCAGTTATTAGTTAGTTGGCAGTTACATATCAAGAGACGCAATGGTTGATAAGTAACTGCCTCATAGTCTTGTGTCGTTTGGATAATTATAAATATGTTTTCATCCTGTTGAAAACATAATAACGATTACTATCTATATAGATTATATTTGCAGCATTATACTTGTCCATTTTTCGCTTACTTTACTGCATACACATTCACACAAACGTAGTACCAAATGGTGAACTACAAACAAATCCTCAAATCAAGTTATGTTGGCCGAAAACCTGACCACAAGAAGCCTCCGTCATATTTGTCCACATGTACCATCATTGTGACAAAAAACGTTGCAGCACCTTGGTGGTTTCCAGCTATGCTCCACAATGACAAACTAGAACAAGAGACAACTAGATCTTTGCTCTTATAACACAATTCAACTTTGTCCTTGAAGTCTTGAGTAGCCTTAATCTCAACCGAAACTCTTGCAAAACTAATATTGCCGGTACCTTCCTGACATATTCTAGCAGTTGCCCTTTCCATAATGATTGGTTTTCCCAAACTACTAGTAATGGAACTAATACCTCTCACAGTCTATGCCTCAACTGGTACATCAAACAGTTTAATCCAGCAAGGCAAGACAACATGATCACTTCTATCCACAATGATATTAGGGTCCCACTTTTGAACCATGAGTGGCTTATTATTGACTAGGCCACTCTCCAGCACATTATTCATTCCTTCTTCTTCTCTAAATTTGAACAAGTACAACCCATTTTGAGACACATATCTTTTAGTCCAAACTTACCCCACATTCTAACTAATTAAATTGTACTTAAACTCATAGTATGACAAATTACATCCAACAAAATGTCCACACAATGTTAGCATCCATTTATTACTACCTTCCAGTAAAATTTCATCATCAAATACCACCACTTCCCTTCCATCATCAATCACAGTAGGTATCAAGCTTAATTTGTTCCTAATGATACTAATAGTAGGTTTGACAGTATCAGCAAATGACTTAACTAACACATTTTCACTCCTACTATTATCATCAGAATTATCATATGAAGCACTAACAGCCTTTTTACCATTCAAATCATTATTACTTTGATCATGAGGAATTTGACTTACAGTGGTTGCAGCAACAATATTCACATCAATGCCAGTTTCAGTAACCATTTTTTTCCTAATAGACGCATTGAGTGTACAAAATTCATTTGCAGCCAAACACTCCCCTTTCTCAGTGCTTCCACATTCAGTGTCCTTCATTGACCCCACACCATCAGTATTCTCACCTCTATCACTTATTGTTCTTTATTCTATACTAACTCACAAAAAGTATCCTTATACTTATTAGGCACAATTTTCTTCCTTTTAGACGTTCTTCCTTTAGGTGACATGATTAAGTACAATTGGACCATTCAAACACCTCAATATTGCTAAAAACTTGATCGCATTGGTGTTGATTGTAATGTTATAAAAGGAATTGAAAAAACAAATTTTGGCGCCAAAATTCAAAAACATGGTAGAAATACTGGGTAGAAATTGGGGATATTCATATCGATCGGTGTAGAATTGAAAACTATATTGTTCACACGGTTTAGAATTGTGAATTACGGTCAAGAACCAGCGTAATTGAGGATTTTCAAGGTTTTTTAACGGTGAAAAATGGAGGGAAAGTAGTTAGGGGTTTATTGGAAGAGAGAGAAAGGTTTTTTAATTCTAACTACACATATTTTTGCATATAGTAAATTCATTTGGTCTTCAATGTTAAGTTTGAGTTTATTATTGGTTAATGTTGGAGCTCATTTCATGACCTTAAACTAGGTCAGTTATGATTCGGGTCATACTTTGGTTGTAACTTGTAACTGGGTCAAGAAGATGACCCCGGGAGAAAAATGAAGTTAGTATTTTATTTAAGTTTTGGTTTTTCACATTTTGGCGACAAGACTAAAAGGAGTAAGAAATGAAGAAAAGAAAAGAGCTAAAGGACCTCTTATGTCATATACCTCCAAATTCATTAATAATTGAAGGTAATAAATTAATAGTAATTGCTCATAGGCTAAAACTGATGGTTTAATTACTGAATCCTAATTAATTGCTACACTACCACAAGGAATTCGAAAACCCCCAAAATGTGGTTTGTTTGTTTTGAGTAGAAAGCGGGTCAAAATGATGACCCGATAAAAAAGTGGATACTTTGTTAAATTTCATTCGAAGGGAATGAACAAATTAGCTGTTTTAATGGGAAGAGGGTTCAAGCGGATGGTTTTCGGGTTCGGCTACAGTGGATTTGGGTTCGGGTTTGGGTTCGGGTTCTGGTAAGAGTACAGTGGATTGATTGGGTTCGGTAAATGATATACTATTTTTTGGGATGTTTTATTGAGCTTCTTTGTTTATCTTATTATCGCGTTGTTATCTCTTTTTGAGGGTGTTTGGGATTGCTTATTATTTGATTTCGTGAGTGAATTAGCGAATATAGAAGTTTTGCTTAGCAAATTAGTAACATTTTTTCGTAGGTATCCTTTAGTTGTGCTAGTGTTACTTTGGTAATGTTGATTATCAGTGAAGTTTAATACTGAAGTAATCCGAATCACATAGTATGAATCAGCTACATTGAAACAGTTTGTCTAAAAATGATATCAATCAGTTATCAGGTATTAAGAGTAGTCACTAATGCCTTTTTTAGTAGGTTCAAATTGATTTCATAATGAGAAAAACAAAGTTTGTATTCTGTATTCTTATCAGGATGAGTTTGGCAGCCAATTCCATTATTTTGAACTCTAATAGTAACGGAAAACTGGACTTAGTTTATGTATGTTGTGGGTGGATGGACTTACGAGTAACCGTTGATAACTTCATTGTGTCTTTTATGTAATATATTTAGTTACATTTTATTATAATGTAGCAAGTCTGGTGTATTTAGGGAATTGGTGCCGTTAGGCACCCCTTTGGACGATTACTGATGTCTTAACAAGAAAGCTGTAATCGTTACCAATGATTTTTCATGTCTGAATAACGAAATAGGATTGTGTTTATTAACAGGGGATATCTTATGTAATCCATCATCCCACTTTGTAACTCATTACTGTATTTAGTACAGACATAAACGCTTAAATATGCAGCAATTTGTGATTCTTTTTAATCCAAGAAAGATATCCACATTGATTAACTTTTCATGTAAAGGGATGGTATCTCAAACCAGTGTGCTAATTACTCTCACGTGCGCTTGTTTATCATTCCCGTATTCGCTGGTTGTTATTATTGCTAAATGCAGATGAGACTCTCCGAACACAATACTATTAAGTCAGTAACAGTTCCAAATTCCCGCTTACTGGACTAGGTGTTTTGACCAGAGAATCAGGAAAAAGAAAGCAAAATCTCTCAAATGTCTCAAACGCGCCAGAATCCGTAGTCAGAAGCTGCAGCAAACAAACTGTTTCCAAAGTTATCTGTCAGTCCTTTTAAAAAGTTTCAGCTGATCGATTCCGACTCTGATTCTGATATTCCTTCTACCAGTAAAGTTGCTACTAACAAGACATGCAATAAGTCAGAATCTAATTTGAATAGGGGAAAAAGTGTAGGTTTACATCAGCCGAGAAAATTAAGTGAATCACTCGATACTTAAGCCAGAAAAGATTTATGGGAAGATTTTAGACACTAGAAGAGGTTCCATATCCCGACACCTGCACTGGATGAGGTATGTGAAGAATATTTTAGTTCCATGAAAGAAAAAAGTAAAGTTCAGAGTAATATTGGAAAAACTAACCGTAACAGTCATGTTATGGACAGTGTAGTAGATTTGGGTGACTCTCGCCCGCCAGCACATCAGTATTTCTTCCATAATGATTTGAGGGTCCAAGAGCTTGTGCGAACCCGTTTGTGCAACTTTTTCCCGTTAACTGCAGAAAGTAGAGGTTCTGAGCTTCCGAGTACATCGATTACATGTAAGTTAATTCCGCTATATTACAGATAGTTTTTCGCATGATTAATCTATATCTATCTAATATAATAAACAAGAGTTTTGTACCACCCATTAAAGCACGTAATGCAATTAATATTCTGATGTGTCTCTTCTACTATTGGACAATATTTTTGGTAGGTACAACACTTCTTCATTCTTCAATCAAAAAGCTTCTTCCATACAATTCATAGACCATTTAATGTCAAATTGGCAGTTATGCATGTAACATTTAATGTCAATGCGCTAAACAAATCTTTTCCATAATATGTACAAGATCCTTTCAAAAGCATATCTTCCTCTCCAATTTAAAAAAACACACACAATTGCAAATTAAAACACGAGCATCATTCTAGCTTTCCTCCTAAAGGGTCAATGATGAAAGCCGCTTAAGACTCATGATCAAGATTTTGATATGATTATATCTCGAGTCCATATCAGTTTTTATACATAATTTCTATGTTTTTTTTTGGTTTTTTCAATTTAATTTTGTGCCGATTGATTTTGATATGTGTGATTCAGTTGTTTAAATATTTTTTTCAATTTGATATGCAGGGGTAATTGATATATTGGATATCAGTAAAAGAGAACAGTTGAAAGATCCGAAACATGTTTTCCAAGATTTAATGGTTAGTTTGTGTTATGTATTTTTTTTATAATGAACCGCTTTAAAAAATTAGGGCCTTTTTTATATATGTTTATAGGGTTTTAAAAAATTAGGGATTTTTTAATATATGCTTTCGAATATTTGTGTATTTGTCTATTGCATACACTTTATTTGAAGCCCGCATAGAAGATGTTCGATAGAATGTTTAAGAGAAAGGAAAATGTGGGAGGTAATCATTTGTGCATTAATTTAGTAATTTAATCATTTGAGCATTGTTTTAGTATTTTAATCATTTCAGGCTTAGTTTAAGTCGTTCAAGAGGAAAAATCCAACTTGGTGTTAAAAACAGCCTCCTTGGAAGCAAGATATTAGGCTCATTTAAATATAATCTTTTAATATAATGCGATATTGTCACAGGAATTTGATATGCATCGCGTGATGGATGCAATTGCGACCTAAGAACTGCGTAAGAGAAAGGTGGCTACAACAAATCATAACTTCAAATTTAAGTGTTGAAAGAATGAGAATGCCAGTGTAGATTGACATAATATTGTTCATGCTATCTTGCTTAAATGTACATCCATTACTTGCAGGTTTAATCATTTTTTTATTATTATAAAGATTCAATCCTTTTTGTTTTGATTATGTATATTTTATGTTTTTACAGGAATTGGGTGACTATTGAGATTATGGGGTCAGCGAGCTTTGTGAAACCGTTTAGGGAGGCCGTTGAGGTAGCTTTTTCTTTAATTGTAATGGATTTAATTAGGAAAGAGTTAATGTTTTTTTTTCTTTCAAAAAATGTAATGTAATAGAATTGGTTTTGTATACGAGAGACTTGATGAGGAAGAGAACACGCATATCTGCACACAAGTTGCTGGAATAATGTAAGTTTGAACTTAGCGATGGTTCACAGTAAATGCTTTGAAAGATGAGAACTGATAGATAAACCAACACTCAACTCGACCATTAGTTAGCGTACAACATAAGCAAGAACCATAGTAAAGACCAGCGAGTCCATTTGATGATGAAGCTTAGGGTGAAAAAGGGATCAGTATGATCAAAAACACATTTAGATAGGATAATCCGTACAACCAAAAAAACTAGGTATAGAAACGGTATATAGTGATATAGATTTGTTAAATCTGCTTAATTAGGGTAATAATTATGGCATTGCGTTTTGGAAGTAACTGATATGGAGTAATCAAATTATAAGGGCTTGAGATAGTAAAAATGGATGTTAAATTGTTAATTTATTGGGTTACAATCATGAGTTAACCCTATCTTTACATAAATTACTTGCCAGAAACAAAAAACGACAAAAAGCAGCCTGGCCCTATCCCGATTAACTGTTTGAACTACTCATAAAAGTTACCCATGGGTTTTTTGGAATACATATTGCTGGTTGTAGGTGTGCTCAACCAAACAAAAGCCAATAGCAATTCAAATGCTACAATATAACTGATTTTTTGGTTAGAGATTTAATTTTAAATAATAATTTTGATATTTTCTACATTTATTGCAGATGGGGTGGGCCACAACCTCAAAGCTGGCTAGATCAAAAACTCGCAATGCAGAAGAAGATTTTTTCCAAAATGTATGAGGTCGGAATGACTCCAGTCTCCAGGTGCACCGCTACACTAATGTTTGGATAATTCAAACTTGGTTTTCTGATATAATGTAGTTTAAAGGTATTTTGAGTAGTTTTCAATATTTATTGAAATATGAACATATAGGATGTTGTATTCTATGAGGGAATCGAATGTGCACTAATAAGTTTGGCCTGTTTGGGATTGGTTACTAAGACTATAGCATATAAAGGGCCTGTTTGGAATTGCATACTAAAGCTGCTTATAAGGGCTGTTTGAAACTGATTATTAAAGCTGTTTATAGGGATGCTTGGGACTGCTTATCAAGAAAATAAGAACTCCTAAAAAGCCCCTATAAGAAGCATTAATAAGGAATCCCCGAACAGTTCCTTATAAGTTGCAGCCTTAGTAAGCAATCCCAAAACAGTCCCTTTACAAGCAGCTTTATTTATTATGATCTCTACCAAGCCACACGTCTAGAAAAGTTTGTCACAGGCGTGCCTTCCTCCTCTACCCATATATTTGTTTCATGATAATTTGTTAATTTCTTTGCAACTTTATGTAAACAATTTGCAGCTTATGATCAAATTCTTGAAAGCGAGAGGTGAAGAGCCTCTTACTTGGAAGTGAGCATAAAACTTTAAGTGTCGAAAATAAGTGAAAAAGAACTTACTATAAATTTTAATATTGATTATCAGAGGTATGGTCAAAACAATGGTTTAAAAAGCTTGGTTGCAAGCGACCATACATGACTCAACTGCACATTAATGGTTCCAACTTCTGTATTTCCTAACTTTAAATTCCATGGTATGTTTTTATTGATAGTTAAGCTTGGTTTCGAATTGGTGTTTGTGGTAGCTGATGGGTTGCCCAATTATAAAGATTCAGATCATCTTATTTAGTTGGGGTCTCTAAAATAGCCTTAGATTTTTTCTAAAAAGAAGATTAATTTATTTATCGGAGTCTTTTCTACTGCTAACAATTTTCAACACATAATGGCTGTTAGAAAAGTAGATGATAAAGTTTGAAGTTAGTAAAGTATGGCAATCTATCCGACGATCAACGCTTAAAAACACCATGGGATGTAACGGTTTCAGTAAATACGGCGGATTTTCAGTGTTCACTATGCAAACAGGTACAAGATTCACATGAACATTTATTTTTTTAATGCCCTTTCACATATCAAGTTTGGCCAAGAGTTATAAGAGTCTACTTTATTACCAAAGATACCTGATATACCTAATATAGTATCAATATTGATACCATTATCTTATCGGAAAACCATAAAGCGTGTTGTTACTAGAGTAATACTTGGTGCAAAAGCAAATTATGTCTTGCAATAAAGGAATAAAAGCTTTCAAATAACTGAATCCATATATGTAGAAGTTCGTCTCAAGTTGTATACACTCACCAGCACAAGTGGTTAGGATGTTAGATAGATGAAAGCTTTCAAAGAAGATATTAGAAAAGGATCAAGCTCTTTAGTAACAGTTATCTCATGGCAAAGGACGAGAGCATCTATAAGTCTGAGGTTGTCATTGTAATTATTTTTTGTATGGCAATTATAAATGGGTGACTGATGGCATGTCATTAGTTATCATTCCCATCTCATGGTATTCCTATTTGTATTGTAAAACTTTTTCTTTTAATATTTATAAAAGTTTACCAGGTTTAAAGTCCCTTTACTAAAAAAAAAGGGATGCAATATGCTAATGTTGAATCAAGACAAATATCAATTCTTTTTTTTGTTGGTTTAGTGAGTACCGATTTGGTTTTTATTATTCGTCAAAATTAAATAAACAAATCTTGACCATTTATTTTTTTCATCGAATTAAAAAAACACTTTCATCATTCTTTTTAAAAGGTAAATACCTCACAAACGTTAATCCTTCATTAATACTTCATTTATAATATCAAATGTGAAGGGGTTTGATAAATCATTTGTGAAAATTTCGGCTTACGTATCCAAAATGGTACGAGTTACTTTCTTTTGTGTCATGGCGCTATCAATTGCAATTCAAAAAAGACTTGGCAATCAAGGTAGAGTTGATGCGTGTAAAAGTGTCGGCTTACATTTGCTTATGTCAAAATATATACATTATAATCTATGATACTGCAATTGTCATGTGAAGAAACAGTTCTCTAAATGTTTGACTACATACCACACTTGATATTTTCAAATCCCTTAAACCGTTATTTGTAATGGTTTAGTGCAAGATTTCATAATATAACAATTGAAGTGATATTCTCAATAAAATTATTATATTGATGCTTTTGTATTCTTCATAAATAGCGTATATGCATAAGCAATTAGTTCAGAATTAGTGACTTAGGTGCGATTTTTATCTACTTCAAGTGCATGCCCTTTTGTATATAACTGTAACATATTGTTATTTTCTATGCAGTAGTTGGATCACGGGAATGCACAATTTGTGTAGTCCATATGTCTTTTTATTAAGATAAATCTAATAGGTTTGGTGCATAGACCTGGGACATAAACTTATACAAGAATTAACTAAATAGTAACTACTATCAAATAAATATATCAACAAACCGAACCAAATTAAATATTCAGCGTTCGGTTCGATCATAGTTTTTGAAAACCGAAAAAATTGCATTTCCTTCAAAAGTATTAAGAAATTCTTTTAAAATATGTTTACAACTAGCATAAGAAAGCCGATCTCAAGTAATCAAGTGGTTAGAATCAATTGTTGTGAATGCTTGATGTATAGTGATTAAATCCACGCCAAACACACCATTAAAATATTTGTTGGTGTTAATTTATATGATGTTTCATACAATAAATTTATAGGATTTTCCCGTATCAAATGTTAGTTTGATATGCAAGTCCCCTTAATTTGTTCCTACAATTGTGGCTTAAGAGCTTATTTATGTTTATAATTACTTTATGAATAATGAAATTGTTTGGGTATGTGGAGAGATGGCGCTTAATCTGCACTCGAAATGCTGAAAACATTTATTTGATAACACGGGTAGCCTTTAAATCTGCTTAAATATTTTAAGAGGACAATTTTACGCCACATATGAAATATTTATTCGAAACCATTTACCGTACTTAGATAACATTGTATATGAAATGTACTCAATTGGACGTTGTATTGATGTATTAAAGGTGAATCAGTATAATGGATGAATGATTGGTATACGGAATGGACATTGGCTTATCACTTAATTAATGCTCATTACATACATTTTCTTTTCAAGACCATCAAAATTGGAGGATCCGATGCATGGACGTTTATCACATTAATAGTTACAAGTATAATAGTTTATAGTATGATTGACTTATTACTTATTATTCTTTTTAAAAAATAATTCAACCTATTCACGTTGAATGTTCTTTCTTACTTTATTCACACACTTAATTTCTCGATGCATAATTTTTTTAAAACCCCGTGATTCCACGGGTCTATAAGCTAGTATATATATATATGGGACTACACATGACACATCACTAATGCTTAGTGGGCATATTAATGATGACATGGAGCATCATATGATGAGGTGGAAATAGTGACTAGGCACAATTCTCGCATAAATGTTTAAAAAATTTGTCACAAACCAGGTTCGAACCTTTGGTCTGTTAGCCCACATGCAACGCATCAACCACTAGAGCATGCCACCATCGTGATATGTGATTCCATATCCAAAATGATATTCATCACAAACTTTGACCATCTTCCCTTATCAAAACAGAAACTCCTACTATATGGCTACTAAATTAATTCCTCTTCAATGGTATACCATACAAATTCAAATCTCACATAACCTAAAATCACGCAACTTTCTGTCAATATTCTCTTGATTTTCAAAATTATGAAGTATGTTGTTTCATAAACACATAACCGATCAGTGTTGCAAACTTTAAAATGAAAAAATCGAATTTCATACAATCAACAAGGTTTGTGTTATTTTAGATTCTATTTTTGATTATTATGTACATGCGATTTGATACATGCATATTTCAAAGTTATTAATATTTGCGGATTCAAATCCACATCAATTGGGTTCAATTTTCATCAAAAAGATTAATTTTACTCGCAATAACTGGGCCAATCTGGCCAGTTAGATCATTTTTTGTTTTGTGTTTATGTGTTAGGGTTATAGAGAGATTAATCATCCCACAACTACCGATGATACACCGAAGGCAAGATCTTGATTGAAAGTGTTAGGGTTTTCATGACAACATTGAGGTATGTTGAATTTCTAACTTCAATTTCAATTACTATATACATGTGTTTCATTAAACCTTATATGATTTCTAATATGAATGTTTTTTTTTTTTTTTTTTTTTTTTTTTTTTTTTTTTTTTTTTAATATTAAGATCTGTGATTGATTGTTGATTTTAGTTTAGGGATTTTAATAACTCAAATTGGGGATTTTTTAGAACTCAAATAGTCCATTGGTGCAGCTGATGTTTGAAATTATGCTCTGATTATCTAATAACAAATTCCATTGGTGCAGTTGATTTTTCATGTTTGAACTTCTTAGTTGTAAATATGCTGGTTTTTGGTTGTTGTAGGGTGGCTGTCATTGACTTCATTAAGAAAAGTGACACACTTGCAGTGTGTTTCTACATAAACAAAAATATTTCAAGTACTTTGGAATATAGTAGCATTTTTACACACAATTGTTTTATCACTTTTGAGGCGTTAATATTAGTACAACACTTGATCCCATAATAGTGGCATCCTAAAAGGCTAACCGCTAATGGGCATAAAATTACGGTCCATTTGCAAAGCAACTAACGTATTATCTTACTGTTTATAGCAGAAACATTTGATGCTATCTTGCGGAGGCACCAATAATAATGATGTCCAACTATCTCAACTTTCGAATGAGCTCATCCTAACCTGCAACCACATGATGAGTATACTGCATCTTTTTAGAGGTCAGCAGAGCTTAACATTGTAAATTTGTAAGTTCTAACTGCACTATTTCTAAATAGCTAAAAGCTAATTAAGGCAGGATTACGTGTCATATTTCTCTGGTTAACTACCTTATTATATCATACATACTCCATTTGGTCATGTTATTCATTTTGTTCATGATTTTCTGTTAAAGAAGGGGAGTTTTGAACTAAATCCTTTGTATGATCTCAACTGTTAGGAAGCTCTTACAGGAAGAAAGAATTGTTTGTGCAATGAATATATGTTTACAAAATCTTATAGTGTGTTGCATCACGCTACTTTTAAGGAATGCTAACAATTTAATACAGTAAATGAAACCACAACCAATAAATCGTGTACCCATCACTATAAGATGCCTACCCCCATTCCCTCATGTAGGTGACGTTGGTATCAAACCATTTCAAAAATGCTATCATTTGAAGTAGTCTATGATGTTTTTTAGGTATACACCATCATATGCCTCTGCATTCTAATGGGTTAACATCCTTGCACCGATATATATATGCACCAAATATATTATACTTTATGATTTCTTTAATAAGACATCAAATGTTCATACATTCTAAGACATAATATGTTTCAAGGGATGTTTGGACAAAAAAAAAAGTTTAAGGGGCTGTTTGGACGGAATCTGTTTCATGGGTTGTTAAGACAAAAAAGAAACTCTTTTAGAGGTTGCTTAGTCATAATTTATTTGAGGGGTTGTTTAGACAGAAATACAAAACAAACAATCTGAATAAACTTTATATAAATCTCGACAAAATTGAGTCTCATGGCAGAGTCTAATGGTTCACATAAATTGGTCACCCCTGTTGTTGATTTAATAGTGTGGTCACTGATTTTCTAGATGAAACTTCTCAGTCACTATAACATTCGATGATACATCTTAAATCTTATAAAGGTAGTTAAATGTGTCATTTGCAGATTTAAGATATGGTGGGAAAGGTTCCATCTTTTGAAACTGGTGAGGCGTCTTGGTTCCTCAATCTTACTACTGGTGATCCATTATACACACTTCATGTTTTATATTCCTATGCCTTATGGCTAAACTTAGAGGTAAACATTTTAGTTGCTTCCTCTAAACACTATTATTCAAAGTAATCAGTTTGCTTTTTCAATAAAAGTCATTACCTGCTACATGCCTACAATTTAATTCTTATCTGGTTATTCTTAATAAGCAATTACCGTGATTTTATAATATTTGTAATACTAACATGTTATTATGCTACAATGCGTCATCTTACGCACCAATGTATAGTAATAAAAACCAGGGATTAAAAAATTTATTTGATCATTATTTGTATTTATAATGCAATGGTGTTATTTGGGTTCGTATTGTGCTAAACGGCCAGATGTACCACCTGTAGACTTCAAGATTCCTATAAACCCTATCGAAAAGGTTGAGGGAGCACTTGAGCATAGGAGAGAATTAAAATTCGATAAATCTCAAGTAATATATCCTTTTTAACTCAAAATATGCTTAGTTTTTTTAGTAATTTATCGTTAATATCTTATACGTTAGTAATGTTATTCTAATGTACATTGTAAACTGGCGATTTAGATTCCCCATTTGAGGCCTACTGAATACAAGCGGTCAAGACTTTCAAGGAACCGAATAATTGTTAACCGTGCTTATGGAGGAGTTCTTTCCGTTGGTGCCATAAGAGAAAGGTATAACTTTTCAATAGTTTTTTTTATTTTCTGTTTGAGATGTGTTAGCCATCGAGTAATTTGTGTTTGTTTACTTATACAAACATAATTTATGCTCTTTGGTCAATAACGGTTGTTAAGTTTCCATAGTATATAGCTTCATCATCAACATTTTATCGTATTATTGCGCCTACATCTAGGAAAATTAGAGGGTCGTCGCGATAGTATTCGTAACAAGGAGCAGCCTACATTTGATATGTGTTTAAGCATTTTGGCTTTATTTGAATTATATATATTTCTGGAGTATATATATATATATATATATATATATATATATATATATATATATATATATAGGGTAGGGTTAAAATGAAAAGTTTCTTATAATGAAAAGAATGAGAAGGCATGTGGAGGTGACATGTGTCACCTTTGCCACATCACCATGCCATGTCATGTGACATGTGTCACCCCCACCCCCACCCCACCCACCTACCCCCCCTCCCGCCGCCCCCCCCCCCCCCCCCGCAAAAAAATTTTTTTTTTCCCGCCAAAAAAATTTTTTTTTTTGGCCAAAAAATTTTTTTTTTTCCCGCCAAAAATTTCCCGCCAAAATTTATTACTGCATCACAGTTATAAAAATACTGCATCACAATTATAATTGTGATGCAGTAATTTATAACCTTAATGCACTAAAATCATGATTATGATGCAGTAAATTTATAACCGTGATGCAGTAACTTATAACCTTAATGCACTAATAAGTTTTGGTGCATCTTTATTATAAGTTAATAGTTCAGTGCATCAACTATGATGCACTAAAATCAAGGTTATAACCTTAAATGCACTAAAATCATGATTGTGATGCAATAACTTTATAACTGTGATGCAGTAATTTATAACCTTAGGGGGGTGGCAACACTTTGATTCCATACCTCACCATACCTCACAACCCACCAATAATTTCATTCCACCTAATCACATACCTCACCATAGTTTTTTAGTGGCAATGGTCATTCCATACCTCACTTTTTTTTCTTTTTTAAATTCATAATTAAATCAAACAATTAAATAAAAACATAATATTTCATTAATAATAAAAAACAAATTACATAATACTTAAAAAAATTGCATAATACTAAAAAAAATACGCATCTAAATATCCGTCGGCCATCCATATTGCTCCGCATACTCACGTTTTTTGGTAATCGTGATCTCTCGCATTCTCGGATCAATTATGTGATCGTGAGGTTGGTTATAGAACCTCAGTGGCCGATGATAAGCCTTTTCTTCAATATTACGGATTTGGGCCGACAACAATTTTTCGGCCAAGCCATCCTTTGTAGACCTTTGCTCCGCTATCGATTCCAATATTTGTATTTTCCTTAATTTTGAAAATGAAACACACGCTCCTCTTGAATTCCTCCATGCCACTACGGCAAAAGATGCCGCAAACCATACCGAATTCATGATGCCGCTAGGGTGGCAATGGGATGCCGCATGATGCCTAGCCAAACCGCAAGCCATACCGAGGGTGTTGCCACCCCCTTAATGCACTAAAATCATAATTGTGACGCAGTAACTTATAACCTTAATGCACTAATAAGTCTTGATGCATCTTTATTATAAGTTACTGCATCATAGTTAATAGTTAAGTGCATCAACTATGATGCACTAAAATCAATGTTATAACATTAATGCACTAAAATCATGATTGTGATGCAGTAACTTTATAACTGTGATGCAGTAACTTTATAACTGTGATTCAGTAATTTATAACCTTAATGCACTAAAATTATGATTTGTGATGCAGTAACTTTATAACTGTGATGCAGTAAAAAATTTTGGCGGGAAATTTTTTGGCGGGAAAAAAAAAATTTTTTTTGCCCCAAAAAAAAATTTTTTTTTGGCGGGAAAAAATTTTTTTTTCGAGGGGGGGGGGTGGGGGTGGGGGGGGGGGGCGGGGGGGGGGGTGGGTGGGTGGGGGTGGGGTATGGTGATGTGGCATGATGATGTGGCAAAGGTGACACATGTCACCTCCACATGCCTTCTCATTCTTTTCATTCTAAGAAACTTTTCATAATAACCCAAACCTATATATATATATATATATATATATATATATATATATATATATATATATATATATATATATATATATAATTTGATTATTGTTTGATTTCTTATCATTATTGTTTATTGTGTATTTAATTCAAGTATCCTTGCTCGGGTCCTCAATCAGATGTTAGCCCATTCATTGATACGTGGAATATGAAGAGTTTGGTACATGGAAAAGATTGAAGGTTTTATGTTGCGACAAACATGGAAGCTAGACAAATGACCCTACCGATATGGTTTATCAAAGAAGTTTTTGGATGTATAAAGTTTATTGTATATTATTTTTGGTATAATCTCGCATAAATCATATTCACATTTTTGAGCTTTCTTAATTTGATAATAATGTATTAGTATTCTTTATAGTTACTTGCATGATTTTCTATTATTATCAAGTAATATTATGAAGCGAACCCGCCCATTGGGCGGGTTATGAAACTAGTTTCATATAAGATGGTTGTATGCAAATGACTCTATAAAGTCGGATATAATTTCTTATGCCGACTTTCTTGTGTTTCTAGGGGCCAATTCAGCAATGGTGACAAAACTAAACAAGCTGCTAGAAGTAATAAAGTTGAGACAAGCTCATAAAGCTGAGAGGATCTTGATCCAATATGGATATTATGTATAATTGAAGTTAGATGAGTTAATTAATAAGCAGTCAAAGTATTTGACTTTTTAAGAAAGTCAACTGTGTTTTTGATGAAAATGCTGGGACTTGGATATGAAGTTGGAGATCATGTACAAATGAATCTATGAGGATTTTGCAATTGATGTGTGATCATACACAAAAGTATTATTATATGCTCTTTGGGTTAAAATCATCAAAAAAACATTTGACTTTTTTAGTCAAAGTATTGACTTTCATCAAAATTTCTGACTTTTTATTTAATGTAACGAACATAGAGTGTTTATTACTGCTGGTATTGTCAAATAAAAAAGGAAAGTTGAAAGGCCTGTTATGACAATACCATACTAAGGTGGTGTTTGTTTTTTAAAAGGCTCTGAATATGAATCTGAACCGCACATCTGAATCTGAATCCGAGGAGTAAATGTCTGACCGCATCTGAACGGGAAAAAAAACTCATGTTTGAACCGCACATTTGCTTGCTCGTACTAATTTTTTTTTTGGTTATTTTTTTGTCAACAAGAGGCATTAAGACACCACTCTCAAGTCTAGACCATTAAGATCTTACTGCCTCTAACCGCGTCTAAACGAGCACAAAAAAAACAAACGGTCTGAACGGCCAAAATGTTTGACCGCGTCTGAACGGTTCAGATTTAGAAGCTGTTAAGAGCCTCTTTTTAAAAAACAAACACAACCTAAGAGACACAAGTTCTGATGAAAATTTTGAAGAATGAAGTTATGATTTCATCAAATATGATATAAGGCAAAATTTAAGGTAAATTTGCCTTACACGGTTAATTTGTATTTAAAACTTTGATTACATAGTAAGACATTTATGTTTTTTGGAATTTGTTTAATTGAAGCTCCATTTATGCAAAACCAGTATTCTATTTGATGGTTAAATATATAAGTTACATTGCATGTTGATTTTAGTAACAAATGGAGTTTGATTTTAACTAAGCTCCATTTATGCAAAACCAGTACTCTATGACTATAATGAAGTTTTGATTTTCACACTTTGACTAAAAAGGTTTTAAACCATTAAGTTCATTTCAATGTTGGTATTGCTCGTTAGTAGATTGCTTCACTTTAAACTTTGAATGTCTAGAGACACTTGTTCGAACCTCGCTAGATAAACATCTTGGAATGTCTAGAGACAACTCCGGAAACGACCACTAGTTAGTAGTTAGACTCTCATGCATCATAGCACAAAAAAAATTCTCAAGTTTCCCAAGTGAACATAGACCCCTCTCCTTGACCTTGATCAAATCAAATAGTCTTGCTTGTGAATAATGTGAATATACTTTGAGATGTTTCGTGTGGAGAAAAGGATATGTAATTGCAACTATCTAATGACATATTATTGTTACAATAATCAACTTTCTTGAGGAAAAGAATAATTTAGTTTCAAAAAATAGAGAGTAAAAATGTTAAAAGCCTTTATAAATGGTTTTTATTGGTCATATGGTTGAAAGTTCAAACAGTGAATCTTATCTTCTTCCTTTTTTTCATTGACCAAAAAGACCATATGAGTGGCTAGCTTTTGTTTCTCAACATCACTACAGCCGGAACTAATATCTTAAAAACAAAGAATCTCTAACAATTTGAACCTGCTTCCGATGGATTCTTCTTCAAGTGCTAACATTCAAAGGAGCTTTAAGTATGACGTGTTTTTAAGCTTCAGGGGTGAAGACACCCGTAAGAACTTTGTTGATCATCTTTATTACGCTCTTAAGCAGAAAGGCATTGTCACTTACAAGGATGACGAAAATATTGAGAAAGGGAAAAGGATCAATGAGCAACTCATCAAGTCTATTGAAGACTCGAGATTCTATGTTATTGTCTTCTCTAAGAACTATGCTTCCTCATCTTGGTGCTTGGATGAGCTGGCTAAAATTATGGAATGCCAGGAGATGATCGAGCATACTACTTACCCAATCTTCTATGATGTGCAGCCCACTGAAATCCGGAAACAAATTGGGGCAGTAAAAGATGCCTTTGCCGAAAACGAAAAGAAGGAGGCTGCTGGAAAATGGAGAAAGGCTATGGAAGAAGCAGCAGGTCTGTCTGGCTCGGTATTGGAGGATATGCTTGATGGGTAATTCCTTCCTTAATATATCTGCAATATAAGTTCAGTAGTTTCTTTTTGGGGTGAGTTATGTGATAGATATAAATCTGAGAATCTCAAAACAACTAATTGTATATATATCTTTAACATACAGGCATGAAGCTAAATTCATACAAAAATTTGTTCAAGACATTTCACGAGATTTTCATTCCGTTGACTTCATTTTAGATGAAGAGTTGGTGGGCATGGAGACACGGATAAGGGATGTGGTTTCATCTCTAGAAATTGATGTTGATGATGTTCGTATGCTAGGGATATGGGGGATGGGTGGTGCGGGGAAGACAACTTTAGCCAAGGCTGTTTTTGATCAAATATCCTTTCAGTTTGAAGGTAAAAGCTTTGTTGAAAATGTAAGGGAAGAATCAAAACCATCTTTGTCTGGTTTAAAGTCATTGCAGAAACAAGTACTTTCAGATATTTCTAATGATCAAGGCGTCTCCGTAAGTGGTGTTCTTGATGGGAAAATCAAGATGAAAAAAGCGATGGGTGGTAGAAAAGTACTTGTCGTTCTTGATGATGTCAATCATAAAGACCAGCTTGCGGCGTTAGCCGGTGACTGTACTTGGTTTAAGCCGGGAAGTAGAGTTATTATTACAACAAGAGATAAGCAAGTACTGGCAGCCCACGGAGTAGGATTGATTCATAATGTGACTTTGTTATCTCAAGCGGAAGCGGGTTGCCTCTTCAGTAGGCATGTGTTTGGAAGAGAGAATCCGATTCAAGGGTACGAAGAGTTATCAAGAAAAGTTTTACAATATGCTGATGGTCTTCCCTTAACGATCAAAGTTATGGGTTCACATCTTCGTGATCTAGATGAGTCTGAATGGAAAAATGCCATAAAAAGACTAGAAAAAATTCCATGCGAGGATACTATGGAAGTATTGGAATTAAGCTTTGATGGTCTAGATAATGATCACAAAGAAATATTCTTAGATGTTGCATGCATACTAAAAGGTTGGGGCAAAGAGACTGCAATTACAGCGCTTGAAAGTCGTGGATTTTATGGTATATATGGTTTAAGAGTTCTTGAGCAGAAATCTCTTATAACTTATGATAAATATGGGTACCTGGGGATGCATGACCAATTAGAAGAAATGGGTAGGAATATTGTTCGCCGTTTGTATCCTGATGAACCTAACAAACATAGCCGATTGTGGATTAATGAGGAAATTGAGGATATATTGACTAATGACCTGGTAATAATCAAGTTATAATATAATCAAGAGCAAATTCCCAAACTAGGCCAAAAAGTCAACCATGATCCCTTTTGTGGTCACTTTCATGTCCTTTTTTTCCATTTTGGTCATGCTCGACTGCTCGACTCGACCCAAATTATGACACATGTCAAGTGCAAGTACAAAAGTTTGGTAGAGTTTACAAATCATTGATATTTGTTTTATTATGCATGATAGTTAATTGTCTAAAATACCCTCATATTCTTATTCTCTCTATTTCTCTCTCATTTCACACCCATTTTTCATCTTCAGATTCCGGCACCACCTCTGGCCAAACACCACTGCTCAACCACCACTGCTCAACCATCACTGTTAAACCACCACTTCTCAACCAAATTCCGGCCACCTTCATCTGCAGATTCCGGCCAACCACTATTGCTCAACCACCATACAAAAAAAAGATTTTCAAAAAAAGAAAAAAAAAATCCGACCACCTTTATCTGCAGATTCCGGCCACCACCTCTGGCCAACCACCATTGCTCACCCACCACTTCTCAACCACCACACTCTTACCAAAAAAAATAAAAAAGACTTTTCAAAATAAAATTAAAGATATCTCATCGTAATTATATTACTTACATGTGTATCGTAATGTGGCTGAGAAGTAGGGGTGTCAAAAATCCCGACCCGACCCGGACCCGAACCCGACTAAGCATATTCGGGTCGGGTTACTCGGGTCCAAAGTCTAACTCGGGTCAATCGGGTCAACCCGTTTAACCCGAGTACGAATTAGGGTCGGGTATCGGGTTTAAATATTTTGCTTAGTTGGGTTCGGGTCAACCCGAGTTAGGTTTTTTTTTTTTTTTTTTTAACAGGATGGTCGTAAAATGGTGTGTTGTTAAGATTTTTGTTATCTTTAGGATGTGTCGTAATGGGTAAGAAATGCTTATGGTATTGTGATTATTCAATTTGCTTGTTTGGATCTGTCATGTACTTGGAGCTTCTTTTTTTGACTTTGTGTTTTTCATGTCAAAGTCTTGTTTCTTGTTTTGTGTTTTTAAATTCTTTGCGCTGACAAAAACTCTTCACAACTACTTTGATTTAAGTCTTTTTTTTTTTTTTTTTTTTTTTTTTTATCTATGCTCTTAACAGCATCTGTTATATTAAATAATAGATTGAACAAGATTTTAATCTTTGTTTTCCATTTATCAACTACGATGCTAATTTACCATAATTAAACTTATTTACACAGTCGAATCGAAGGTCCAGCAACACATGATTTACACATTTAAATTCTATGATTTTGTAAATGGCACAGACCCGAACCCGACCTGACCCGACCCGACTTGACCCGAACCCGACTAACCCGAGTTCAAATAGGGTCGGGTTCGGGTATATTATTTTTAGCCTCGACCCGACTTAGACCCGACCCGTTTGACCCGAACCCGACCAACCCGACCCGAATAGCACCCCTACTGAGAAGGCAACAGATGCATTCAACAAACAACATAATTTGGTAATCGGTCACCTAATTTGTTGGCTAGTCATCTTCTTTAATGTCATTCTCTATATATTTTTATTGTGTAATTTGTTTTCATTTCTCCAATCTACCATGAACGCCTGCTGCTTATATTATTTAGTATGAGTCGGAATGTGACCAAAAGTAAAGTCAGATTCATAAAAAAAATATCATATTCATAAAACACAAAAAATGAATCAACATAAAAGGCTTTTAATAAATCGCCTGTTGCTTATATTATTTATTTAGTATGGGTTGTAGCTGCTTTTTCCGGCGACGGCGGAGACGATGACGCCTAATAACAAAAAGTACAAAAAATGTTATAAAACTCAGATCTATCGAAAAAAAATAATAAATTCGTAAAATAGAACTTACAAAACTTGATTAATGGCCGGATCTGATCGATGTTGGCTGGATCTGATTGATGATCGATGTTGGCCGCATCTGATTGATGGCCGGATCTGATTGATGATCCGCCGGATCTGATTCCACACAGGTGGACGCAATAACTAATCAAGCAATTTTTTTCTTATCTTGTTTAAAAAGTTTCTAGAAGTGTGTGTGAGACAGGGAATGAGTTTGTTGAGATTTTTATTTTAGGTGTAACTGATGGTGGGGAAATATAGCCAGTGAGGTGTTTTAAATGAGTGTGTAATGGGTAAGATTAAATAGGGCTTGTTGAAAAAATAAAAACTAGAAAAATGGTTGCCGGAGGTGGTGGCCGGAATTTGGAGATGGTGGTTGTTGGAATCTTGGTGAAGATGATGAATAATTGGAGAGATGGTGTTTATAAAGTAATGAAAAAGATGATGGAGGTAGGTGGGGAAATATATCGAAGAAATATTATTAATAAAGTAAGGGTAATTATGTAACTTTTAATAATACAATAAAATAATTCCACCTAACTATGTACTTGCAGTCGACACGTGTCAACGATTGAGTGAAGTCGAGCAGTTGAGCAGTCGAGCATGATCAAAATAGGAAAAGGGACATGAAAGTGACCACAAAAGGGACCATGGTTGACTTTTTGGCCTAGTTTGGGAATTTGCTCTATAATCAAACTGAGAGTTAACTACGTTTTGGTCCGTGTGATTTGTTAGGTATTTCATTTTTGGTCAAATAGTTTGAAAAGTTTCGGGTTTGTTCTGAAATGAAACACTCGTTGCGGGTTAGGTCCAAACGTTCGAACTCCCTTAATTTAACTATGTTTGACCATTTAATAAGAGCCAAGTCCATTTTTGTCCCAAAAATGAAATCATGGTTAAAGGTTTGCCTCCAAAAAAATGACTTCCATATTTGCCACACCCAAAATTGTGCGACTCCACCAAAAAATTAACACGTGTCCTAGAAAAGTACACGTTTTGAATATTTAATTATTTTTTTGTTTGACTTTTTCAAAAAAGTACAAGTCACACAATTCAAAAAACCATGGTTTTATTTATGAGGCAAATATGGATTTGGCTCTTTAATAAAAGGATATTATTGTCTTTTTAAGTACTACTATATAGTGAGTTACTGTACAATTCTCATCTTGCTCTTCGTTTGTGTCTCTAAAAGTTTTCCCCAAATTCACTTTGTCTCTCTAATAATCAGTCAAAAATTCTTTAATTCGAATCAAATTATCATTCAATTCATTTTATATGATCTTCATTCACTCTCAATTTGATCAGTGATTTTGGGTGTTTTGAAATTTAGGGTTCCGACAAAAACTAAGGGGTTTTATAATTTCGATTTCAGGGTTCCCAAGAAACAAAATGTCTATACTTCTGGTCACCGGGTTTCAGTGTTGAAATTGCAGTAAAAGGTCTAGCAAAAATGAAGGATCTTAGATTTGTTTATATGAATCTCTTTAAGGATTATGATACTGAGAGCAATATTGTTCAATTTGATAAAGTCAGCGAATACCTTCCAAGTTCCTTACGATTTATGAGATGGTATGGTTTTCCTTTTTCGAGTTTACCGAATACATTTCAAGGAAAATATCTTGTTCAACTTCAATTATATTACAGCAAGATTGTTCAACTTTGGGAAGATGGAGAAGGAAAGGTAGAATAATGGTTAAATTTATTTGTTGTTTCTCATGATTCATTATGATCCTTTATATCTATTGGTTTGTCATTGCACCAATATTAATTATTTTTTATTGTACTTATGTTAGGTTCTTCCTAAGCTCAGGTTCCTCAGAATCGGGGTTTCAAAGTTGAGGACCTTTGACCTTAGGTTGGCTCCAAATCTTAAGCAGTTGACTATTGACTATTGTGATGATTTCGAAGAGCTTCATATACCTGCTGATCATCATCCAGAGCTCAAGCATCTTGACCTCACTTATTCAAAGTTGACAAACCTTCACCTCGGGAATACTCCGAATCTTGAGACGCTAATACTCGAACGATGTACTGAGTTGGTAGAACTACAAATGCCCGTTGAAAGTCTAAAGCTCGAAGAGCTCAACCTCAGTCATTCAAAGTTGAGGACCCTTGACCTTGGGCTGACTCCAAATCTCAAAAGGTTAAATCTTGAAAATAGTTATGATTTGGTGGAAATTATTGCTCCCATTGGATGTGTGAAAAATCTTCTCTTCTTAAACTTAAGTGGTTGTGGGAGGTTTAAATTATTTGTGTTTGACAAACGGTCTCAACCTGCTGAGGCTGGTTCTTTATCTGAGTTACATCTGATTCTAGAACCCACAGATGTTTGCCCATTGCACTCCGACAATGATTCTCCAAAGTTTCTGTTTGAATGTTATTATAAAGAAGATCCAGCTTCATCATATGGAAATCTTGAAAGGCTTATTTCGATGGGTCTATGTGCTTGTACAAACCTTGAGAATTTTTCAAGAAGTATTTGTAGTTTACGAGGTTTAAGAAAGCTTACACTTGAAGGCAGTATTACAGAAGCACCCCGGGACCTTGACCAGTTAGAATGTATAGAGGAGCTAATCTTTTCATCTACAAAGATTAGAGATCTTCCAGATAGCATTTGTAAGTTGAAACATCTCAAATCTCTCGAACTCAAATTATGTTTGCTTCTTGAGAAGTTACCCGATGGTCTTGGCCGTATAGAATCTCTAGAGATGCTAATTATAACGAATTGTAACAGTTTACGAGATATTCCAAACAACATGGCTAAGATAAAGTGTGTTATATCACCAAAGGTCTACAAGCGCTATACTCATGGGAAATATAAGCAGCAGTGATAAATGACAGGTATTTTGGCTTTATACGTTTTGGTCATTGATGAATTTCTCCAGTATACTTCCAAAAGTACGATTGTTTGTACAGAAGTGTTTCAACGTATGATTGTCACTTTACCTTTCTGTATTAGTAATTTTTAATGTATACACTGTTAGATCAAGCTGTAATCTTAACTTGGATGTTGTACTAGTACTTATTACTTTAGATCAATAAAGAATTTGAACTTTATTTTGATTCATGGAGCTCAGTAAACACAGTTGACTTGTTCTGAAAGTCAAACTGTGTTTTCGATGAAAATGATGGGACTATGATAAAAGGTTGGAGATGATCATGCTAAAATAAACTTAAGTGTTATTAGTGATGTAATATCATATATAAGATTTTAATTCACATAAATAAGCTCTACATGTGGATGGAATCATCAAGCATAAACTATTTGACTTTTGAGTCAAACTACTGGCTTTCATCAAATTTCACTAAGGTTTTCATAGAATTGTATGGATGCACATATTTTAGTGATAAGAAATTATGAGAGCATGTACTTTTTGTAGTTTTGAAAGGCATTGAGTAGTCATATTGTGTCTTTGTCATGGTTAAGCTACAAACCGTAAATGTTAAGTTTCAGTTTATACTTTTTTTTGGTTTATACTAGAATTCAGTTTATGCAATATTGGTGTCAGTTATTATTTGGATTATACTTGGGTTGAAAACGGGTCAAGAAGAATGACCCGGGAGAAGAATGAAGTTGATATCTTATTCGAAAGTCGTACTTTTTCACTTTGGCAGCAACGCTAAGTTCATTTATTTACATTTTGGCCACAACGCTAAGTTTAGCTACAGCTTACACATGCACCCATTGTACTTCCATTATTAACGATTCAAATGTTAAACATCACTGATAGAAAATTCATTGCATATAAAGAAAATTCTTTGATAGTTTTGATTTTAGTTTTATTGAGTTTGTTTGTTAATATGATTATTGCTTTGGTTTGATATAGTTTTTTAGAATTTAGGATTGCTTATCCAAACATGGTTATTTGAAGCAAGTTGTTTTAACTATGAGCAATTTATCAGTTTCAATAAGCAAATCAACAGTTTCTCCTTCAATTGTGCTAGTGTTTGGTAAAATAATCAGAATTAGGTAATTAGTTTGATTAAGCAACTTTGAAACTGACTAGTTCGCTCTTACATGATCATACATCACAATCATTTACCCTCTGTCCAAACACACAAAAAAAAACTGATTTTATCTTGTTTCTAAGCAACCCCAAACACCCTTTAATGGCCAAGCAAACTTATCACATAGACCACTACTGGCATAGGTAACATGATTTTCATCAAGAACCTTTGATCCCAAATTTGTCTAACTATCTGCTAGGCTAATTATCTGCAAGTACTTGGTTATGGACGAGTCGACACAATCAAGGTTCCGTAAGTTGTTGTCAAGCTTTCATCATTTTACACATTTCTAGACTTCCAAATCGGAACTTTCCCACCCTCTTCCCAATCCATCTCCACCTAAACCTGTGTCTTCTGCCA
This sequence comes from Chrysanthemum seticuspe, assembly GCA_019973895.1. Taxonomy (NCBI): domain Eukaryota; kingdom Viridiplantae; phylum Streptophyta; class Magnoliopsida; order Asterales; family Asteraceae; genus Chrysanthemum; species Chrysanthemum seticuspe. Next base: position 11,677,321 of record BPTQ01000006.1, on the reverse strand, counting down.
CCTCCTCGGCCCACTCTTCCAATTCTGATTTGGTCCATTCCAGTGGCCCATCTACAGATGGCCCTTCCTCGGCTCAAACACCTCCTGCACTCAAGGTCAAACACCTACTTCATCTGCGGCTCACACTCACACACCCAAGGTCTAGACACCTCGTGATATCCTAACTAGCATGGCGCAGTGTCGTAGATTTCGGTGACCCTCGCCTGCCAGCACATCAGTATTTCTTCCATTAGATTTGATTATTCAAGAGCTAGTTCGAACTCATTTGTGCAATTTTTTCACATTGAATACAGAAGATAGGTTCTTATCAGCCCAGTACATTAAATATCGATTACATGTAAGTTAGTTCTGTCATATTATTGATAGCTTTTAAGGGTTTTTATGCAAATAGCTCTTCAATAATTCGTTGTTGTATTTCTTTTTATTTTTAGGGGTCAATTTAGCAGTGGCGACAAAACAAAACAAGCTGCGCTAGAACTAATAAAGGTGAGACAAGCTCATCAAGGAAAAATTCAAGAAAATCAAAGACTCAAGAAACATCACAAGGTTTCATGAATCCGAAAGCTGATACTGCGTAAGGGATCACAAAAGATGCTGGCAAGAGAAGGGTTCAAGCTGATGGTCAAGGTTTCTGGGATTGGTTCACAAATGGCTTTGGGAAGAGGGTAAGTTGGAAAGTTCTTGTTCTGTTATAGTACTCATTTCTAATCAAGAAACTGATATCTCTCTGAGTTTGAATTCTTTGTTATAGTAGTCATTTTGAAATTAAGAAACTGCTAGAACCAAATTCAGGTCAGGTTTGGGTTTGGATTGGCATGTCAGAATGCCTTAACCCAAGCACAACATCTTTAAGTAGTAAGGTCAGTTATAATCCTAAGTTCCCAACCCGTCTACACATAACACAAACATCGCCTATTCAACCTGCTTTTCTAAACTTGTGGGTGGATCGACTTTTTTAACCCGTTTAACCCATTATAAACATAATTTATCTAAAATAAAAAAACTCAAACGGGTTACTGATTAGACCAAACCCTACCCGTTTATTTCCATGTTGGTTTTGGGTCGTGTTTTGTGTTAGGAATTGTCACCCCTACTTTTTGATGGCATTTGTTTATGTGTTGTATGATATAAATAGAATTTTCTTGTACTTTTCAGGTTTATGTCGCTAAAAATGGGCAAGAGATGACTAGCAAAGTTATGGGTTCATATGAAGCACTAGCAGCCTTGTTACCATTCAAATCATTATTACTTTGATTATGAGGAATTTGACTTACAGTGGTTGCAGCAGCAATATTCACATCAATGCCGGTTTCAGTAACCATTTTCTTCCTAATAGCCGCACCGAGTGTAGGAAATTCATTTGCAGCCAAACACTCCCCTTTCTCAATGCTTCCACATTCAGTGTCCTCCATTGACCCCCACACCATCAGTATTCTCACCTCTATCACTTCTTGTCCTTTATTCTATACTAACTCACAAAAAGTTTCCTTATACTTACTAGGCATAATTTTCTTCCTTTTAGATGTTCTTCCATTAGGTGACATGATTAACTACAATTGAACCTATCAAACAACTCAATATCACTGAAAACTTGATCGGATTGGTGTTGATTGTAATATTATAAAAGGAATTGAAAAAACAAAATTTGGCGCCAAAATTCAAAAACATGGTAGAAATACTGGGTAGAAATTGGGGAAATTCATATCGATCGGTGTAGAATTGAAAACTATATTGATCACACGGTTTAGAATTGTGAATTACGGTCAAGAACCGGTGTAATTGAGGATTTTCAAGGTTTTTTAACGGTGAAAAATGGAGGGAAAGTAGTAAAGGGTTTGTTGGAAGAGAGATAAAGTTTTTTTTTTTTTTTTTTTTTTTTTTTTTTTTTTTTTTTAATTCTAACTACCATTATTTTTGCGTATAGTAAATTCATTTGGTCTTCAATGTTAAGTTTGAGTTTATTATTGGTTAATGTTGGAGCTGTTGTAAATATTAATGGACTTATGTCTATTCACATTTATCTCTAGTGGGCTTTAGGGTTTGAGATGTATTTATCCACCCTATATATACAATACACTTGTAACCTTGATAATGACTTAATAAGAATTCTCTCTTCCTCTTTTGTTCTTGTTTATTATTTTATAACACGTTATCAGCACGAAAAGCTTTGTTTTTAAAAATACTCTGTATATGTTGACGACAAGGAAGAAGAAATTAACAGAGCATCAACTGTTTGTATATTTGACATCCATTGCGTAGTCATATGTTTTCTTTGTCATGGTTGGGCTACAAACTCTAGAATGTACAATTCGGACAATAGTTTGACATGGTAAAACTGAAGTAACACAAAACGTTGCTTATAACTAAAACATCGTCAGTACTGACCACATACATGTACAGTACAAGACTGCAAGCTTTGATGCTACAAACTCAGCTTCTTTGTTACGGTACATGGAACTGGTTTCATGCAACAAAGTTGACTTGTTGAGAAAGTCAACTGATAAAAAGATGCGATTTTGACATGAGTTTAGATGTTAAAAATGAATTCATTGATGATCTGACATTAACCATTTTATTAAAGGCCCTATTATGTTAAACACGTACCTCCAAACTCATTAGCAGATGGATTTATTAAACTTTGAAGCCCTGTTTCAATCTTTATTGGGCAAACTTGAAGGTCAAATAATTGTTGATAAGATAAAACTGATACTTAAACCTCGTTTAATTACATCACTACCCCAAGGAATTCGAAAACCCTCCAAATGTGGTTTGTTCTGGATAGAAACGGGTCAGAATCGTAACCCGGTTAAAAAGTGGTTACCTTTATCTAGTTTTGTTTCTTCACACTTTGGCCACAAGGTTTTTAATAAAAGGTTTATTCATCTGCACTTTGGCCAAACGGCTTATAAAAAGTAGTGTCATATTTTATGTAAAATATGGAAAACAATTAGTTTTGGTTAAGCGTGTCATTGATCTCTCACCATTCTTTATGACTATAGTTGGACCTCATGTTCTCTTTATTTAGCATATAAGATGAATGCTTTTATAGGAAAATCATACTCTTTAACAAAATCAGAACCTTGAGTTCTTGAGCAGAACTTGGTCAAGACAGACTAGTTGTGTTGACTTATTCTCCAATTTTACAAATTACACGGGTTGTCAATTTTCACGTGATTTTGGCTTTATCCCGTTAGTATTGTCTGGTACACTCCCGAAGTATTATTGTTTGTAACAATTACAGTATTACCTTTTTAAAGACGCACTATATTAAGGTATAATTTATTCATGGAGCTCAATACATACAGTTGACTTCTTAGATAGTCAAACTGTGTTCTTAATGAAAAATGTTCGGATTTTTATATGAGGCTGGAGATGATCGTATTAACAATAAACATAAGAAATTGTTTTTAAGTTAGGCAAGATCATATTACATAAAGAAGCTCTAAACTGTTTTTGCTATCTTTAACCTTAATTTGACACAAAATTGTTTGTTTACTTGAATAAAGCTGCATAACATTGACATTTCCTTTATTCCACCCAACAATGATTATGCTACCTTTATCACTCTCCTTCATGTTAGAGCACCAATGCCAATCCCCATACACAAATTCACAAATCCTGTTAATTTGTTTTTCTTTAATGTGAGTTTCCAATACAACACAAATACCCCTGACATCCTTCTGCATATCCTTATTACACATACCCCTGACATTCCAAGCAACCATTTTTAACTCAATATTCATTGTTGACATTGTAAGCTATCTTTATAAGAACCCATTCTCAGCATACCAGAAGCATTTCCTGCTAATTCATTATCAATCATACTCTTTGCAATTCCATTCACCTCATCAAAGACATCTTCCACATCAGGGCATTCTTTCTCCCATTTTGCCTCCTACTAATCTTTGAAATACTTAAACATATCACCATTCCAATTCATAGATTCTTCCAATGTTGGTTGTCTCTAACAAACTTGTCAACAATATCCTTCCCATTCCTTTGTTTGACTTCAGGGCATTCACTATCCTCAATTTCCTCAAAAACAGCAAACTTATTAGCACTCCGTCTGATCTCCTCCACTGTCTTTTTACTGACTTTCCATGGGCTTTTTGGGCTCATAGGCTTAGGATTGCTTTCATGGCTTACATGATTAGGAGCTTTAGCAACATTCATGTCTTTGTTACTTTGCGCATCATTTGTATTAGTATTGGGGGCATTTTGACTCCGATTAGTAGCTTTCCTATTAACAGGTCTAAACTCTATTCTATTCTTGTAGTTCTTGTTGAATTGACCACCCTTGTTACCCACATCTCTAGTATGCTTGTTATTATTGTTACCTAAGTTACCCTCACTTATACCAACTTTCCCAGCATCACTATTCTTACCAGAAGCCTCCGTCATATTTGTTCCACATGTACCATCATTGTGACAAAAAACATTGCACTGGCCAGCTATGCTCCACAATGACAAACTTAGAACAAGAGACAACTAGATCTTTGCTCTTATAACACATTTCAACTCTTGAGTAGCCTTAATCTCAACCGAAACTCTTGCAAAACTAATATTACCGGTACCTTCCTGACACATTCTATCAGTTGCCCAATCCATAATGATTGGTTTTCCCAAACTACTCGCAATAGCACTAATACCTCTCACAGTCCAAGCCTCAACTGGCACATCAAACAGTTTAATCCAGCAAGGCAAGACAACATGATCACTTCTATCCACAATGATATTAGGGTCCCACTTTTGAACCATGAGTGGCTTATTATTGACTAACCAGGGGCCACTTTCCAGCACATGATTCATTCCTTCTTCTTCTCTAAATTTGAACAAGTACAACCCATTTTGAGACACATATCTTTTAGTCCAAACTTACCCCACATTCTAACTAAATTGTACTTAAGCTCATAGTATGACATTTTACAACCAACAAATTGTCCATACAATGTTAGCATCCATTTCTTACTACCTTCCAGTAAAAGTTCATCATCAAATACCACCACTTCCCTTCCATCATCAATCACGGTAGGTATCAAGCTTAATTTGTTCCTAACGATACTAATAGTAGGTTTGACAGTATCAGCAAATGACTTAAATAACACATTTTTACTCCTATTATTATCATCAGAATATGAAGCACTAGCAGCCTTGTTACCATTGAAATCATTATTACTTTGATCATGAGGAATTTGACTTATAGTGGTCGCAACAGTAATATTCACATCGATGCCAATTTCATTAACCATTTTCTTCCTAATAGACGCACCAAGTGTAGGAAATTCATTTGCAGCCAAACATTCCCCTTTCACAGTGCTTCCACATTCAGTGTCCTCCATTGACCCCACACCATCAATATTCTCACCTCTTTCCCTGCTTCTCACCTTTTGTTCTTACTTCTTGTCCTTTATTCTACACTAACTCACAAATAGTATCCTTATACTTATTAGGCACGGTTTTCTTCCTTTTAGATGTTCTTCCTTTAGGTGACATGATTAAGTACAATTGGACCATTCAAACAACTTATTATTACTGAAAACTTGACCGGATTGGTGTTGATTGTAATATTATAAAAGGAATTGAACCAATGGGCCTCTGGTCAACGGTATGGAGGTTTTACCCTCCTAAGCAAGGTCTCAAGTTCGAGTCTTTTCTAGGGCGATAGGGGTTTCCTTCCGCGTGGGTAAAGGGAAGGATGCCATTGCCTTCTGGGCTAACCTGGTTGTGTGGGCTCGCTACGCCTTCTTGGCTAGGGCCTTGTAGCCACAATTGCCGTTAAAAAAAAGTATATAAAAGGAATTGAAAAAACAAAATTTGGCGCCAAAATTAAAAAACATGGTAGAAATATCGGGTAGAAATTGGGGAAATTCATATCAATCGGTGTAGAATTGAAAACTATATTGTTCACACGGTTTAGAATTGTGAATTAGAGTCAAGAACCAGCGTAATTGAGGATTTTCAAGGTTTTTTAACGGTGAAAAATGGAAGGAAAGTAGTTAGGGGTTTGTTGGAAGAGAGAGAAAGGTTTTTAATTCTAACTACACATATTTTTGCGTATAGTAAATTCATTTGGTCTTCAATGTTAAGTTTGAGTTTATTATTGGTTAATGTTGGAGCTCAGTTTCTCCAGTTCATGACCTTAAACTAGGTCAGTTATGATTCGGGTCATACTTTGGTTGTAACTTGTAAGTGGGTCAAGAAGGTAATCCAAAAGAATAAATGAAAGTTAGTATTTTATTTAAGTTTTGGTTTTTCACACTTTGGCCACAAGACTAAAAGGGGTAAGAAATGAAGAAAAGGAAAAAGTTAAAGGACCTCTTATGTCATACCTCCAAATTTGAATATTTGTTAGGCATAATAATTGAAGGTCAAATAATTGGTCATAGGCTATGACTGATGGTTTGATTACTGAATCCCAAAATGTGGTTTGTTTGTTTTGGGTAGAAAGCGGGTCAAAATGACGACCCGATAAAAAAGTGGATACTTTGTTAAATTTCATTCAAATGGAATGAACAAATTATCTGTTTTAATGGGAAGAGGGTTCAAGCGGATGGTCATTAGTTCACAAATGGCGATGGGTGGAGTACAGTGGATTGATTGGGTTCGGTGGTTGTTGTTGATGATGATGATATTGAGGATTTTTCGTCACCCAAGGATAATAATGCTAAAGGTAAAAGTATTTATTTATTTTGGTGATTGATTTGTTAAAGTGATTAATGTTTGTTTGGGATACTTTTATATTTGTTTATTAAAATTATCCTAAAATGGTTATTTGATGTATATGTTTGTTATAGTTGGGCTACATACAAATTTATGTTTTTATCAACTGTAACAATAAGAGCAAAAGTATGAGTTACATGTACTGTAGTAAAATCTTATGAAAGTTAAATTTAACTTGACACAATATTATCAATTTTCATGGAACTGTAAAAAGTATCAAACATGTTACTGCAATATGAGATGCTGTTTTATTTCAACCACTACATGACTATTTCAACCAAGTATTATAAGAGTTAAATTTTATTATATAATGCACCTAACACCCATACAATAAAATAAAAAACCAGCCTGTAGTTATATGGAAACTTGTAAGTAGTTTTTAATCATATACAAAAATAAGAATACTTAAACACCACTAGTTAGGTGAATGGTCATAGCAATATCATCTGTAATATTATTTAAATGGATGGTTTATGTCAACTGTCTATGTCTTTTGTGTGCCCATCCCATCCGAAAGCTTTTTCAAACATTTACATCCAACTTTGTTACTTTGCAACACATATTTGATTTATTTGTATCCAAAAGCATACGTTCATTTAATGGCATCTTCTTCAAATTCATCCATTCAAAAGAGCTTTAAGTATGATGTGTTTCTGAGTTTTAGGGGTGAGGACACCCGTAACAGCTTCGTTGGCCATCTCTATCAAGCTCTTAAGCAAAAAGGCATCGAAACATACAAGGATGATGAAAAAATTGAGCAAGGGGAAACAATAAATGAGCAGCTCATGAGATCCATTCAAGATTCAAGATTTTTCATCATTGTTTTCTCGAAGACTTATGCATCTTCATCTTGGTGCTTAGATGAGCTAGTAAAGATTATGGAGTGTCTGAAGACTGACCAGAAAACTGCCTTTCCCGTCTTCTATGATGTGGAACCCACCGAAGTTCGAAAACAAAAGGGCCTAGTCGGACAAGCTTTTTCTATACACGAAAACAAGGAGGCTGCTGGAAAATGGAGAGAAGCAATGAAAGACGCATCCGATCTAGCAGGGTGGGAGTTGAAGAAGATTGTTAGCGGGTAATTTATTCGATTCATTATATCACTTGGATATTTTTTGAGTTTATTTCTTTTAAATCTATTTTTATAATTAAAATGTGATCATATGATCAGTATGCTATTACTATTTTTATGTGGGATTTAAACAAGCAATTTAAAATAAATCTTCTTTGATGTTACAGGGATGAATCTAAATTGATCCAAATAATTGTGGACAATATTTTCAAAAAGCTCTGTTCCATTAGTTTGAGTATTGATGGAAACTTGGTAGGCATAGAGATACGAAAAAAAGAAATTCTTTCATCTTTAGATATTGGCACTAATGATGTTCGCATAATTGGAATCAAGGGGATGGGAGGTGGTGGGAAAACAACTTTAGCCAGAGCTGTTTTTGATCAAATATCCAATAAGTTTGAAGGAAAAAGCTTTGTTGAAAATGTTAGGGAAGTCTCAAAAGCCTCACTGTCCGGTTTGAAGAAGCTGCAAAAACAAATACTAAGGGATGTTTTCTTTGATAAAAAGATCTCCATTAGTGGTGTCTTGGATGGGAAAAACACAATGGTACAAATGATGTGTCGTAAAAGGGTTCTTGTTGTTCTAGATGATGTAGACCATAGTGACCAGCTTGAGGCGTTAGTTGGTGATCTTGATTATTTTAAGTCTGGAAGTCGCATTATTATTACAACAAGAGATGAGCAAGTGCTAGTATCACACGGAGTGAGCTTGATATGTAATGTCAATCTGTTGACGGACGATGAAGCAATATGTCTTTTTAGGAGATATGCATTTGGTAAAAATAATACAACTCAAGGGTACAATGAGATGTCAGGACAAGTTGTACGATATGCTGCCGGTCTTCCTCTAACTATAAAAGTTTTGGGTTCATATCTCCGGGGTAAAAATGAGCTTGAATGGAAAAATGCTCTAGAAAGATTAAAAACAATTCCGCAGCAAGATACCCAAAAAATCTTGGAAATAAGTTATGATGCTCTTGAGCCTGATCTCAAAGATATATTCCTAGATGTTGCGTGTATACTGAAAGGTGAGCAGAAAGACAAAGCAATTCGAGTCCTTGAAAGTTGTGGCTTTTATGCTAGCATCGGTTTGAGTGTACTTGAGAAAAAATCTCTAATAACTATTTCTAAATATGGAAGCTTGGGCATGCATGACCGTATAGAAGAAATGGGCAAGTATATTGATTGTCATTCACACCCTGATGAGCATAACAGACATAGCCGATTGTGGATTGACAAGGAGATTGAAGATATATTGGCTAATAATCTGGTAAGGATTAACTTTATTTGTAAGGTGCACAGACAGAACTCATATTAATTTGTTTTAACTCATGTTTTTTATTACTGGTTTTTGGATTACAGATCAATGAAGCAATAAGATGTATCAAACTGTCGCCACAGAGACTTGATTTAAGAACTTTTATGACAGGTCTCAGAAACATGAAGAAAGTAAGAGTTCTTTACATGTGTTCTGGATCTGATTGGGATGATAGTAACGTTAGCCAACTCTTTCCAAATTCTTTAAAGTATCTTTGTTGGCGAGCTTACCCTTTTTCATCTTTACATGAAACATTTCAAGCAGACAATCTTGTCGGACTTGACATGTCTTTTAGTTCAAAATTACAATTTTGGTTAGTGGGAAAAGGCAAGGTAAACAATGGTTGGTTGTCTGTTTTTTATATACATCTATATATGGGTTTGTTATTAGACCAATGTATATTCATCTCCTTCATTTTGTTTATGATAGGCTCTTACTAAGCTGAGATTTCTTGATCTCAGCCATACAAGCTTAAGAAGGTTGAACCTTGGACTCACTCCGAATCTTGAGAGGCTAGATCTTACAGACTGTTGGAATTTAGTAGAAATTAATGCACCTGTTGGGTGTCTTAAAAACCTTCTCTACTTGGACTTAAGTGGTAGTGGTAGGTTTAAATCCTTTTTGTTTGACAAACAGTCTAATTCACTCAAGGTTGGTTCTTCATCAGAGTTACATCTCATTGTGGAGTCCATAGATAGATGTGCATTGCACCTGGAAAATAATTTGCCAAATTATAAATTTACATGTTTATATAAAGAAGATCCAGCTGCCTCGTCATTTGGAAATCTTGAAAAGCTTATTTCTATAGGTCTTTGTTCTTGCACAAACCTTGAAAGTTTTTCTAGAAGCATTTGTAGTTTGCAATGTTTAAAAAAGCTCACACTTGAAGGCAGTATTCCAGAAGTGTTCAAAGATGTTCACCAGTTACAATGTCTAGAGGAGCTAAGCTTTTCCAAAAACGAGATTGAGAATCTTCCAGTTAGTGTTTGTATGTTGAAACAACTTAAGTCTCTCAAACTTAAATATTGTTTGAATCTTAAGAAATTGCCCGATGATATTAGCCAATTAGAATCCCTGCAGGAGCTTTGTTTGTCCCATGCAAAGATAAAACATCTTCCAGATGGTCTTTGTATGTTAAAACAGCTGAAATCTCTCAAACTTGAAGGCTGTGGGGATCTTGAGAAATTACCCAAGGAATTTGGCCAATTAGAATCCCTGAAGGAGCTTTGTTTGTCCCACGCAAAGATAAAACATCTTCCAGATGGTCTTTGTATGTTAAAACAGCTGAAATCTCTCAAACTTGAAGGTTGTGGGGATCTTGAGAAATTACCCACGGATTTTGGCCAATTAGAATCCCTGCAGGAGCTTTGTTTGTCCGGTGCAAAGATAATACATCTTCCAGATGGTTTTTGTATGTTAAAACAGCTTAAATCTCTCAAACTTGTAAATTGTTGGGATCTTGAGAAATTACCCACGGATTTTGGCCAATTAGAATCCCTGCAGGAGCTTTATTTGTCCCACGCAAAGATAAAACATCTTCCAGATGGTCTTTGTATGTTAAAACAGCTGAAATCTCTCAAACTTAAAGGTTGTGGGGATCTTGAGAAATTACCCACGGATTTTGGCCAATTAGAATCCCTGCAGGAGCTTTGTTTGTCCGGTGCAAAGATAATACATCTTCCAGATGGTTTTTGTATGTTAAAACAGCTTAAATCTCTCAAACTTGTAAATTGTTCGGATCTTGAGAAATTACCCACGGATTTTGGCCAATTAGAATCCCTGCAGGAGCTTTATTTGTACCATGCAAAGATAATACATCTTCCAGATGGTCTTTGTATGTTAAAGCAGCTGAAATCTCTCATACTTGCAGATTGCGGGGATCTTGAGAAATTACCCAAGGAATTTGGCCAATTAGAATCCCTGCAGGAGCTTAGTTTGTTCGGTGCAAAGATAAAACATCTTCCAGATGGTCTTTGTATGTTGAAACAGCTGAAATCTCTCAACCTTGCATGTTGTTATGGTCTTAAGAGTTTACCTGAAGATTTTGGCGAATTAGAATCTCTAGAGAAGCTAATGTGTTCATTTGCTGGGAGTAGTCGTCTTCCAGATAGCATTTGTATGTTGAGACATCTGAAATATCTTGAAATTAATGAGTTGGAACTGAGACAGGGTGAGTTATTACTGGAGGATCTTGGCCGATTACAATGTTTAGAGAAGCTAACTTTCACGAGATGTATATTTTCTGGAGGTTTTTCAAAGAGCATCTTTGAACTGAAACGCCTAAAATATTTTCATTTGCACAATTGTACACTTGATGATTTTCCTGAGGAACTTGAGGAACTTGGGCATTTAAAATGTTTAGAAGAGTTAGATATAAGAGGTACATACATAAGTCATCTTCCACGGAGCATTTTTCAATTGAAAGGTCTGCATGTTATTGGGGATAAAGCAACTCTTGAGTTATTTGGCTTAACACCCATGAAACGAACCTCCGGTAATTATAACACGTTCTGCTACACTGTTGTTTAGTCCTCTGTAAACAACTATTTTAACAGGTACTTTCTCTGTTTTTTTTTTGAAAACTGTCTTACGTTAATTCAAGTTTTGAAATTGATATGATGTTAATATTTCTAGCATTTGATACATATTTTACTATCGATAATAACAACTGAACCATTTCCTGCATGTTTGATTGGCAATCAGCACTTCATCGAACCAAGATGAACTGGAAGCTCAAAAGGTTTGTTCTGGCTCTATCAGTTTCTCCATGTCTGAAAGATTTCGCCAAATGTTGGGAGCGTAATTGTGTTCATTTGCAGATATTGACCACTCTCTATTGTATCATCTTACAAGTCAAGTGCTAGTGTGGTGTGAAGAACTGAAAATGCTTTGTTGGTCATCAATAGGATAGTTTTATCAGCATCAATGTGTGATATGTTATTAGGTACATTCGCAAACAATGATTGTTTTTCTTTTTATCATATAGAATTAATGTTACAAAGTCTATTCATGGAGGTCAGTTTACGCAGCTGAGTTGTTCAGAAAGTCAATTTGTGCTTCTAATGAAAGGTTTATAAGTGATGTCAATATACTCTTGAGGTGCTATTATACATATAATACTGGCTCATTTTTCATATGTAGTATTGACGTCATGCGCACTGAGATGAAATGATCAAATAATACAATTGAACTATGGACTCTTCAATAAAGAAATAATACCCAATGTGGAAGATGTGATAAGTAATCAATATGAATTAACAAGTTAAGTTAGCTTAGGAACTTCAGCTAACAGCGTTGACTTTTTCTGAAAGTCAAACCGAGTTTTCGATGAAAATAGTGGTATTTTATACCTGGTTGACTATTATCATATCAAAATTAAGTTCCGTAAGTTTGTATAAGTGATTTAATTATCATAATGTAATTTTTATCTATAAAAGTATGTTCTACATTGGGTGAAATTGTTAAGCATGCAAAGAGTTAACTTTTTGAGTCAAATTATTGACTTCCACAGTTCCACCAACTTCACTGTGTTTTTCATTGAATCATTTTGAAGAACATATCTATAAGGGTTCTTACTAGTGTCAAGTGAAGCTAATCAATCTTTTTTTCAGTAGTTTTATTACAGAATGAATTTGGAAAATCTAAGTTAAGGAGCTGTTATTAGCTGTCTGAATAAAAGCGACCGTTGTTTTTTTCCATGTGACACCAAATAAAAAGGGCTCAAGTCTTTCATTATGGATATTCCTTTCATGTTTGGCAATAAATTGTCAAATATAGGATATGAAAAGCAGTTTGTCATCAATCTTTCACCATTCTTTATGATTTGAGTTTGAGCTCATGCTCTCTTTACCAAACACTGAAGATGAACACTCTTATAGGATAATCACGTTATTCAATTGAATTAGAACCTTGGTCAAGACAGGCTAGTTGTGTCGACCCGTACTTCAGTTTCGTGTGGTCTACGAGTAAGTAACTACAACAGTTTTAAAAAATACATGGTTTGTCAAAGGCAGAGAAGTTGTTTACATGTTTGTTCATGTAAAGTTATCCACATTTGAAAATATAAACAAGAGGGGGAAAACTGTTTAATAAATAAAACAAGTTTAACAAGTTTTGATCTTTGTTAGGCATAATTGAAGGTCAAATAATTGATCAAATAAGCAACTTTGAAACTGACTAGTTTACCTTCAAGTTGTCAAATAATCCAATAATCACGATTGGTTTGTCTCTGTCCTAACACTATATGAAACTGATTGTATGCTATTTCAAAGAAATCCCAAACACCCCCTGATGCATCTTTTTTTTTGGAATGTATGTACATTTTACTAATAGAGAACAACACAATGTGCTTAATTTGAAACCTAATAGTAACCAAAAAAAAAAAAAAAAAAAAAAAAAAAAAAAAAGAGATTGCCTATGGACAAATCTTTTAATGAGAAGTTTCTCCGGATGTGACTATTACATTGCCTATGGACTTACTTATACCCTCTGTGTAATGGTTTTGAATAGTAAATTATTTTGCCGTCATTTTGGGTGATATGCTGGTGATAATTAAAAAACTTGTAGTCAGAAGTATCTTCAACCAATGTCTTTATTACTATCACGTGTGCCTGTTTACGATTCTCATATTTACTGTTTATTAATATTGCCAACTCCAGATGAGGTTCTTTCGACACAACAACCTTCGTTTTGTAATAGTTCAAGATTTCCAATTACCGGACTTGGTGTTTTGACCATTAAATCAGGAAAAATGTATAATAAATAAAAGGAGTGAGAAATGAAGAAAAGGAAAGAGTTAAAGGACCTCTTATGTCATATCTCCAAATTCATTAACAGACGGATTTAACTTGAAAAAGTCTCTCAATCTTTGTTAGGCATAATAATTGAAGGTCAAATACTTGCTCATAGGCTATAACTGATAGTTTATTATTGTTTGATAACTGAATCGTAATGAATTGATTATTTAATTGCAACACTACCACAAGGAATTCGAAAACCCCCAAAATGTGGCTTGTTTGTTTTGGGTAGAAAGCGGGTAACACTACAGTAAGGTAAAACTAATTCTTTTATTTGGTGATCGATTTGTTAAACTGATTAATGTTTGTTTGGGATAATTTTATTGAATTTGTTTGTTAATATGAGATTATTTATTTGATTTATTTTGGTGATTGATCTCAACTTAATGAGTTGACTTTATTAAAATAGTCAAACTGCATCCTATATGAATTGGATGCTAAGTATATCATGTTTAAAGTAAAAAGATTAGTATGGTTTCCTAAAAAAGTTTTAGAAGCTACCCATATCTGAAACTTCGAAGACTTGATACTCAGATAAGAGATATATAGAAAGTCATTGAGGTGATTGTTCATCTTATTATGCATATATGACATTTGTATATGTCGACGGCAATAATACATGTCTGGTAATTGATTGTATATATGGAAATTTTTAAATAACTAATTATTAAAATATTTAGGAAAGGAATCCTTTATAACCACTACAATGATGAATGATTAAATAAAACAAGCCTAGACAAAAAAGCATTCTTATGGGTCTTTTTTCTATGTTTGTTTACCCAAAAAGAGTCTTTTGTGACCTTATCTTATTCCAAAGTTTTTCCACACAAAAAGATCACGTTCACATTCACCATTGATCCTTCGTAGAAACATCATTACAAAGTTTTGATGACACTACCTTAATTATTAGTATAACCTCTTTAGGCTTATTCTTTTCATCCAAGTTTCTTTGTGATCAGCTTAATATTGTACTTTTTCCAGTTATAACTATAATGGCCTCCACTTCAAGTTCATTCATTCAAAAGAGCTTCAAGTATGATGTCTTCTTAAGCTTTAGAGGTGAAGACACTCGAAAGAACTTTGTTGATCATCTCTATCATGCTCTTACACAAAAAGGTATTGAAACGTACAAAGATGACGAGAAAATTAAGCAGGGGAAAATGATAAGTGGTGAGCTTATTGAAGCCATCGAAGACTCAAAATTTTACATTATTATTTTCTCCAAGAGCTATGCTTCTTCATCTTGGTGCTTGGAAGAGCTTGTTAAGATTATGGAATGCCAGACGATGGACGAGCACACTGCTTACCCCGTGTTCTATGATGTGGAGCCCACTGAAGTACGCAAACAAACTGGGGCTGTTGGAGATGCATTTGCAAAACATAAAGAGGAAAAAGCTGCAAGAAAATGGAGAGAGGCTTTAAAAGAAGCATCCGATTTGGCTGGGTTTGAGTTGAAAAGCATTGCTAATGGGTAAGTAAATTTCTTCATTATATTAGCAAACAACCTCTTAGAGCATATAGTTTGTCATTCTTTAACACACTGTTGTCAAACTTACAATCCCGTGGTATGAAACCACATATAAGTTTTCACCTATATAACTATATTAATCATATATAATACTTATATCACCATTTACTTCATGTATTATTGTATGTCAGTATTAATGATCTAAAAATTGTTTGGGAATTTTCACAAGCTAATTGAATCTTTATTTAACGTGTAGGCATGAAGCTAAGTTCATACAGGAAATCGTTAAAAAGATTTCAGTAGAGTTAAGTTTCATCAATTCGAGCAGTGATGGAGATTTAATAGGCATGGAGACCCGTGTAAAAGAAGTAATTTCATCCTTAGAACCTGGTGTTGGTGATGTTCGCATGCTAGGGATATGGGGGATGGGAGGTGCGGGGAAGACAACTTTGGCAAGAGCTATATTTGATCAAATATCCATTCAGTTCGAAGGTGAAAGCTTTATTGAAAATGTCAGGGAAGTTTCAAAAGCCTCTTTGGAGGGTCTAAAGAAGTTGCAGAAACAAGTTCTTTCAGATGTTTTAAAGGATCCAAACATTGAAGTAAGCAGTGTTTCTGGCGGAAAAGGTATGATGCAAAGGAGGATGCGTAGTAGAAAGGTACTAGTGGTTCTAGATGATGTCGATCATAAAGAACAGCTTGAGGCGTTAGCCGGTGACTGTAATTGGTTTAAACCGGGAAGTAGAATCATAATTACAACAAGAGATGAGCAATTACTGGTAGCCCACCGAGTGAGCTTGACTCATAATGTGACTTTGTTATCTAAAGCGGAAGCGGGTTACCTCTTCAGTAGGTATGCGTTTGGAAGAGAGAATCCGATTCAAGGGTACGAAGAGCTATCAGGACAAGTTGTACAATATGCTCATGGTCTTCCCTTAACGATCAAAGTTTTGGGTTCGTTTCTTTGTGATCAGAAGGAGTCTGAATGGATAGATGCCATAAAAAGACTAAAAACAATTCCATTAGAGGCAACTATGAAAAGATTGCAAATAAGCTTTGATGGTCTAGAGAATGATTACAAAGAAATATTCTTAGATGTTGCATGCATGCTAAGAGGTTGGGACAAAGAGAAGGCAATTAGAGTGCTTGAAAGCCGTGGATTTTGTGGTACATATGGTTTAAGAGTTCTTGAGCAGAAATCTCTTATAACTTATAATAAAAAAGGGCGCCTGTGGATGCATGACCATTTACAAGAATTGGGTAGGAATATTGTTCGCCGTTTGCATCCTGATGAACCTAACAAACATAGCCGATTGTGGATTAATGAGGAAATTGAAGATATATTGACTAATGACCCGGTAAGAATCAAGTTATCATATAATAAAACTGAGAGTTAACTACATTTTTGGTTCATGTGATTCGTCAGGTATTTCATTTTTGGTCAAATAGCTTGAAAATTTCGGGTTTGTTCTGTTCGGTCCAAAATTTCTAACTCCGTTAATTTAACTGAACAATGCTCACTGGGCAATGTTCAATATGAATATAAAAAGAAACTTAGACTTTGTTAATTAAAAAGTGGCATATATTTAAGTTAATTTTTGTGTTAATTTATTGTGCATTAAATGCATAATTACTTTAAATATGGAAAGAAAACAGATTGTTTAATGTGACTTAACCATTGTCCAGTGGACAATGTTTAGCAAAACCCATTTAACTATGTTTGACCATTTAATAAAAGGATACTATTGTCTTTTTAAGTATTATATTAAACAAAATAATAAGTTACTGTCAAATTGATAGTAACCATTTAATTAGGTATAGCGACAACTCCCCCCCCCCCCCCCCCCCCCCTTTCCGCCACTTCCTACGTGGCCAAAGAATTGGTGTTGCGGGACCTCCACCGCCAATTCCAACTTCGCTACGTAAGTGGCGTAAAAAAAAATAAAAAGTTTTCCCCAAATTCACTTTTTCTCTCTAACAATCATTCAAAAATTTAGTCAATTCGCTTTATATCATCTTCGTTCACTCTCAATTAGATCATGTTTTCAGTTATTTTAGGGGTTTTGAAATTTAGGATTCTGACAAAAATTAAGGGGTTTTATTTTTTCAATTTCAGGGTACCCAAGCAACAAAATGTCTATACGTCCAGATTTCATGGGATTTGAGAGCTGAAATTGCAGTAAAAGGTTTAGCAAAAATGAAGGATCTTAGATTTATTTACATAAATCTTGGACGGGATTTTTTTATGAGAAATATTGTTCAATTTGATAAAGTTAGCGAATACCTTCCAAATTCCTTACGATTTATGTTTTGGGCTGGATTTCCTTTTTCGAGTTTACCGAATACATTTCAAGGAAAAAATCTTGTTGGACTTGAAATATGTCAGAGCAGTATTGTTCAACTTTGGGAAGATGGAGAAGAAAAGGTAGAATAATGGTTCACTTGTTGTTTTTCACGATTCATTATGATCCTATATATCTATTAGTTTGTCATTGCGCCAATATTAATTGTTTTTTTTTTTTTTTTTTTTTTTTTTTTTTTTTTTTTTTTTTTGTAGGTTTTAAACAACCTCAGGTTCCTAACAATCTGGGCTTCATGGTTGAGGACCTTTGACCTTAGGCTGGCTCCAAATCTTGAGCAGTTGACTATTCGCAATTGTGATAATTTCAAAGAGCTTCATATACCTGCTGATCATCATCCAAAGCTTGAATATCTCACCCTCCTTAGATCAAGGCTGACAAACCTTCACCTCGGGAATACTCCAAATCTAAAGAAGCTACAACTCGAAGACTGTGCTGATTTGGTAGAACTTCAAATGCCTACCGAAAGTATAAAGCTCGAATATCTTCACATCAGTCATTCAAAGTTGACAAACCTTCACCTTGAAAATACTCTGAATCTAAAGACACTACAACTCAAAAGGTGTAATGATTTGGTGGAATTTCAAATGCCTGCTGAAAGTTTAAAGCTCGAACATCTTGACCTCACTGATTCAAAGTTGACAAACCTTCACCTTGGGAATACTCCGAATCTTAAGATTCTAATACTCGATGGTTGTCATGACTTGGTAGAATTTCAAATGCCTCGGGAAAGTTTAAAGCTCGAACGTCTTGTCCTCACTGATTCAAAGTTGACAAACCCTCACCTCGGGAATACTCCAAATCTTAAGAAGCTAGAACTCAGTCATTCAAAGTTGAAGACCATTCACCTCGGGAGTACTCCAAATCTGGAGTGGCTTAAGCTCGAAGGCTGTAATGATTTGGTAGAACTTCAAATACCTGCTGAAAGTCCAAAGCTCGAAGTGGTCTACCTCAGTCATTCAAAGTTGAAGACCCTTCACCTCGGGAGTGCTCCGAATCTTGAGAAGCTAATACTCAAAGGCTGTAATGATTTGGTAGAACTTCAGATGCCTGCTGACAGTCCAAAGCTCTTAGTGGTCTACCTCAGTCATTCAAAGTTGAAGACCCTTTACCTCGGGAACACTCCAAATCTTGAGAGGCTAAGAATAGAAGGCTGTAATGATTTGGTGGAACTTCAAATGCCTACTGAAAGTCTAAAGCTCGAAGTGCTCTACCTCAATCATTCAAAGTTGAGGACCCTTGACCTTGGGCTGTATCCAAATCTAAAATGGTTAGATATTAAAAATTGTTATGATTTGGTAGAACTTCAAATGCCCATTGAAAGTCTAAAGCTCGAATATCTTGACCTCAAGCATTCAAAGTTGACAAAACTTCACCTTGGGAATATTCAGAATCTTGAGGGGTTGAGACTCAAAGGCTGTAATGACTTGGTAGAGCTTAAAATGCCTGATGATAGACTAAAGCTCCTATATTTCGAACTCAGTCATTCAAAGTTGAAGACCCTTCATCTCGGGAATACTCCGAATCTTGAGGAGCTACATATCGAAGGCTGTAATGACTTGGTAGAGCTTAAAATGCCTGATGATAGTCTAAAGCTCAAATATCTCGCCATCAATCATTCAAAGTTGAAGACCCTTCACCTTGGGAACACTCCGAATCTTGAGAGGCTAAGACTCGAAGGCTGTAATGATTTGGTGGAACTTCAAATGCCTGCTGAAAGTCTAAAGCTCCAAGGGCTCTACCTCAGTCATTCAAAGTTGAGGACCCTTGACATTGGACTGACTCCAAATCTCAAATGGTTAAATCTTGAAAATTGTTATGATTTGGTAGAAATTAATGCTTCCATTGGATGTCTGAAAAATCTTCTCTTCTTAGACTTAAGTTGTTGTGGGAGGTTTAAGTCTTTTGTGTTTGACAAATTGTCTCGGCTGGTTCTTTATCTGTGTTACATCTGATTGCAGAACCCACATATGTATGCCTACTGCACCCCGACAATAGTTTTCCAAAGTTTCGGTTTGAATGCTATTATAAAGAAGATCCAAATTCATCGTTTGGAAATCTTGAAAGGATAATTTCTATAGGTCTATGTGCTTGTACAAACCTTGAGAGTTTTTCAAGAAGCATTAGTAGATTACAATGTTTAACAAAGCTTACACTTGAAGGCTGTATTCCAGAAGTACCCCGGGACCTTGACCAGTTAATATGTCTGGAGGAGCTAACTTTTTCATCTGCAGAGATTAAATATCTTCCAGATAGCATTTGTAAGTTGAAACATCTCATATCTTTCAAAATCAAATCTTGTTGGCATCTGGAGAAATTACCGGAGGATCTTGGCCGGTTACAGTGCTTAGAGGAGCTAGACCTAACAGAGTGTATTGTTTTACGAGATATTCCAAACAGCATCTGTCAGATAAAATGTCTAAAAATCTTCCAACTTCCCTATTGTTTTCTAGCTGAAAAAATTCCTGAGGACATTGGAAGTTTAAAACAGTTAAAAGAGCTAAATATAGAAGGTACGGGCATAAGTCATCTTCCACAAAGCATTTTTCAGTTGAAACGTCTGCGTATCGTTGGCTTCACATGGCAGCTTCAGTCGTATGGTTTTAGAAGTGTAATACAAACATCAACATACTTATCTTTCGCCTACACCTCTTACCATTCTTCAGTCAATCATTTAGAGAAGCCAGTCTTTGATTTTTCATGGCAGCTTCAATCGTATGGTACTCTCTCCTTTTTTTGATTACTCATATAACTTTAATTTATAATTAGAACTTAGTACATGTGTTACTTATATGACTTGTGCTTTTTTAATTCTTTCAGTCAGGAGGCCGCTGACTGGGAAGCAATCAGCACACAAAGGTGATTAATTTCCGAACAGAATACTTTATATTCATATAACTGATTCTTCCTCGACTACTTTAACCAGAATACTTTTTATTCGTTTGTGAACCGATTCATCTTATTTGAACTTAAAGAGGTGGTTTTATCTTGTTTGAACTTCCATTTATTATTTAACTTTCTAAAAACTTTTCAAATACCTTCATGTACGAACAATAATTTGGTACTCCGTCGAGTACTTTAAAAGGTCAAAGCTGTCAATAAACAGTTTTACTTAATTAATCCTTGCCGTTACTCAGGCCTTTGAATCAAACTAGAAGGAAACGGGACTGATGATCAAGTCTCCAATACAAGCTATATACAGTTAGATCAAGGTATAGGTATTAGCTTTAGAAGTGTATTGAGTAAAGTTAACTACTTCTTATAAGCAGTTTAAATTTTTGAAGTATGAAAAGTTAACTCATGGAGTTCAGATAACACAGTTGACTTCTTGGGAAAGTCAACTGTGTTCATGATGAAAATGACTGGATTTTACAAGATGTTGGAGATAATCATGTTATAATCATATTCAGTAACGTTTTTTAAGTGATTTATTATCATATAAAAGTTTTGATTTGCATAAATATATATCTTCTACATTGGGACAAAATGGTGAACCATTAAAATATCTGACTTTTAAGTCAAACTATTGACTTTCATCAAATTCACTGTGTTTTTTTTTCTATCCAAGTCAATAACAGAACAAATATTATAGTTTTTATTGGTACTGACAGAATCTACTTACAATGTTCCAGGAATAACACGTTATCATAGTTTGATTTGAAGCTGGGAACATGAGATGAAAGTGAACTTAACAAATAAAACGACATCACTGGGGAATGTTTAATTCAGTTTGGTCTCAAGGGCATGGGTTGTCGGGCTTTGCTTACCTAGCTATAATGATGTTGTGATATTCCATATATGTAAATGTGCATGCCCTCATTTTTGTTTATGCACCATATGTTAGCCTCTTAGGTTTCGTTTGGTTAGCCATTTCCTTGTTATCTCGGTGCTTTGCTGTTGATTTGTCAGGTTTTCTTTTTGTTTTTATGTTCTGGTTTAGGTCATAAAATAGCTGCGTACTTTTTCATATGTACCGTTTTGGTACGTGTACTATTTATTGTTTCACTTAATGTTGTGTAATTTCATGTTTTGTTCCATTTTGCACATTTTGATGACATGTCACAGTTGAAAGTTTGACACGTGTCACCATTTATAATGCACATCATCAAAATGTGCAAAATGGAACAAACCATAAAAGTACACAACATTAAGTAGAATAATAAATAGTACACGTACCAAAACGGTACATTTGAGAAAGTACGCAACTATTTAGCAGCCAAAACCCTCTATGTTTTGGTATTTTGATAAATCTATTTCTTTCTTGTTAAAGAAAAGGACATTACTTCTTTCAATGTAGTACCACATGAAACTTGCCTTCATATTTAGCAGTAATCTGGCGGGGTGTATCGATGTTTATTACAGTTGGCTACATCTTTTTTGAACAGATTTGATCCTTAAGTAGGATTATTTGTTAATTCCATATAAATGACCTTTTAAGAAAGTCAAAGTCTGTTCTTTGTGAAAATGGTGGGAGTTTGATTAAACGTTTTGAGATGATCATGTTTTTTAAATTCATAGATAAAGGTATTGAAAATTGTGGGTTGATCTTATCAAAATCAAAGCCATTTATTTTAGTTGACCTGTATTAATGAACATATCTGAGAGTTGTTAATGATATTGAACATGTAGCTTACAGTTTGGTTACCTACCATCTCAATATTGTTAGAAAATTGGGCTTCATATTGTCTATTTATTGACTCGGATCTTATCTGGGTCAAAATCGGGTCAACAAGATCACTAGTTCTAAATTGCTAATATCTACAGTATTTTTCCAGTTCTGTTTTTCACACATTTAACCATAGAATTATTAAAATAAATGAACATTGCATATGTAGTCCTTCAACTTGTTTTTAGACTGAAGTTAATACTATTTTTAGAAACAAGGTAAGTGAGTTAGAAGCCTCTTGACACTGCTAATGTTAACAGGTCTTGAGTGGGTTTTTAGGATAGAATTGATCAGACAACAATCATGACAAACATAATCAAGAATCAATAAAAGAAACAACAAAGAAGATTGGGTGAACCCATAAAATCTCATATATTATAAACGAATGGGTTTGCTTTTCTGTTACAGAACATGATAACTATATATACATAATGAAACGCTGTGAACATGTCGTTTCATATAAAGTAAACATTGTAAACCTAGACTAATAACCGTTTTCTAAACCTAACTGCCTAATGGGTTTGTTTGGCCTGTTGGCCCAAACCAGAAAAAGTAGCAGGCTTTATGTTTTTTGGCTTCAAGACATTAACAAGATCCAACAGTTCCTCCCTAATGTCGAGATGCCAAAACCTTCTTCTTTGTGAATCTTCTAATGCCTTTTTGAATCTTGCTTTCTTCTTGATGTCTTCAATCTGGTGTTGTCACTGATCTTTCTGATCTTCATGGCAGTTTCTTTTGCCTTTTGAAACAAGTCCATCTGTTTCAGTTTGTGACTTCAAGGCAAGTAAATTTCTTGGCCTTCTTCCTACACCGTCTTTGTGTGCTATAATAGCACTTGAGTACATCTTGATCTTCGTTAAATCCATAACCCTTGTAACAAATCGCAAATTGTGTTTTTATTTCCAAAACGCAATTTATTCTGGTTTTGTTCCTTCATGATTGGCATCCATGGTTGCGTTCCTTTTAAAGAAAACACCAATGTTGATTTCTTATTGGTGATTGATCATGACTTTGTTGTGTTGCTTGATCCCATGAACCTCTGATACCAATGTTAACAGGTTCTTAGTGGTAGTTTCTAGGATAGAATTGATCAGACAACAATCATGACAAACATAATCAAGAATCAATTAAAGAAACAACAAAGAAGATTGGGTGAACCCATAAAATCTGATATATTATAAACGAATGGGTTTGTTTTTCTGTTAGAGAACATGATAACTATATATACATAATGAAACGCTGTGAACATGTCGTTTCATATAAAGTAAACGTTGTAAACCTAGACTAATAACAGTTTTATAAACCTAACTGCCTAATGGGTTTGTTTGGCCTGTTGGCCCAAACCAGAAAAAGTAGCAGGCTTTATGTTTTTTGGCATCAAGACATTAACAAGATCCACCAGCTAATGCATAAAATATGGCATAAGCATTCTTACTAACGATAGGTGTCGATGCTTAAAAGAAAATGTGAAATTTAGTTTAGAAATATTCTAATATCAGTTTAAAATTTTACTGTAGTTCATTAACCAGCTTCTCAAGATTCACACTATGCTTCCCAATGAGCAACACAAAGCTTCTTTAACTCCTTACAATTCTCATCAACACTAATGAATCCAACATTCATGCATCAACAATACGTAAAGCATTTAAATCACGACATTTAGATAACGACGAAACAGTCACATTAAGTTGTTCCAAATGAACCTCAACTAAACAGTTATCATCTCCAACGCCCTGTCCCGCTTTTCATTACAGCAAATGAACTTCAAACTTTTCAAATTCGCTAATCAACGGTATGAATAATCATTCATTAAAAACACTCCTCCTAAGTTTAATAAACGGAAATTCGGCGGGCGTCAGGGTAGTTAAATAACCTCGTTCTTAAAAGTCAAAATCTCAAGGTGACTAGAGTTGTCTAACAGCTCAAACATACCTAAATCACTAAACGAACAATAAACACCTGAAAATTCCTTCAATTTTTAGTAAAAACAGCCCATACCTTAATCAGTTAATTGACAACACGCACGGAGTTTGAGGTTCTTGATATTAGGACACATGGATGTGATAATGATCATATCATTATCATTTATGCTAATAACGGATTTAGAGTCGACACGGAGAACGAGTTGCGTGTGAAGAAGGCAATGGGTAGAAAGCGGGTCAAAATGATGACCCGGATAAAAAGCGGATACTATGTTTTAAGTTTTGTTTTTTCACACTTTGACCACAAGTTTTTTTTAATAAAATGAGGTTTATTTATTAGCACTTTGGCCACAAGGTTTTTAATAAAATGAGATTTTTAATATGATGATGATCCCTTACAGATGCAACCAATTAACCTTATATCTGACCATCGAAATGCAACCTTGGACCTTCTCGTGTATGAATTCCCAGGATAGGATCGTAACCCTTTCGTGAACAACCACCTGGAGAAGCTTTTAACCCTTGATTGATCCTTGAACCCTCAGTGAGTGATTTTTTTTTTTTTTTTTTTATTTATTTATTCAAGGACAGATTTACTACATCTAATCAACGAATAAGCAATTATATGGTCTTGTTCTTCCATATCAAATAGGGATCCTTTTTTTTCTCCATCTTGTAAATTTAAGCAAACACACGGTGTTCACATTAACTAACATCATTAGAATCATTCTCCTAGAAATATAAACTATCACTTTGATCATACAAGCATACGTTTGATGGCATTGTTGTCCCAACTTTCTTCTTGATCGATTATAAGTTGCAATGTATTGAATAAGTAAATATGTCTATATTGATTAACCTTGTAAATGATGTAATACATATGTATATATAGGTTCTGAATCGGTATGTATGAACCGATGCAACCCTTCCATGTTTCTAACAGAAATAACTGCCAAGTTAGTTATTAACTTTGGCTTTGACAAATCTAGTCCCTAGTGTTTCAAACTAATACATAACAAGCAAAAGATGAAGATTATCGGGTCACATTCTCCTCCTTAATCTTGATCGTTGCTTCTTGCTAAATCTTGAACTCCGAGCATTTGTCGCATTGTCATGAACTTTAATCTTGGTAGAGCCTTTGTTAGAATATCTGCTCTTTGTAGTTCTCCGCTGACGTGCTCCACATTGATATGTCCATTCTCTACGCATTCTCGAATGAAATGATAGCGAATGTCGATGTGTTTACTTCTTCCATGAAAAACTGGGTTCTTGACTAGTGCTATTGCTGAAATGTTATCTACCCTCAGCGTTATCTTCTTTTCTTCATCTCCAGTTAATTCACTAAGTAATATCTTTAACCATAAGGCTTGACATGCTGCTGCAGTAGCCGCCATGAATTCTGATTCACATGATGATAGCGCCACTGTTGGTTGCTTCTGAGTACACCAGGTAATGGGTGACTCTCCAAAGTAAAATACTATTCCAGTAGTTCATTTTCCTTGATCAGTGTTGATTCCATAACTAATGTCGCTGTAACCTGTAATCTTGCAGCCGCCTTCTTTCTTGTAAATTATGCCATGCCCTTGTGTTCCTTTGATATATCGGATTACTTGCTTTATTGCCTTTAGGTGATGATCCTTCGGGTCTTGCATAAATCTGCTGAGTAGTCCGACTGAATAACTAAGATCTAGTCTTGTATGTAGTAAGTACCTGAGACTTCTAATTAAGCTTCTGTAGTAAGCTGCGTCAACTGAGTTTCCATCTTCCATCCATTGGTATCTTCGTATCATTACTATCCGTCATACTTGTCTCCTTTATGATCTTGTTAATATAACCTGTTTGCTTGATTGTAATCTCTCCTCCTGTCTGTGTAACTTCTATCCCAAGGTAATAAGCTAACAATCCTAAGTCGCTCATTTCAAATTTTTCTTCCATCTGGGATTTAAATGCTTCCAATTCCTTTCTTGGAGTGCCCGTGATTATTAAGTCGTCTACATAAACTCCAACAATAAGTGTAGAGTTCTTGTTTCGTTTTGTGTAGACTGCTTGTTCGAGATTACATTTCTTAAAATCTAAGGACTTTAATGTTTGATCAAGCTTTACATTCCAAGCTCTTGGTACTTGCCTTAAGCCATATAAAGCTTTAGTAAGTTTATAGACTTTTCCAGAGTTTCCTCGTTGTATAAATCCTTCAGGTTGTGTAATGTAGACTTCTTCCTTTAAATCTCCATGTAGGAATGCTGATTTTACATTCAAGTGATGTACTTGCCATCCATGATATGCTGCTAATGCTAATATCAACCGAACTGTCTCTATCCGAGCAACCGGTGCAAATACTTCATCGAAGTCTATCCCTTGTTCTTGTACATAACCTTTTGCTACTAAACGTGCTTTGTATTTGATGATGTTTCCTTTTGCATCCCTCTTGGTCTTGTAAACCCATTTGAGTCCTATTGCCTTCTGATTTTCTGGCAATGTTGTAAGAGTCCATGTATTATTCTTGTTGATTGAATCCAATTCAATCTTTATGGCCTCAATCCATTTTTCGTCTGCTGATGCTTCGTTGTAGTTACGGGGTTCTTCTTCCGTAAATAACAAGCTTTGTGGTTCAACTCTACGTGCATGTCTATATATATCTGACATGTTTCTGAATTCACGTACGGGTGTATCATCAAATTTGTCTCTTGAGTTCTCCATAGAACTAATAGTAGCTTCTTCTTCCTCTTCTGAGTGTGGGTCGTAATGGAATGCTTCTGGTGTGATTGGCGAAACTGGATCAAGAATCTGATCTTGTAGGTGATACGTGTTGTCATCGTTTTCTGTGTTGACTGGTGTAAGGTTATCATTATCAACTCCATCTACTACAAAACTAGCCCAAAAGGTGTCTTGTATGTTCGTATCCCCTTCATCTTCGTTCCAATTCCACGGTTTTGTTTCCATAAATTTTACATCCCTACTAACATGTTTCTTCTTGGCTATAGGGTCATATAGCCTACATGCTTTTGATCCTTCCTCTACTCCTAAGTAAACCAAAGGTATGCTTCTGTCGTCCAGCTTCTTTAAGTGAGGTATCGTTATCTTTGCATAAGCTGTGCATCCGAATATTTTTAGGTTTTCTAGGTTTGGTTTTCTGTTGTAGAGTGCCTCATATAGAGTTTTATCTATCAGGGCCCTCGTAGGTACCCTATTGAGTATGTAAATGGAATGCTTAACTGCTTCCGCCCAAAAAGTTAATGGTAACTTCATTGCTTTCATCATACTCATTGTAGTTGATAGCACTGTCCTATTCCTTTTCTCCACTACTCCATTCTGCTGTGGGGAGAAAGGTGCTGTCAACTGTCGTCCTATTCCGTTTTCTTTACAATACCTTGTGAATTCATTTGATGTGAATTCACCACCTCTATCCGTTCTTAGCATTCTAATTTTCACCTTCATTTTCATTTCTATTTTCTGCCTAAATTCCTTGAATGTACTAAGTGCCTCATCTTTCGATGTAAGAAAGTATACCCACATAAAACGTGTACAATCGTCTACTAACAAGAAAATGAGTTTCTTGCCTGAGTGTGTTGCTGGACTAATAGGACCGCAGAGGTCTCCATATACTAAGTCCAACGGGTTCTTTGATCTGAATTTGGCTCGGTTTGGAAATGGTGTTCTACTGTGTTTTCCTAATAAGCATGCATCACAAATCTGTCCTGCATGGTTTATCCTAGGAATTCCTTCTACTAGACCTTTTCTAGTCATCTTGTTTATATCCTCAAAGTTTAGATGACCTAATCTAGCGTGCCATAACCATGCTTGGTTATCTATGTTTGCTAAGAGACATATAGGTGCCTCTATCTGTAACTGGATCTTGTAGAGTTGATTCTTAGATCTTTCTACCTTCATCAACAATTTCTTGTTCTTATCATACAAAGTCAGCTTGTTTTCGTCCATAATGACCTTACAACCTATTTCAGTAAGTTGTCCTAGACTAAGTATGTTGCTCTTGAGGTTTGGTATGTAGTATACTTCGGATACTACTTTCTGTTCCTGGTTCTTGCAACCTAACAGTATAGACCCTCTACCCATTATCTGTACATACGATCCATCTCCAAAACGTACTCGTCCTGTTATGCTTTCATCAATATCTCGAAAATGACTCTTTATACCAGTTACACAGCGCGTTCGGGGTCAAGGAAACTTCCTTTTCTTCGAGCAAGTTTTATAACACCCTAGGCAGTGAACCTAATCGTTGTAGTGTAGTAATTAGGGTAAGCCACGGGTATTGATATCGTTCTCTAGGGGAATAGGAATGCTAGTGAGAAGTTACTACGCTAAGTTTGAGGTTGAGGAAGATTATTTTTTGTATTTTTATATTTTATGAAATTGAAAGGTACGGATCTCGGGTATTAGATTTGGGGGGTTGGTATTTTTACCGATTACTCTACTATTATCTAATTATCTAAACTAAGGTTGTGGGAGTCTATTTCTAATTAATGTGTGCTCGTATGATAGTTTAAAGATGTGTTTACTTAGGTTTTACTACTCCTTAATTATCTCCTATTGATGGTTGAGTTGTCACGTCCTTATTCTTATTTGCGTTGTGTGTCTAAAGTTGTAGGGTATGCGTTTCTCCCTAACTCTTTGAACTTACCAAAGGGTCTCGTCTACAAAACCCACTAGGGATGATAAACTCTTACTCTAAGGCTCTCTTTGGATGGTTTAGCCTACAACTACTCAGGTAATCATATTCTAAGGTTCACAAAGATGAATAAAGCATTAAGTACACAACGAATGACCTATCGCATTACTAGATCATTAATCAACTAAGATAAGAAACAACCAATCAATATTCAATAATTAAGTTTCATACTTCCTAAGCAAACACACAAATAAATTAGCCGGTTTCCCTTATTATTTTGCACTCATTTGGAAGAACATTTGTTTTGATATTTCGTATCTTTTAGACATGTTGGATTATATATTTTTCCTTTGTAAGTTATTCGTTTATATGACTTGGTATTTTATTTAATAAGGCTTCCGCTTGCATTTTTATTAGCATGTTCTGATATGACTCCATAATGTGACATTCAGACCCTTATCGGGTTGGGGTGTTACAGTTCTGGTCAAAAAACAGGTTGATTTAAACCGAGTCAACCGACAGGTTGGGTCGAAAACAAGTCAAATTAAACCGGTTCAACCCGCCGAGTTTGAAGCGTCCCGGGTCAACCCGGTTTTCGATGTGTATTAATAGTTTCATTTTGAAATATATGTCTTCAACATTTTCACTTTTAGTTTCAACTTTTCACTTTTAGTTTCAACTTTTCACTTTTACTTTTTGGTTTTTCCTTTATATATAGTGTATAGCACGGTACCCGCGCGTTTCGGCGCGCGGGTAACCTGTGACGATTAACCGGAGAAATAGATCTTGATGAGACCTGATTCACCAGTTTGTATCAGTTTCAACGGGTCCTCTCTGGTTTGTTTTCGGATGACTTTTATTGGTTAGCCAAACCAGTGGCGACACCGGTTACCGGTTGAACACGTTGGTCCGGTCCGGTCCGGTTTTCAAAACTATATGTAACAATCAACTTGTTAGCTTGTATGAAGTTTTGTGTGTTTTATTAATTTGTATAATGTGTATAATAACATGTACTTTTTATTTCAGGGTGTTTTAAAAATAAGATTAATTGGTTGTTTTTAATTTGGTAGATGTGTTTTTAATTGATTGTAAAAAGTGAATAAATTATTATACTTTTAAGGAATGAGGTGTTTTAATAAAAGTATTAATTACATTATGCATTTCTTTCTTATTTGACAAATTTCAACAATTCAACTTTACAACTTTTCTTTTGGGAATTTGGATGCCTTTGATGCCATGTATGGCACCAAGCTTCAAGGACCTAGGAAGTAATTTTCTTTCGTTATGTCCTATATTATCATTAGAGTAGTGGTTTGTTTTCTTGTTTAGAAAATAGGTAGTATCTTGTTATATAAGCTTTATGCCTATGTAACGGGCTGAGATATGGGATTTCACTCATATCCATTGTTCTTAAACGTTTTTTGGTTAATATATTTACCAGGGTGCAGGATTACTCCCCTTTACCCAAAAAAACTTTACAACTTTTCACCTTTGACTGTTTTATATCATGTAATACTAGACGAGTACTCGCGCCT
This sequence comes from Chrysanthemum seticuspe, assembly GCA_019973895.1. Taxonomy (NCBI): domain Eukaryota; kingdom Viridiplantae; phylum Streptophyta; class Magnoliopsida; order Asterales; family Asteraceae; genus Chrysanthemum; species Chrysanthemum seticuspe. The sequence goes on along the minus strand of BPTQ01000006.1, from coordinate 11,646,841 downwards.
AGCGGCAACGGTGTATAGTTTTATGCAAAATTCCGACGACCCATAAATTCTTTCAACAAATTGTATTTGTGGCATCAAAGAATCATTTTCGAATAACTATAATTCTGATGCGTGGTTGCATAGCAGCAGAAATATACAGTTTTCAAGAAAATTATGTGGAGTCGATCTAAGTGTGGGAGTATATTTCTAATAGGATTGTTTTAACTTTTAAGTTATTAAGATTTTAGTAATAATAGATTCAAGCATTATAAAAAGCAACGGTATTATGTAGTTGACAATAGTATCTTGTAGTTTAGAGGTATAGCCAACGTGTGTGACCGCCTTTTCTTGTTTTGTCAGTAATTTGCGTTTATTATTTGGTGTGTGGCTTTTAAACTTGTAACCTTGCAAATTTAATATCACCATAATAAGATTATCTTGTACTATCAATTTGCATAGATATTTAGGAATTGTTCAAAGCTATTTGTTTGGAGTACAAATAATTATCGCTAAAGATAACAATAATATTTGTGATTCTAATAAACTTACATAACATTATTGATATACCGGACAAAGGGCTATACACAATATATATTAACTTTTAAAAGAATTCATAAAGACCAACATTTTTCAAAATAACATTATACAAATGACAACGTACATGTGTCAAAGCAAAATAAACAACAAAAAACTACAATTACTTGGTCTATCATTTTTCCAAATTTGTCACGGGGTTCCACAACTACTTCATCATTTTTCATATAATTTTGTCAAATTTGAAACCTGGTTCGACCCGGGTGGTTCAACCGGTTGAACCGCTCAGGTAAAATAAACAAGTCGATTAAACCGAATCAACCCGACATGTAGGGTCGAAGAGTCAAATTAAATCGGGTCAACCCGCCGGGTTTGAAGCCTCCCGGGTCAACCCGGTTTTCGATGTGTATTAATAGTTTCCTTTTGAAATATATGTCTTCAACATTTCCACTTTTAGTTTCAACTTTTCAATTTTTACTTTTTGGTTTTTCCTTTATATATAAAGTATATAGCAGGGTACTCGCTCGTTTTGGCGGCGGGTACCCTGTGACGATTAACCGCAGAAATAAATCTTGATGAGACCGGATTCACCAGTTTGTATAGGCTTCAATGGGTCCTCTCTGGTTCATTTTCGGATGGCTTTAATTGGTTAGCCGAACCGGTGGCGACACCGGTTCCCGGTTGAACACGTTGGTCCGGTCTGGTCCGGTTTTCAAAACTATATGTAACATCAACTTGTTAGCTTGTATGAAGTTTTGTGTGTTGTATTAATTTGTATAATGTGTATAATAACATGTACTTTTCATTTTAAGTTGTTTTAAAATATCATTAATTAGCGTGTTTAATTATTTTATATTTTGTATCATGTTGTAGCTTCTTTAAATTGTACGTTATGAAAATTTTATTGTACTTTTTAGTAAGGGATGTTGTTTAATTTGGTAGATGTGATTTTTATTGGTTGTACAATGTGAATAAATTATTGTACTTTTAAGTAATTGGGTGTTTTAATAAGAGTATTAATTGCAATATGCATTTCTCTCTCATTTGACCAATTTCAACGATTCAACTTTTCAACTTTTCACCTTTAACCGTTTTTCTATTATATGTATTATAGATATAGAAGATTTATTAGTTTTTTTCAATATTCACACACACGAAATTCAACATCCAATCATGTTTAACGAATTTGAACTCTTAAACATAAACTATTGACTAAGAACTACATAACAAACTTCAATCACAATTAACATTTTTTGCAATATAGTTCATATTGATTATACACTACCATCCAAAAAATAAACCAAGGCCCATGTTAAATTATAGTAATTGCATTATATTAAACAATTACTTTAGTGACTTAAAAGTTTACTGTATAGTTAATTAAATATGTACGAACTACCATTCACAAGTTAGCTACAAAACTAAACACACTAAAATTGAACTATCATAAAAAATAGATACTCGTCCATGCTAATAGCTCTTCAAAAGAAAAGAAGTTATATAAATCGCCTATCACATCATACTCACGAGTATCATCTTCTACATTGCTTCGCCTTCATGACTGCAATTAACGAAACCAACATCAAGCTCCTCGTTAGCTACGAGCCTACGACCTTTCAACTTTTTGAAGCCCCTTTAACAACAGCATCACCTTTGAGGTACAAATAGGAAAATGAAAAAAGAAAATCAAATATATGTAACACACAGTAGTAGTAAAAAACGAAAGTATATTCATATAAAAAAAGCTCATCTCAATCTTTCGGTCACTATTTGCCGGAGACTCATGTCCATTTCCGGTCACTTTGAGCTGCAAATAAAAAAACAACAAAATGTGAAAGTAGATCCGAGTTAAATTTAGAAATTGTAAAAGGATATAGATATTGCAATGGGTAAGAGAGATACGTGAATTAGTTTGTTTTTAAAATTTAACACGAAAACAATTTCTTTTCATTCTCCATAGTCAACTTCATGATGCAAGCTTAAAAATGCATTTTGTGTGAGAAGAAAAGCAATTTCCAGAGAAACAAATTAAAGAAAAAAGGTGTTTGAAAATGATGGTTGAGTAAGAAATGGGTTATAATAAAAGAATTGAAAACATGGTACGACTTACGTGGTTTTTTTCTAGAGCCCCATGGCTTACGTGGCCTTTTTCTAGAGCTTCACACGGCTTACGTGTCTTCTTTTTAGCCTGCTACAGCAAATAAGAGCCTTCCTTTTATATAATAGGTAGATATATTTTTCATCTTCTATATAGTTGAATCACTTCTAATACACAAAAACGCTAATAACAATTGTAACTCCCAAAAAATTGCATAAGATGAAATCATTTTAATATAATACGACCACTACAAACATATCATGTTACAAACAATGATTGATTAAATTTTAAAAATTAAACTTCAACCTCAATAACGGAACAGTTGAATAAAAGTTGCTAATAAAGAATTGAAACTCACCCTTTTTTGATTGTTCGATGGTTGTTCAAGTATTAAGTGATAAAGCTTCATCCAATTTCGATATAACATCTAACATCATCAAATCAAAGTGAGCCTTATTTGTGATTTTCCTTATAAGTAGTTTATATAAGCTCCCAAACATATTTATGGGTAGTTAAAAGAAGCACTTTAAACAACCCTATAAGTATTTTAAATAAGCACTCCAAAACAGGCTAATGTGATTAAAAAATACATTCTCCTAGAAACAGAAAACAGAATCTATCAATCCAAAAAGTTTAAAAATTACTATTCTTATTTCTTGTTGCAACATTTTCAAACCTAATGCAAACATACAAACACCCTTTATAAAACTCATCAATAGCACATACCCTAGCTATAGTTACATAGATCATGGGTTCAAGTCATGCGTAAGAAATATGAGATATAGTTATTGTATATATTTTGAGATACATAGTTGTCTTTCCCGAAAAAAATAACCCTTAGAAATGTCTTTTCTTTGAAAACTTTTAAAATACTAATATTGAGGTTTAACTTTGAATATCACTTATATTAATTCAAAGGAATACAATAGTTAAAGGCGGATAAACTTGTTTGTTGTTATATAAAGTTACCCACATTTGAAAGAGTTAAAGGACCTCTTATGTCATAACTCCAAATAATAAACCATCAATGGACAAAAGGAAACAGTTGAAGGACCTTTTTGCTTATTCATACTGAATCCTAATAGATTGATTGATTAATTGCTACACTACCTCAAGGAATTCGAAAACCCCCAAAATGTAGCTTGTTTTTGGTAGAAAGCGGGTCAAAATGATGACCCGGTAAAAAAAAGTGGATACTTTGTTAAATTCAAAATGATGACCCGGTAGAAAGCGGGTCAAAATGGGAAGAGAAGGGTGGAGGATAGGGGATTGTTTTGGGTAGATTTGGATTTCGATTTGGGTTCTGGTTCTGGTAAATGATACTATTTTTATTAAATGTGATTGTTTATTAGAGTTGCTTTGTTAGTTATGATATGATACAGATCAGGGGATGTTTGGGATTCTTTTATTGATCCTGTTTGTTTATCTTATTATTGCGTTTTTATCTAGTTTTGAAGGATTGCTTATCCAAACTGCTTATATGATCTCGTGAGCGAATTAGAAAATATACTAAGCAAATTAACAGTTTTTCATAGGCACCCTTTAGTTGTGCTAGTGTTACTTTGGTAATGCTGATTATCAATCGGTATAAGTTTCAAAATCACAATCGAGTATATGTTTGGTATAAGTTTCGGAATCACAATCCGTATATGTTTCAGTTTAGGGTAGAATGATTACATGGAATGGATCTAAACCAACCTCTTGTGAGTGGTATGGAGTATGGAAATTATTAAGGAATGAGTCCATAACTTGAAACCCATATATGTCAACCAAACATGTACAATCATAGTCTTCATCATTTCCTCATTCCCATATCTCCCAACCAAACGCACCCAATGGTAAAGTATTCGGAATCAGTATGAATAAGCAAAAACTTTGAAATACTTTGGATTACTCCCCTTTACCCAAAAAAACTTTGAAATACTTTGTCTAAAAATGATATCATGATCACAATCAGTTCCAGACACTAAGATTAACTGATTATTTGCCGTTTCAAAACGATATTAAGAGCAATCCTAAACACCACTAATGCTTTTTTCAGTAGGTTCAATTTGATTTCATATAGAGAAAAACAACTTTTGTGATTCTGTTTTTCCTATCGGGGGCAGCCAATAACATTATTTTGAACTCTAATAGTAACGAAAAACTGGACTTAGTTTCTGTATGTTGTGGTGGATGGACTTACGAGTAACCGTTGATTACTTCATTGTGTCTACTGTGTAATCTATTCAGTTAGTCTTATGATAATGTAGCAAGTCTGGTATATTTAGGGAATTCGTGCCGTTGGGCACTTGGGCTACAACTTACAACCCCTTTGGACGGTTACCAATGATTTTTCATATCTGAATAACGAAATGAGATTGTGTTTATTAAAAGGGGATATTTTATGTAATCCATCATCCCACTTTGTAACTCATTACTGTATTTAGCACAGATATAAACGCTTAAATATGCAGTAATTTTATGATTTATAAGATTCCATAAACCAATTTGCAGTCAGACGTATCTTAAACCAGTGTGCTAATTACTATCACGCATGCTTGTTTATCATTCCCATATTCACTGGTTGTTATTATTGCTAAATGCTGATGGGACTCTTCCAACACAACACTATTCAGTTAGTAACAGTTCCAAATTCCCGCTTACCGGACTAGGTGTTTTGACCAGAGAATCTGGAAAAATAAAGCAAAATCTCTCAAATGTCTCAAACGCGCCAGAATCCATAATCAAAAGCTACAGCAAACAACCGTTTCCAAAGTTAACTGTCAGTCCCCTTAGAAAGTTTCAGCTGATTGATTCTGATATTCCTTCTATCAGTAAAGTTGCTACTAACAAGACCTGCAATAAGTCAGAACCTTATTTGAATAGGGCGCAATCTGTAGTTTTAAACCAGCCGGGAAAATTAAGTGAATCACTCGATACTTCAGCCAGAAAAGATTTATGGGAAGATTTTAGACACGAGAAGAGTTTCCATATCCCGACACCTGCATTGGATGAGGTCTCTGACGAATATTTTAGTTTCATGAAAGAAAGGGTAAAAATCAGAGTTATATTGGAAAAAGTAGCCATAAAAGTCATGTTATGGACAGAGTAATAGGTTTAGGTGACCTAGCCCGCCAGCTCATCAGTATTTTTTCCATGATGATTTGAGGGTACAAGAGCTAGTTCGAACTAGTTTGTGCATTTTTTCCCGTTAAACGCAGAAAATAGAGATTCCGAGCAGCCCAGTACATCAAATATCGATTACATGTAAGTTAATTCTGCTATATTACTGATAGTTTTTTGCATGATTAATTTCATATAACATGGTTGTATGCGAATGACTGTATAAAGTCCGATATAATTTCTTATGCTGTCTTTCTTGTGTTTCTAGGGGCCAATTCAGCAATGGTGACAAAACTCAACAAGCTGCTAGAAGTAATAAAGCTGAGACAAGCTCATCAAGGAAAAATTCAGGAAAATCAAAAACTCAAGTAACGTCACAAGGTTTCACGAATCCTGAGGTTAATTCTATAAAAGGGATCACAAAAGATGCTGGAAAAAGAAGGGTTCAAGCAGATGGTCAAGGGACGGGGCATTGGTTCACTAATGGCGATGGGAAGAGGGTAAGTTGGAAAGTTCTTGTTTTGTTATTGTAGTCATTTCAAATCAAAAAATTTTTAGAACCAAATATGGGTCATCTGTGGGTTCGGATTGCCATTTCAGAATACCTTAACCAGAGAACAAATGTTTAAGCATTTAGTTCAACTATGTCAATCCTAACCCGTTTACTCATAATTTGAACATTGCCTATTTAACCCATTTTCAAAACTGGTGGGTGGGTTGACTTGTTTAATCCATTATAAACATAAATTATCTAAATTTTAAAAAACTCAAACGTGTTGGCGGGTCAACTTGTTGAAAACACACAGCTCGAAAAACTGTTTAGACCAGAACCAAACCCGTTTATTTCTGTGTCAATTTTGGGTCGTGTTTCGTGTTCTCATTTAGCAAGTCTGAAATATGATATGAGCTAAATAATGATGCTTTTGCCATTTAGCAAGTCTGATTACAATTATCATTGAAGAATATCTGTTGTTTTGACAGGAGAGTGGTGGAGGATTTAAAAATAAAAAGGTAAAGAAAACCGCTACCAAGAAGAAATGAGTGTTGATCGTGTTCTCAAATGTGCGATTGGTGTATCCGTATCTAATCATGTTGAGACACTAAGAGTCTGATTTGGATTGTTCAAAGGCAGTTGACACTAGTATCTATCAATCTACAAACGAAAACTTTCAGAAGTGTTGAGGCTGCTTGGTACCGGAAAATAGAGGAAAGAAAGCGGAAGCTTTTCAAAATTCAAGTTGTAGTCCAGCCCTTTTTTTTACTAATGAACAAACTTTAGACCTGGGTTTAGTGTTTCTACAAGAGATTTATAGTTTTTCAATGGCGATTATACTAATAAATGGATGTCATTTTAGCATACAGTGATTTTCGATCATTACAAAGTCATGCACTCAATGTGAGTAAGCAAATATTCTGACGAAAATTTATTTGAGACCGATGCTTTCGCTATTTTGAGTTTAGGTCTCCAGTGGTTTCAAGATTCATCAATAGGTGGCTCGTGGTTAGTGGGAAAGACAACATATCTCTCCTCTCTGATCTAAAGATGCTAGTAAAACCAATCAACTAATACTTTACCGACTATTCTTCAACCATTGTTTGTAGCAAATTCTATATGATTTGAATAGTGACTGACATAAAATTTATGTAATGATTATGATATCATCAATGAAAAAAGTAATGATCTTCTGAACCACCATTTATATGAAAATGAAGAAACAAAAAACATGTGCCAGTATGCAATTAACAAAATTTGAAAACATAAATATCCAATAGCCTTTTATAAATGGTGGTGTGTGTATTGGTCACTTGGTTGAAAGTTCAAAAAGTGAATCTTATCCTTCTTTTTTTCATTGACCAAAAAGACCATATGAGTGGCTTTTGTTTCTCAACATCAATATTTCACAGCTTTACCCACACAAACACAAATACTTTTTCACATAAGCTCTTTCAACCATACTTCTAATGGCTTCTACTTCAGTTTCATCCATTCAAAAGAGCTTTAAGTATGATGTCTTCTTAAGCTTTAGAGGCGAAGACACTCGAAAGAACTTTGTTGATCATCTGTATCATGCTCTAGAGAATAAAGGCATTTACACATACAAAGATGATGAGAAAATCAAGCAAGGGAATATGATCAGTGATGAGCTTATCCAAGCCATTGAAGACTCAAAATTTTATATCATTGTCTTTTCAAAGAACTATGCTTCTTCATCTTGGTGCTTGGAAGAGCTTGTTAAGATTATGGAATGCCGGAAAGGTTTTGGGCATACCGCATACCCTGTGTTCTACGATGTGGAGCCCACTGAAGTACGCAAACAAAGTGGGTCAGTTGGAGATGCATTTGCAAAACATAAAGAGGATGAAGCTGCTGGGAAATGGAGGGAGGCTTTGAAAGAAGCATCTGATTTGGCTGGATGGGAGTTGAAAAGCATTGCTAATGGGTGAGTAAATTTCTTCATCGTCTAGGCAATATTCTTTGATTTTACTTCTTTTTTATCTACGGTGGGTTCCAACATGGTGTATTTTTAATGGGTAAGTAACTATTTATATGAATAATTAATGGCTTTCAAAAAAACATGTTTCATCTCAAATGGGTCAAATGGTAAATAACTATTTATATCCTAACATGGTGTATTTTTAATGCATATAACCTTAAAGCAGTTTTTTATTCACAACCTTAAGATTTTTTCTGTAGTGACATATAACCTTAAAAACAGTTTTTAATGCATTGAAATGAGTATGTTATAAGTTAGATGTTGCAGGGAAGTGTTTGCGGGTAGACCCAACCTGTTTTGACCCGTAAAAAAATTACCTTATTCCCAGCCTATCTGTTATTCATCTAGTATCTAACTGATAGCTGATTCTATGCCATTACTTAATATACAATTGTATGTGTTACTATCTAAAATTGATTGTTCAAGTAGGATTTTTAACAAGCATATTGAATTTTATTTTACATACAGACATGAAGCTAAATTTATCCAAAAGATTGTTCAAGAAATTTCACTAGAGTTACGCTCCATCAATTTCGGCTTGGATGAAAAGTTAGTCGGCATGGAGACTCGAGTAAAGGATGTTGTTTCATCACTAGAAACCAGTGTTGATGATGTTCGCATGCTAGGGATATGGGGGATGGGAGGTGCGGGGAAGACAACCTTGGCCAGAGCTGTTTTTGATCATATATCCATTCAGTTCGAAGGTGAAAGCTTCATTGAAAACGTCAGGGAAGTTTCAAAAGCCTCTACGGAGGGTCTAAAGAAGTTGCAGAAACAAGTACTTTCAGATGGTTTAAAGGATCAAAACATTGAAGTAAGTAGTGTTTTTGGCGGTAAAAGTATGATGCAAAGGAGGATGCGTGGTAGAAGGTACTTGTTGTTCTTGATGACGTCGATCATAAAGACCAGCTTGAGGCATTAGCCGGTGACTGTAATTGGTTTGAGCCGGGAAGTAGAATCATAATTACAACAAGAGATGAGCAAGTACTGGTAGCCCACCGAGTGAGCTTGATTCATAATGTGACTTTGTTATCTCAAGCAGAAGCGGGATGCCTCTTCAGTAGGTATGCGTTTGGAAGAGAGATTCCAACTCGAGGGTACGAAGAGCTATCAAGACAAGTTGTAAAATATGCTCATGGTCTTCCCTTAACGATCAAAGTTTTGGGTTCGTTTCTTTGTGGTCAAAGTGAACCTTATTGGGTAGATGCTATAGAAAGACTAAAGAAAATTCCATTAAAGGCAACTATGGAAAGATTGGAAATAAGCTTTGATGGTCTAGAGGATGATCACAAAGAAATATTATTAGATGTTGCATGCATACTAAAAGGTTGCGAGAAAGAAGAGGCAATTAGAGTGCTTGAAAGCCGTGGATTTCGTGCTATATATGGTTTAAGAGTTCTTGAGCAGAAATCTCTTATAACTATTTCAAATAATTGGCTAGGATTTTGGTGCTTGGGGATGCATGATCATTTGGAAGAAATGGGTAGGAATATTGTTCGTCGGTCACACCCCGACGAACCTCAAAGACATAGCCGATTGTGGGTTAATGAGGAAATTGAAGATATATTGACTAATGACCTGGTAACAATCAAGTTAGTATGATTTAATTAAACTGAGAGTTAACTACATTTTTGGTCCATGTGATTTGCTGGATATTTCATTTTTGAACCAATAGTTTAAAAAGTTTTGGGTTTGGTCTAAAATGAAACATCCGTCACGGGTTTGGTCCAAAAATTCACTTTCTGTCTCTAATAATCATTCAAAAATTCATTAATTCGAATTGAATTATCATTCAATTCATTTTATAGCATCTTCATTCACTCTCTATTCGAAAATTGATCAGTGATTTTGGGCGTTTTGGAAATTTAGGGTTCCGACAAAAATTAAGGGGTTCTATTTTTTCGATTTCAGGGTACCCAAGCAACTAAATGTCTACACTTCTGGTCACCGGGTTTCAGTGCTGAAATTGCAGTAAAAGGTCTAGCAAAAATGAAGGATCTTAGATTTGTTTATATGAATCTCTATAAGGATCATTATCCTGATAGGAATATTGTTCAACAATTTGATAAAGTTAGTGAATTCCTTCCAAGTTCCTTACAATTTATGAGATGGGATGGTTTTCCTTTTTCGAGTTTACCGAATACATTTCAAGGAAAATATCTTGTTGAACTTTACATATGGCAGAGCAATATTGTTCAACTTTGGGAAGATGGAGAAGGAAAGGTAGAATAATGGTTAATTTGTTGTTTTTCATGATTCATTATGATCCTATATATCTATTGGTTTGTCATTGCACCAATATTAATTATTTTTTTTGTACTTATGTTAGGTTCTAAATAACCTCATGGTCCTCTCAATCGGGTTTTCAAAGTTGAGGACCTTTGACCTTAGGTTGGCTCCAAATCTTGAGCAGTTGACTATTTACGAATGTCATGATTTCGTAGAGCTTCATATGCCTGCTGAAAGTGTAAAGCTCCAAGAGCTCTACCTCAGTCATTTAAAGTTGAGGACTCTTGACCTTGGGCTGACTCCAAATCTAAAAAGGTTAAATCTTAAAAATTGTTATGATTTGGTGGAAATTAATGCTCCCATTGGATGTCTGAAAAATCTTCTCTTCTTAGACTTAAGTGGTTGTCGGAGGTTTAAGTCTTTTGTGTTTGAAAAACGGTCTCAACCAGCTGAGGCTGGTTATTTATCTGAGTTACATCTGATTGCAGAACCCACAGATGTTTGCCAATTACACTCCGACAATGATTCTCCAAAGTTTCGGTTTGAATGTTATTATAAAGAAGATCCAGCTTCATCGTTTGGATATCTTGAAAGGCTTATTTCCATAGGTCTGTGTGCTTGTACGAACCTTGAGAGTTTTTCAAGAAGCATTTGTGGATTACAATGTTTAACGAAGCTTACACTTGAAGGCAGTATTACAGAAGCACCCCGGGACCTTGACCAGTTAGAATGTCTAGAGGATCTAATTTTTTCATCTACAAAGATTATAAATCTTCCTGATAGCATTTGTAAGATGAAACATCTCAAATCTCTCGAACTTAAATCGTGTTTGCTTCTCAAGAAGTTACCTGATGATCTTGGCCGAATAGAATCTCTAGAGACGCTAACCATAACCGATTGTAACCGTTTACGAGATATTCCAAACAACATGGGTAAGATAAAATGTGTTATATCACCAAAGGTCTACAAGCGCTATACTCATGGGAAATATAACGAGCGGCCCATAAATGATGCAGTTGACAGACCCACAGGAGCCAATACATAAATAACCAGTACATTCTCTGTCTCCGTTTTTGTATTGATCGCCTTACATGACAACAACTATTGTGTCTGTTTTATATATGTTTTTACTTTCGATCCTGACATTTGTTCCATTCAAACACTATCTAACTTGATGTAATTGTTTATGTTTTTTTTCTTTCACCAGGCATTGTTGATTGTTTTCATGTGCTTATACCCTGCACCCCGTTACTTAAATGAAGCAAAGGATCATTGTTGATTATTTTCAAGTGTTTTCGCTCAATCTGTTTTCCTCATTGATGATTTTCTCCGGTACGCGCACAAAATGTTTGTAAATAAGTGTTTCAAATTGTGATTTCTTTTATCTTTCAATATTACTAAATTAGTACTTACTTTTTATTGCACTGTTAGATTACATTATAATCTCCATCTTGGATTTTGTACTAATTACTGTAAAATCATAGTAGAATTTGAAGATAGATAAGTTAATTCATGGAGTTCAATAAACACAGTTGACTTCTTAGAAAGTCCAACTTTGTTCTTGATAAAAATGGCCAGAATTTTACATGAGGCTGTAGATGATCATGTAAATAATAAACCTAAGAAAGTGTTATAAGTTATGTATGATCATATACAAGTTTTGATTCGCATAAATAAGCTCTACATTTGGTTGAAATCATTAAACATATAAGAATTTGACTTTTTAGTCAACTGTTGGCTTTCATCAAATTTCGCTGAGATTTTAATGAGATTGAACTGACAAACATATTTGAGTGATAAGAAATTATCAGGGCTTGAACCGTTTATGTTTTTGAAAGCCATTGAGAAGTCATATTGTGTTTCCATGGTTGGGCCACAAAATGTAGAATGTAAAATTTGGAAAACAGTTTTGACATGGTAAAACTGAGCTAACATAAAATGTTGCTTATAACTAAAACAAATAAACAATGTCACCATTGACTATGTAGGTGATATGTTGTGATTTTGATATGATACTATAGAGTCTAAAAGGTTTCTATTTTTATCATAAAATTGCGGAAGATGATACCGTACAGGACATGGCCCCAAGCTTTGGTGCTGAAACACTTCTTCGTTACATTATATCGAACTTCTTTCTAGGCACATAGTGAAATAGTCAGGAACAAATGATTGCAGCCGTTTATTTGTGCTGTTTTGTCAATCACATTGTGCAATTTTTGTTGTTCTTGTTGACATTTAAGCCTAGTTCCAGACTTCCAGCTTTACTCTAGTTGAAACCTGACATGACTTTGCTGATCCAAAATGCGATATTTCTTATTCATGCATCGTAATCTATATCATGTTAATTATGTTTATGCTCATTAATGGGACTTGATTAATTATAAACATGAATGGACTGTTTGTTTTTCGTGTGCTAAAGTAGGGATGAAATTAATATAAAAATTGTTTAACATTTTTTCTTTTTGTTTTTCATGTTTACATTTTATTTTAACATTCATCGTTTTTTTTTTTTTTTTTTTTTTTTTTTTTTCCCCTTCCAGCTGGAAATAGTTTGTTTATGATTTTTTTCCTCAGGCATTATTGATTGTTTACATGTGCTTAGACTCCGCATCCCGTCACAGTATGGAAGACAAGGATCATTGCTGATTGGAGATTATGGTTATTGATAGTATTCTCTTGTACACTCCCAAAGTATTATTGCTTGTAAAGATTTAAGAAGTGTTTAAAAGTGTTTTTCAGTAGTACTTTTTTAATAGGTGTAGCCTCAACTTGGATGTTGTACTAATTACTTTAAATAGTTGACTTTAAATAGAATTTGAACTTAGTTTAATTAATGGAGCTTAACAAAAACAATTGACTTCTTAGAAAGTCAAACTGTGTTCTTGATGAAAAGGTCAGAGTTTTATTATTAAACTTAATAAAGTGTTCTAAGTGATATAAGATCGTAATAAACTTTTGATTTACATAAAAAAATCTCTACATTTGGCTGAAATCATTAAACATAATAATTATTTGACTTTTGAGTCAAACTATTGGCTTTCGTCAAATGTCCCTGAGATTTACAGGGAACTGTATCGACAAACATCAGTGATAAGAAATTATCTGTTTATATTTATGAAAGCCATTGAGTATTCATATTGTGTTTTTTCCATGGTTGAGCAACAAAATGTAGAATGTACAATTTGGAAAACAGTTTTGACATTATAAAATTCAGCTAGCACAAATCGTTGCTTATAACTAAAACCATGTCATCATTGACCACGTATGTGATACTGTTATGATATTAGAGTCTAAAACGTTTGTACTTTTATCATAAAATTGCGGTAGATGACGGCGAACAAGGACTTGACACCAGCTGTATCATTGTGTTGTTTCATTTTGGGACTCGAATCTCAGGTTGGTTCAGTAAGGGGATTCAATCCCCTTACTTTTCACTGTCACATCAGCTTTCTCTCTCCAGCGACCTTCAGGCGATTAGGTGCCTTAGTAACGTGACCTACACTATAAAAAATATACCCCACAAAAATACCTTTTATATTAATAAATACACACACAAAACCAAAGTGAAGTCGATCGTAGTAGCGACCCTCATCCACAAATAAGAAGGGGTTGATTTTGTGCCACATTAAGGTGATTGGGTGGTGATCGATTGAAACGATCGATCCTTTAGTCTTATTGGTGTTGGAAAATTTAGTGCACTTGTGGGATTAGTTCACACCTTGTAATGGGTTAGGAGGTACGGAGTGTACACCCATAAGGTCCATGAACACCCTGACTCTAATAGTGGTTTGTATTGGTAGTGCTAGTATAAAGTACTGCTGGTGAAAGTACTGCTTAAGGAAAGTACTGCTTGTGGAAAGTATTGCTTGTGGCTTCCACTGATAAGCAGTGTTTCCACTGATAGGCAGTGTTTCCACTGAAGTGGTGTATCCACTGATAGTGCTATGAAAGTACTGATAAGCAGTGTTTCCACTGATAGGTTGTACTTCCACTGCAAGTGGAAAGTACTGCTAGTGGAAAGTACTGCTTATGGAAAGTACTGCTAAATGGCAGTTACAACTTCTTTATGACCACGTTTAATTGGTCATGTAACCACTAACGGCTATAATGCGGATAATTATGAGGTTATTAATGGGCCGATTAATACTCATAATTCCATTGGAATAGCTCAAGAGTAACCTCCTATTTATAGGAGATCTGAACATGCATGAGAGATACACAGAAAACACTAAACACTTCTAAGCGAAAGGGTTATTGAATTGTGCATAATTCTATAACTGCATTTGGTCTTATCCCAAGTAGATATTCGTGTAACCCAGACATTAGGGTCGAATAGTTTACTTTGTAAAGTGATCACACGATTCCAAGTGATATCCGGTAACCACCAAGTGGTATCTGTTACTGCTGACCTTGTTGTTTGTTTCTGCTGAACAGTTGTTGATTATCTTTACCCTGCTGCTGGGTAACTCACACCACCAATAATCAAAGTAAACTATTTTGTGATAATCAATGGCTGCTGCTGCAATGAAACACATGGCTTCAAAATTTGCTAAGCTGGACAAGTTTGAAGGGGTGGACTTTAGGAGGTGGCAGAAGAAGATGCACTTCTTGCTGTCAAACATGAGTGTGGTGTATGTGCTAACTACACCTATTCCTGATGATGGGGATGATTCTACTGTGGAGCAGATCCGGAGGAGGAGCAAATGGGAGAATGATGACTACATATGCAGAGGTCTTATTCTCAATGGTATGTCTGATTCTCTGTTTGATATTTATCAGAACTTTGAATCTTCCAAAGAACTGTGGGATTCCTTGGATGCCAAATATATGGCTGAGGATGCATCAAGTAAGAAGTTCCTTGTTTGTAATTTCACAAATTACAAAATGACTGATTCAAGACCAGTTATGGAACAATACAATGAACTTCTTGGAATACTTGGAAGGTTTACACAACACAATATGCACATGGATGAGGCTATTTCAGTCTCTTGTGTTATTGATAAACTTCCTCCTTCTTGGAAAGATTTTAAGCATACCTTGAAACATAAGAAAGAGGAATTAACTCTGGTTGAGTTGGGCAGTCATCTGCGCATTGGGGAATCTCTCAAAGTGCAGGATAATGACAAGCCAAAGTGTGGCAATGCTGCTGGACCATCTGTTGTCAATATGGTGGAGCATAACAACTCCACCAGGTACAATGACAACAAAGGCAAACGCAAATTTCATGATAACACAAGGGCAGATCCTAACAAGAAGGCAACACCTACTTGTTGGAAATGTGGCAAGACTGGTCATATTAAAAGGGACTGCAAGGGTGTTAAAGTTGGTGGTAAAGCCAATGGATCAGGCACTAATGGTTCAGGGAGTGGTGGTTCAGCCAACTCACTGAAAGGTCAGAATATGTTTAATAAGTCTTTTCAGATTTATTATGTTACATATGTATCTGAATCTTTTTATGTGCAGGATGATGATGTTGCGTGGTGGGTTGACTCTGGTGCAACAGTTCATGTGTGTAAAGATACAAGCTGGTTCAAGACTTATGAGTCACTGAATGATGGTTCTATTCTTCACATGGGAAATGAGTCAACAGCCTTGGTGCATGGTCGTGGTTGTGTAGATCTTAGGTTTAGTTCTGGAAAGATTGTAACTTTGTTTAATGTTATTCATGTCCCTGATATCAGGAAGAACTTAGTTTCAAGTAGTGTTTTGAATAATCATGGATATAAACAAGTTATTGAGTATGATAAATTTGTGCTTTCTAAGCATGGTATTTTTATTGGTTTTGGTTATTTATGTAATCAAATGTTCAGGCTTAATGTTACC
The DNA here is from genome assembly GCA_019973895.1 of Chrysanthemum seticuspe. Taxonomy (NCBI): domain Eukaryota; kingdom Viridiplantae; phylum Streptophyta; class Magnoliopsida; order Asterales; family Asteraceae; genus Chrysanthemum; species Chrysanthemum seticuspe. The sequence goes on along the minus strand of BPTQ01000006.1, from coordinate 11,630,578 downwards.
ACTGATAGTGTTATTTCAGCTTTTGTGACCACATATGACCAGATTGATTCTACCCTATGGCATGCAAGACTTGGTCATGTACATTATAAAAGAATGCAAGATATGTCTAGGGATGGTTTAATCCCTGCTTTTGACATGGACACTGAAAAGTGTAAAACTTGCATGTTGACCAAGATAACCAAGAAACCTTTTCAGGGTGTTAGTCGTGAGACTAAGATCTTGGAGCTCATTCACAGTGACCTGTGTGATTTGCATGCCACTCCTTCTTTGGGGAATAAGAAGTACTTTGTGACATTTATTGATGATGCTTCTAGATTTTGTTATGTCTATCTGTTACATACCAAAGATGAAGCATTAGATAAATTCAAAGTGTTTAAAACTGAAGTTGAATTACAACTTGTGTCTTTGATCAAAAGATTAAGGACTGATAGGGGAGGTGAGTACATGGATACTCAGTACTTTCAGTCTGTTGGAATAATCCATGAAACGACTGCCCCTTATACTCCTCAGCAAAATGGTATTTCTGAAAGGAAAAACAGGGTGCTGAAGGAGATGGTTAATTCCATGTTGTCCTATTCATGACTGAGTCAAGGGTTCTGGGGTGAAGCTATGTTAACAGCTTGCTATTTGCTAAATAGGGTTCCCAACAAAAGAAACAAGGTTACCCCTTATGAACTCTGGACTAAAAGGAAACCCAACCTGAACTATCTCAGGGTCTGGGGTTGTAGGGCTATTGTAAGACTCCCTGATCCAAAGAAAAAGACTTTGGGTGAAAGAGGCATTGATTGCATCTTTGTTGGATATGCTGAGCATTCCAAGGCTTTTAGGTTCTATGTTATTGAACCTAATGAACATGTTTCAGTTAACTCAATAATTGAATCAAGGGATGCAGACTTTGATGAGAATAGATTCTCATCAGTTTCTAGACCAAGTCAGAGGATTCCTAGTGGATATCATGACTTTGGTATATCAGAGGTCCCTGATGATGAACCATCAGTGGTCCTTGATGAGGTTGTGGTTCAGCAACCTGAACCTGTGCTCAGGAAAAGCAAAAGGGTCAGGACTCCAAAGTCAATTGGACCTGAGTTTCAACTATACTTAGTTGAAGGAACCAGGGATGAGGTCTCAGAACAATACTCTTATTACTTCATTGTTGAGGATGACCCCAAAACATTTGAAGAAGCAATGAAGTCCCAGGACATTGCTTTCTGGAAAGAAGCAATCAATGATGAGATGGATTCCATCATGGGCAACAACACTTGGGTGTTGGTTGATCTACCACCAGGTTGCAAGCCTCTGGGTTGCAAATGGATTTTCAAAAGGAAAATGAAAGTAGATGGAACTATTGAAAAGTTCAAGGCTAGACTAGTCATTCAGGGTTTTAAACAAAAGTCAGGGATAAACTATTTTTATACTTATGCCCCTGTGGCTCGTATTAGTACCATAAGACTGCTGATTGCTATGACATCTATTCACAATCTGGTTATTCATCAGATGGATGTGAAGACAGCTTTCTTGAATGGTGAATTGGAAGAGGAGGTTTATATGAACCAACCTCAGGGCTTCATCATGCCTGGCAATGAAAACAAGGTGTGTAAACTGATTAAGTCTCTTTATGGACTGAAGTAGGCACCTAAGCAATGGCATCAAAAATTTGATGAAGTGGTTTTGTCTAGTGGTTATGTTCTTAACCAAGCTGACAAATGTGTATATAGCAAATTTGATGAATCTAGTAAAGGAGTCATCATTTTTCTATATGTTGATGACATGTTGATCTTTGGCACTGACCAAAATCAGGTTGACCTGACAAAGGAATTTTTGTCATCAAGGTTCTCCATGAAGGATATGGGGGAGGCTGATGTTATCCTTGGTATAAGGATTAAACATGAAAGTAAAAGAATTTATATCTCTCAGTCTCATTATATTGAGAAGGTGTTGAGGAAATTCAATTACTTTGATTGTACTCCAGTGAGTACACCTATGGATACTTGTGAGAAGCTGATTCCTAATCATGGCAAGGCTGTATCTCAACTTGAGTATTCTAGGGTAATTGGCTGCCTGATGTATGCCATGACTTGTACAAGACCTGATATTGGTTTTGCAATGGGAAAATTGAGCAGGTATACTAGTAATCCTAGTGCTCATCACTGGCAAGCAGTTCAGAGGGTACTGAAGTATTTGAAGAGAACTATGGATTATAGTCTCTCATATACTGGTTACCCATCAGTGTTGGAAGGTTACACTGATGCAAGTTGGATCAGTAACACTGAAGACAATTTGTCTACCAGTGGCTGTGTATTCCTACTTGGTGGAGGTGCAATTTCTTGGGCATCCAAGAAGCAAACTTGCATCACCAGTTCAACATTGGAATCTGAATTTGTGGCTTTAGCAGCTGCTGGTAAAGAAGCTGAATGGTTGAAAAACTTGCTTCTTGAGATTCCATTGTGGCCTAAACCTATAGCACCTATTTCTATCCGGTGTGATAGTGCAGCTACATTGGCTAAGGCTTATAGCCAGATGTACAATGGTAAGTCTAGACACTTAGGTGTCAGGCATAGCATGATTCATGAGCTTATCATGAATGGGGTGGTATCTATAGAGTTTGTGAGATCTCAACAGAACTTAGCTGATCACTTGACGAAGGGTCTGGCTAGAGACTTGGTTATAAAGTCTGCTAAAGGGATGGGTTTAAGTCCAACTTAGTCACTGAATGCTAGGACACCCAACTCCCTCCTGAGGAAACTTAGGAGCTGAGTTCAATGTGGAAAGCTGAACATTCAGTGGACTGGAGCACATGTTTTATTTACATCCCAAGGTTGTGCTCAGAACCTGCTGAAAGGAGGATGAAGTCTATACTTCTTAATGGTTATTTTTTCTTTGAAAAAGTGCTTGGCAGGAGCATGAATAAAGAGGAACCACCTATGTAAATGTTGAAGTTTTGCCGCTTCAGGAAGCTTTGGACTTTTAGCTTTTACAACATTTATGAATTTGGATATGGACACATGGCTTGTATAGTGTCAGGAGATTTTAAGTGTTTGAAAACTTGTGTGTATTTTATCTTCAGGTATTCAAATGGGTTGAAGGGTTCAATTCTTAGAACACCCTGATTCTCGAATATTTTAACGTGCAATTTACTAAGATGGAAATTCAATCCTCAGGACATTTTCGTTTATGCACATGTTTTGATTGATGTTTAATTTTCATGCAAAGGAAGTGAACTAAATTTGGGGAGGATTGTTGGAAAATTTAGTGCACTTGTGGGATTAGTTCACCCCTTGTAATGGGTTAGGAGGTACGGAGTGTACACCCATAAGGTCCATGAACACCCTGACTCTAATAGTGGTTTGTATTGGTAGTGCTAGTAGAAAGTACTGCTGGTGAAAGTACTGCTTAAGGAAAGTACTGCTTGTGGAAAGTACTGCTTGTGGCTTCCACTGATAAGCAGTGTTTCCACTGATAGCCAGTGTTTCCACTAATAGGCAGTGTTTCCACTGAAGTGGTGTATCCACTGATAGTGCTATGAAAGTACTGATAAACATTGTTTCCACTGATAGGCTGTACTTCCACTGCAAGTGGAAAGTACTGCTAGTGGAAAGTACTGCTTATGGAAAGTACTGCTAAATGGCAGTTACAACTTCTTTATGACCACGTTTAATTGGTCATGTAACCACTAACGGCTATAATGGGGATAATTATGAGGCTATTAATGGGCCAATTAATACTCATAATTCCATTGGAATAGCTCAAGAGTAACCTCCTATTTATAGGAGATCTGAACATGCATGAGAGATACACAGAAAACACTAAACACTTCTAAGCGAAAGGGTTATTGAATTGTGCCTAATTCTATAACTGCATTTGGTCTTATCCCAAGTAGATATTCTTGTAACTCAGGCATTAGGGTCGAATAGTTTACTTTGGAAAGTGATCACACGATTCCAAGTGATATCCGGTAACCACCAAGTGGTATCTGTTACTGTTGACCTTGTTGTTTGTTTCTGCTAAACAGTTGTTGATTATCTTTACCCTGCTGCTGGGCAACTCACACCACCAACAATTGGAACCAGCCTCAACTAAATGGAATTCATACTAAATGAGCTCACTTATCCACTCACTCATAATTTTGTGATGTCGATGTAAATTATTATATTTATAACACGTAAGATTTTCATAAAACGTTTACTGGTGGTGTTCATAATTTCTTCTCTTTTTGAGATTGAAAAGAAATAAAATACATTTGGACCGACGTAAGAGTAGAAAGTAATGTGGTCAACCAAATACTTGTGGTTTCTTTTAAAGCCCAAAACTGAATTACTTATGCGCTATATAGTTTTCACTTGATGTAAAATAGATCTAAATCATCCACTTTGAACTTGAAGTAGGCGTATAAATACAAATAAATTTTCCTTATAAGCTCTGTTCTTAAGTATTTTCACAGCATTCTAAATTTCATTCATATGCTATTGTTCTCTTAAGGGCACTCTAAGGTTACATTTATCATATATTGAAAGAACCTAGCTTGGTTTGCTTATTATAAGCACATAGAGATGGGTAGAGAGAGTGGCATGATCTTTTTGATTTACGAATGTTAAGACAAACATAAAACACATGGAGAGACGCTTATAGGGTTTATTAAATACAAAAACAACAATGGGAGCTCAGGATTGACCTTTTATTCAGGTTATGTTTTATTTCTAGTTAAGCAATAAGATATTAGGACCGACCTAAAACATCCAATGGTCCTATACTCGTGCCCCAGATGTGGCCAAAACCCGGTTCTTGCAGTTTTCGGTCAAAGTCAAAGAACCGGTCCCGGTTAAAACCTGTTCGATTTTTTCGGATCCGGGGTCTAAAAAACCGGAACCGGTTTCCTAAAACGGTTTCCAAAAACCGGTCGGCCAAATTGTTAACAGTAAGCATGCAAATGGGTAGATTCCGGTTTCTTTTTTTTTTTTTTTTTTTTCGTTCGCGTTTTTTGCACAATAAACTTAATAAACTTCGAATTTTATTCAATAAACTCATAAACGTCACATATAAAGTACTTGAATCACAAATCTAATAAAATATATTTTAACTATTATTCATCATCGGTTTCATCTTCGTCTTCGTCTTCAACTTCGGTGGTGTCCCTAGCGGCGCTTGTAATTGTTATTCATCATCGAAAGCGACATCTTCTTCGGAAAGATTGATTACATAACCCTCTTCCACCTCGACCTCTTGTAATTGTTTTTCGTATTCCATCGGTTCTTTAACTATTGAAACGTGTTGTATACGTTCATTCCCATCTAAATAATCCTTCAAGCAAATACATAACTCCAAAGATAAAGGTGTCAATCTTATTCTTCTTATCGATAATATCCTTCCACTAGTAGAAAAAGCGGATTCCGAAGCAACGGTAGAAACTTGTACGCTTAGTAAATACCGGACCATTGCGGCTAGAACGGGAAATTGAGGTTCCCTTTGTTTCAACCAATTCAAAACATCAAAATTCTTGAACTCTTCGGGTGATCTCCCATATTCGTTGCTCGATAAATTCTCACTCCTAGCCCGTTTATCGCTTTCTTGTCTTAAATTTGAAAATAAGTCCAAATCCAGATCCACGGTTGAAGTCGAAGTCCAAATCGTCGAAGCCGAACTCATTCCCACATTTGGCTATTAAACGAAAATAAGTCCAAAACTACTACTGTCTTGTTTTTAACTAATAGCTGTTGGAACCGATTTTTCCAAACCGGTTCGAACGGTAAAAATTGAGAACCGGTTAGGAACACTCGGGTTTTGTAAGAACTGGACCGGTTCTTGGAAAAACCGGTTTTAGTTTCGGTTTTTCTTTTTCGGTTTCGATTCCGGAACCGGTTTGGATGGCCACCTCTTCACCTCCCAATTCCTTCTCAACCGTCTTCACCGCTAAGTCTGGTTCTATTAATCCCATTGCATAAAACGAAGGACAAAAGAAACCACACCCCAATTACCGACTCACACATATACGATTCTTTCATCCAAGCACCTTCTTTTGTTATGCAGAGAAGATTAATTATCATCTTTAACGTTCAGAATATACTTTGTTCCTTCACAGCAACTCTTGTTACCACTTTACAAGAACTGAATATTACTAGGCATAGTTTTCTTCCTTTTAGATGTTCTTCCTTTAGGTGACATGATTAAGTACAATTGGACCATTCAAACAACTCAATATTACTTAAAACTTGATCGGATTGGTGTTGATTGTAATATTATAAAAGGAATTGAAAAAACAAAGTTTGGCGCCAAAATTCAAAAACATGGTAGAAACTGGGTAGAAATTGGGGAAATTCATATCGATAGGTGTAGAATTGAAAACTATATTGGTCACACGGTTTAGAATTGTGAATTACGGTCAAGAACCAGCGTAATTGAGGATTTTCAAGGTTTTTTAATGGTGAAAAATGGGGGGAAAGTAGTTCGGGTGGTGGCAATGTCTCTCGGTATCGTGCGGTATGAAACCAAACCGCACGGCAACATCATTGCCTGGGTTGTGGTTTGGTTCGGTATGGAGGACAATCGGTATGCATTGCCGAATTGGCATGGTGAGGGAGCGTGTGTATTGTTTCAAAATTTTGACTGTTGGGCATTAATAAAAAAAAATCCCCTTTATAAATATCAATTCATCCTCCTCATATTTTATTCCAAATCTCATCATTTTTACACAAACAAAACAACTACAACACTCAAAAAAAATGTCTTCATCCTCCTCTTCTTCATCTGATGACGAATTAATTTTTCCCGACGAGTCTTCCGAACTATTGTTATCCACCGGTAGTACCCTAGAAACCTATTTAACTGTGCGCGATTCCATTGAAGACACAGCAAGCTCAAGCACTACCCGGGGGCAGTCTCTCACCCGCTTTCGTGATAAAGCATTACAAACTCTAATGGATGACTATTTCATCGAACGACCAAAGTTTCCCGACCATGTTTTTCGTGATAGATTTCGAATGAATAAAAGCTTGTTTTTAAGAATTGTTGGTGATGTTGAAGCGAGATTTGAATGGTTTCAAGAGGCACAAGACGCAAGGGGGAAAAAAGTTTCATGGCATTACAAAAATGCACATCGGCCATTCGGCAACTCGCAACGGGTGAACCTCCGGATAGATTTGATGACTATTTAAACATGGCACGAAGAACATCAGGTTAATCTTCACATAGTTATTTTTTTAATTCGGTTTTTTTACTATTTTTTAAATTCGGTTTTTTTTTACTATTTCTTAAATTCGGTATTTTTTTTTTATTTTTTATTTTTTTTTACTATTTAATATTTTGTAGGAGATTGCCATGATCATTTTTGCCATGCGATAATTGAATTATATGGTCGAGAGTTCTTACGTAGGCCGACAGCCCATGACGTTCGGTTATTCGAGGCACATGAAGAAAAACATCACATTCCTGGAATGCTTGGTAGCATTGATAGTACACATTTCGTTTGGCGAAATTGTCCTAGGCATTTGAAAGGCCAATATAAGAGAGGTAATCACCAATACCCAATTATTATGCTTGAAGTCGTCGCTTCAAATGATTTGTGGATTTGGCATTTGTTTTTTGGTCCTCCCGGTGCAAACAACGACATCAATATTTTGAATCAATCTCCGTTGTATCTTACTGAGCGAAATGGAACGGTGCCAAACAGTTCATTTACTTTAAATGAACGGCTTTACAAACGTGGATATTATCTTACCGATGGAATCTATCCTACATATTCAACGTTTGTTAAAACATATAAGTATCCCACTGACCCGAAGGAAAAGAGATTCAAGAAGCTACAAGAGTCTGCAAGAAAGGATGTCGAACGAGCTTTTGGGCGTCTTAAGGCAAAATGGATGATTCTCAGTCGTCTTCTCCGGGCCATGTCGGTCGAAAAAATTCGACTCCTCGTTTATACATGTATTATATTTCACAATATGATTCTAAAAGACGACGAGATGACAATATCACCGGTTCATATAATGTATCAGCCGGTCGCGCCAGTTTACGATGACAGTGTACTACAGGAGTTAATCGAAGAAGATATCCATAATCGTCTCCGATATGATCTTACGGAGCATGTAGCGGCTCAAGACTTACCATACCTCGATGACTAGTGTAATTTTCTTTTTATTTCAACGGTGATGTAATTTTCTTTTCTTTTTTTTTCGAAGTTTTATGTAATTTTTTTTTTATTATTAATGAAATATCATGTTTTTATTAAATTATTTAATATAATTATGAATAAAAAAAAAATAAGTGAGGTATGGAATCATGGTTGCCACTAGAAAAGTATGGTGAGGTATGAGATTAGGAGGAATGATATTATTGGTGGGTGGTGAAGTATGGGTGAGGTATGAGTGGCATGAATGCCACCACCCCTAGGGGTTTGTTGGAAGAGAGAGAGGTTTTTTAAATATTTTTGCATATAGTAAATTCATTTTGTCTTCAATGTTAAATTTGAGTTTATTATTGGTTAATGTTGGAGCTCATTTCATGACCTTAAACTAGGTCAATTATGATTCGGGTCATACTTTGGTTGTAACTTGTAAGTAGGTCAAGAAGACAACCCGAGAGAAAAATGAAGTTAGTATTTTATTTAAGTTTTGGTTTTTCACACTTTGGCCACAAGACTAAAAGGGGTAAGAAATGAATAAAAGAAAAGAGTTGAAAGACCTCTTATGTCATACATCCAAATTCATTAACAGATGGATTTAATTAAACCCTTAAGGGTGCGTTTGGTAGAGAGAAATTCAGAGAAAAGAAATGAAGTAGAGAATTAAATCTCAGAGAATAGAAATCAGTAGAGAATTTTGTTCAATTCTAATGTTTGGTAACAACAGAGACTTGACCCGAGAAATTATAAAAAAAAATTTATTTTTTTAAAAAAAATAATTTTCAAAAATAATTTTTTTTTTAAAACTTATTTTTTAAAAAAAAACTTACTCCCTCCGTCTCAAATTTATTGTCAGGAGACAAAAAACACAAAGTTTAATAAAAGTGGGGCCACTACAATTTTAAACCACACAAATAGAATATTTCTTCAAAAAGTTACCTTTTTATTACTAAAAATGAAATGTGGACAATCATTTTGAGACAACCCAAAAGGGAAATATAGACAATAAATTTGAGACGGAGGGAGTATTTTTTTTAAAAAAATAATTTAAAAAAAAAATATTTTAAAAAAAATATTTTTTTTTAAAAATAAATTTTTAAAAAAATAAATTTTTAAAAATAATTTTGAAAAAAATTGTATTTATTTAAAAAAAAACTTATTTATTTAAAAAAATGTATGTATTTATTTAAAAAATATATTTAAAAAATAATAATTTTTTAAAAATAATTTAAAAAAAAATGTATTTATTTTAAAAAAAACTTATTTTAAAAAAAAAATTAAAAAAAATATTTTTTTTAATTATATTTTTTTAATTTTTTTTAAATATAAAAAAAAAAAAAAAAAAAAAAAAAAAAAAAACATTTTTTCAAAAAAATTAATCCATTTTTCTAATTTCTCCACAAAATTAAGAGAAATGGAGCTACTTAAATTACACTACTCAACTCTCTCCATTTCCCCACCAAAATCTCATTTCCATTTCTCTCCTTTCATTTCTCTCTACCAAACATGAGAATTGAGCTCATTTCTATTTCTCTCCCTTCATTTCTCTCTACCAAACACACCCTAAGCCCTCAAATAATTGAAGGTCAAATAATTGGTCATAGGCTATAACTGATGGTTTAATTACTGAAAAACCCCCAAAATGTGGTTTGTTTTTGGGAAGAGAAGGGTGGAGGATAGGGGGTTGTCGGGTTCGGCTATGGTGGATTTGGATTTGGGTTCGGTTCTGGTAAGAGTACAGTGGATTGATGATGATATCGAGGATTTTCGTCACCCGAGGATAATAATGCTAAAGGTAAATGATATACTATTTTTTGGGATGTTTTATTGAGCTTCTTTGTTTAGCGTTTTTATCTAGTTTTCAGGGTGTTTGGGATTGGTTATTATCTGATTTCGTGAATGAATTAGCGAATATAGAAGTTTTGCTTAGCAAATTAGTAACAGTTTTTCATAGGTACCCTTTAGTTGTGCTAGTGTTACATTGGTAATGTTGATTATCAGTCAAGTTTAATGGTAAAGTAATCCGAATCAGATAGTATGAATCAGCGACTTTGAAATAGTTTGTCTAAAAATGATATCAATCAGTTATCAGGTATTAAGAGTAGTCACTAATGCCTTTTTTAGTAGGTTCAAATTGATTTCATAAAGAGAAAAACAAAGTTTGTGATTCTGTATTCTTATCCGGATGAGTTTGGCAGCCAATTCCATTATTTTGAACTCTAATAGTGACGAATAGCTGGACTTAGTTTATGTATGTTGTGGGTGGATGGACTTACGAGTAACCGTTGATAACTTCATTGTGTCTTTTATGTAATATATTTAGTTACTTTTTATTATAATGTAGCAAGTCTGGTGTACTTAGGGAATTGGTGCCGTCGGGAACCCCTTTGGATGGTTACTGATGTCTTAACAAGAAAGCTGTACTCGTTACCAATGATTTTTCATGTCTGAATAACGAAATGGGATTGTGTTTATTAACAGGGGATATCTTGTGTAATCCATCATCCCACTTTGTAACTCATTACTGTATTTAGCACAGACATAAACGCTTAAATTTGCAGCAATTTGTGATTCTTTTTGATCCAAGAAAGATATCCACGTTGATTAACTTTGCATGTAAAGGGATGGTATCTCAAACAGGGGCGGAGCTAAGTGTTAGCCACCCGTGGCACGTGCCACACATGATTATATCCGACGAAGTGTAATATTTTCATGAAAATTTCTTGCACTTTGAAAGTGCTATACATATTTTACAGAGTTAATTGCATTTTTGGTCCCTGTGGTTTGGCCAAATTGCAGATTTGGTCCCCAAAACTTTGAAAGTGCACCAGAGGTCCCCATTTTCAAGTTTCCGTTGCACGTTTGGTCCCTGGCCAAAGTTAAATGACTAAAATACCCTTATCTTCTTCCCCTTTAATTTTCTAATTACTTTGTCTTTTTATTTAGTTTCTTTACCCTATCCCACCCACCGTCGCACTCCTTTCATTCTTTAATTTTTTTGAGCTGTTATCTCCTTCCCAAAACAAATGTCAGTACAAACTACACCTCTCACCATCAATAGCAGTTTCCAATATCTACCATCCCTATCCTACTATATTTTTTTCTCTGCTCCATCACATCTCCCATGGTCAAAGATAGATGGGTCTTTGTCAAGGTTCTATGTTGCTTCTCTTCTCCCCAGGCAGTGATCACGAGATACCCCAAGGTGATAGAGACCTTTAGTTTCATCTCTATCACAAGAACAACATTATGAAAGGAGGGTCAAACCTTTCCTTTTCATCCTCGTTTAAAACCTGCCGAATCCATAAGGAGTCACAGCCACCCACATTTACAAGTTTGTCACAAGAAGAGTCTTCTTAAGGGTTGTGGTATGGCTTGGCTATGGAGCTCGCTTAGGTTGGATCGGATAAGTTTGGTAATCGGTTATTCTTTTAACCTATTAAAAAATCAATCGACATCACTCCCACCATTGATAAGGTCTCCTAAACTTTTCCTTTCTTGTAAAATTTTGAGATCCGCTTGTTATTTAATTTGACGTTTTGATTTGGTTTTACAAGTTGTAATGATGGTGATTGATTTTGAGTCGAAATCCACTGTGGTTTCCACCACAGTGGCATGATTTTGATAGTGTTGTTAAGTGCAAGATGGTATTGGATCTGGGTTCTTGTTCTGGTATTGGATGAAGAAATAAAAAGACAAAGTAATTAGAAAATTAAAGGGGAAGAAGATAAGGGTATTTTAGTCATTTAACTTTGGCCAGGGACCAAACGTGCAACGGAAACTTGAAAATGGGGACCTCTGGTGCACTTTTAAAGTTTTGGGGACCAAATCTGCAATTTGGCCAAACCACAGGGACCAAAAATGCAATTAACTCTATTTTACAGCTAAAGATGCACAAAATGAGCAAAATATTCATGAAGAAGAATAAGTTTGTTGTGTTTTGAAGAAGAATGAGAAAAAAAAACGAGGAAGAAGATGATGAAATAGTAAGAATATTGTTTTTTTGTGTCATCATTTTTTTAATGTTTGACTGCTGCTACAGTAGTGACACAGCTAGATGTAAGATGTAGGGTAGTCTTGGAGTATTGCATGAATTTGTCTGATCATTTAAAAAAAATAATTTTTTATTTAAAACACTTATGAGTAACAAAAGATTTATTGTACTATGTAATTTAAAGTATATTACCAAACAATCGCAAAGAGCAATTAATTTACCCAAACTACGCCTAGAGCTAAGAACTATCCATGACACAAATGTGAAAAAAAAAACTGTGCCACACGTGATTCAAAATCTTGGATCCGCCACTGATCTCAAACCAGTGTGCTAATTACTCTCACGTGCGTTGTTTATCATTCCCGTATTCACTGGTTGTTATTATTGCTAAATGCAGATGAGACTCTCTGAACACAATACTATTCAGTCAGTAACAGTTCCAATTCCCGCTTACTGGACTAGGTGTCAATCCTAACCCGTTTACACATAATCTGTGCATTGCCGCCTATTCGACCCATTTTTCTAAACTGGTGGGTGAGTCGACTTGTTTAACCCGTTACAAACATAATTTATCTAAAACTTTAAAAAACTCAAACGGGTTGACAGGTCAGCCCATTTTTCTAAACTGGTGGGCGGGTTGACTTGTTTAACCCATTTAACTTATTTAACCCATTTAACCCGTTACAAACATAATTTATCTAAAACTTTAAAAAACTCAAATAGGTTGGCGGGTCAACGGTCAACCTGTTTAACACACACAGCCCAAAAAGTGTTTAGACCAGATTCTAACCTGTTTATTTCCATGTTGGGGTCAGATGGCATCTCTTTATGTGTTGTATGATATAAATAGAATTTTCTTGTACTTTCAGGTTTATGTTGCTAAAAACGCGCAAGAGATGACCGGCAAAGCTGCTTACATTCACTATAAAAAGGTGCTTCTGTTCAACATATATCTCCTAACTTTCTCACCTTGTTTTGCTTTATTATAGACTTTATGTTTACTTATCTTTTGCGTGTAAATATGATACGAGCTAAATAAAGACGCGTTTGTCCTTTAGCAAGTCTGTTTTCTATTGTCATTGAAGAATATTTGCTGTTTTGACAGGAGAGTGGAGGAGGATTTAAATATAAAAAGGCGAAGAAAACTTCCACCAAGAAGAAATGAGTGTTGACCGTGTGTCTGAAATGTGATATTGGTATATAATCATGTTGAGACATTAAGAGTATGATTTGGATTGTTCAAAGGCAGTTGACACTGGTATCTGTCAATCTACAAATGGAAACTTTCAGAAGTGTTGGTGAAGTTTCTGAGGCTGCTGGGTACAGAAAACAGAGAACTTTTTAGCGTCTCTAAAAGATAATTTGAAGCTTTGATATCACTTTGATACAATGAAGTTTGAGCCTAAAGTTTGCTAATTTAATGCTCGATTTATACAACCGCTTCCAAAGTTATCTGTCAGTCCTTTTAGAAAGTTTTAGCTGATCGATTCCGACTCTGATTCTGATATTCCTTCTACCAGTAAAGTTGCTACTAACAAGACCTGCAATAAGTCAGAATCTAATTTGGATAGGGGAAAAAGTGTAGGTTTACATCAGCCGAGAAAATTAAGTGAATCACTCGTTACTTCAGCTAGCCAGAAAAGATTTATGGGAAGATTTAGACACGAGAAGAGGTTCCATTATCCCGACACCTGCACTGGATGAGGTTTGTGAAGATTATTTTAGTTCCATGAAAGAAAAAAGTAAAGTTCAGAGTAATATTGGAAAAAGTAGCCGTAATAGTCATATTATGGACAGTGTAGTAGATTTGGGTGAATGATTTGAGGGTCCAAGAGTTTGCGCGAACCCGTTTGTGCAACTTTTTCCCGTTAAATGCAGAAAGTAGAGGTTCTGAGCTTCCCAGTACATCGAATATCGATTACATGTAAGTTAATTCTGCTATATTATTGATAGTTTTTTAAGGTGTTATTTGCATAAAAGATTAGCTCTTTTTTCATAAAATCATATACCATGATTCATGTTTTTTGTGTTGCATTTCTTGTGTTTCTAGGGGTCAATTTAGCAGTGGCGACAAAACTAAACAAGCTACTAGAACTAATAAAGCCGAGACAAGTTCATTAAGGATAAATTCAAGAAAATCCAAGGCTCATGAAACGTCACAAGGTTCTATGAATCCTAAAGTCAATACTGCTAAAGGAATCACAAAAGATGCTGGCAAAAGAAGGGCTCAAGCGGATGGTCAAGGGACGGGGCATTGGTTCGCAAATGGCGATGGGAAGAGGGTAAGTTGGAAAGTTCTTATTCTGTTAATGTAATCATTTCAAATCAAGAAACAACTGTTACAAACAAATACGGGTCGGGTTTGGGTTCGGATTGGCATGTCAGAACACCTTAACCCGTAGTTAGGTCAGTTTCAGTAGTTAGGTCAGTTTTGTCAATCCTAACCCGTTTACACTAACATGAACATTGCCTATTTAACCCGTTCTTCTAAACTGGTGGGTGGGTCGACTTGTTTAGCCTGTTTAACTAACTATATTCATAATTTATCTAAAATAAATAAACTCGAACAGGTTGGTGAGTCAACCTGTTTAACACCCATGGCCAGAAAACTGTTAAGACCAGACCCTACCAGTTTAGTTCGGTGTCGGTTTTGGGTCGTGTTTCGTGTTAGAAATTGCCACCCCTACTTTTTGATGGCATCTCTTTCTATGCTGTATGATATAAATAGAATTTTCTTGTACTTACAGGTTTATGTCAGTAAAAATGGGCAAGAAATGAACGGCAAAGCTGCTTACATTCACTATAGAAAGGTACTTCCACTCAATTATATCTCTCAACTTTTTCACCTTGCTTTGCTTTATAATTGATAAACTTCATTTTAAACTTTTATTATTGCGTATAAATATGATATGAGCTAAATAACGATGCTTTTGTCATTTAGCAAGTCTGATTTCAGTTATCATTGAAGAATACCTGTTGTTTTGACATGAGAGTGGATGAGGATTTAAAAATAAAAAGGCGAAGAAAACTTCCACCAAGAAGAAATGAGTGTTGATCGTGCTTTGAAATGTGCTATTGGTATATCCGTATCTAATCATGTTGAGACACTAAGAGTCTGATTTGGATTGTTCAAAGGCATTTGACACTAGTATCTATCAATCTACAAATGAAAACTATCATAAGTGTTGAGGCTGCTTGGTAGAGGAAAGAAAGTGGAAGCTTTTCAAAATTCAAGTTGTAGTCCAGCCCTTTTTTTTTTACTAATGAACAAACTTTAGACCTGGGTTTAGTGTTTCTACAATAGATTTTATAGTTTTTCAATGGCGATTATAGTAATAAATGGATGTCATTTTAGCATACAGTGATTTTCGATCAAAACAGTCCTGCATTCAATGTTCTTGTAAGCAAATATTCTGACGAAAAGTCTTGTGCTTTTCGTAGCAGCATTTCGAAAAGCAAAAGAACTGTTGTGGGTCTTCAGTGGTTTCAAGATTCATCAATAGGTGGCTCCTGGTTCCTTAGTTTAGTGGGAAGGACAACATATCTCTCCCCTCTGATCTAAAGCTGCTAGTAAAACCAATTAACTAATACTTTACCGACTATTCTTCAACCATTTTTTTTAGCAAATTCTATATGATTTGAATAGTGACTGACATAAAATTTATGTAATGATTATGATATCATCAATGAAACAAGTAATGATCTTTTGAACCATAATTAATATGAAAACTAAGAAATAAAAACGTGTGTATTGGTCACTTGGTTGAAAGTTCAAAAGTGAATCTTATCTTTCTTTTTTTCATTGACCAAAAGACCATATGAGTGGCTTTTGTTTCTCAACATCAATATTCCACAGCTTTACCCACACAAACACAAATACTTTTTCACATAAGCTCTTTCAACCATACTTCTAATGGCTTCTACTTCAGTTTCATCCATTCAAAACAGCTTTAAGTATGATGTCTTCTTAAGCTTTAGAGGCGAAGACACTCGAAAGAACTTTGTTGATCATCTTTATCATGCTCTAGAGAATAAAGGCATTTACACATACAAAGATGATGAGAAAATCAAGCAAGGGAAAATGATCAGTGATGAGCTTATCCAAGCCATTGAAGACTCAAAATTTTATATCATTGTCTTTTCAAAGAACTATGCTTCTTCATCTTGGTGCTTGGAAGAGCTTGTTAAGATTATGGAATGCCGGAAGGGTTTTGGGCATACTGCTTATCCCGTGTTCTACGATGTGGAGCCCACTGAAGTTCGGAAACAAAGTGGGTCAGTCGGAGATGCATTTGCAAAACATAAAGAGGATGAAGCTACAAGGAAATGGAGGGAGGCTTTGAAAGAAGCATCTGATTTGGCTGGCTGGGAGTTGAAAAGCATTGCTAATGGGTGAGTAAATTTCTTCATGTCTAGGAAACATTCTTTGATTTTACTTCTTTTTTATCTACGATTGAATGATTTCGGTGGGTTCCAATGTAGCTGTAGTTTCAGGGTGGTTGTTATTAGCTACTTGCTACTTTTATTTATATATACATAATTAATGGCTTTCAAAAAAACATGTTTCATCTCAGACGGGTCAAATGGGTAAATAACTATTTATATTTTAACATGGTGTCTTTTTAATGCATACAACCTTAAAGCAGTTTTTTATTCACAAACTTAAGACTTTTTTCTGTAGTTACATATAACCTTAAAAGCAGTTTTTAATTAATTTAAACGAGTATGTTATAAGTTAGATGTTGAAGGGAAGTGTTTGCGGGTAGACCCAACCTGTTTTGACCCGGAAAAAATTTACCTTAAACCCAGCTGATTCTATGCCATTACTTTATATACAATTGTACGTGTTATTATCCAGATTTGATTGTTCAAGTAGGATTTTTAACAAGCATATTGAATCTTATTTTACATACAGACATGAAGCTAAATTTATCCAAAAGATTGTTGAAAAGATATCACTTGAGTTGCGTTGCATTAACTCGGATGTGGATGGAAAATTAGTAGGCATGGAGACCCGAGTAAATGATATTGTTTCATCTTTAGAAACCAGTGTTGATGATGTTCGCATGCTAGGGATATGGGGGATGGGAGGTGCGGGGAAGACAACCTTGGCCAGAGCTGTTTTTGATCATATATCAATTCAGTTTGAGGGTCAAAGCTTTGTTGAAAATGTTTCAAAAACGTCTTTGTCGAGTTTGAAGGAGTTGCAGAAACAAGTACTTTCAGATGTTTTAAATGATAATAACATTAGAGTAAGTAGTGTTTCTGACGGGAAAAATATGATGAAAAATTTCTTGCGCAGTAGAAAGGTTCTAGTTGTTCTAGATGACGTGGATCACATAGAACAGCTTGAGGCGCAGTGGCGGATCCAAGATTTTGAATCACGTGTGGCACAGTTTTTTTTTCACATTTGTGTCATGGATAGTTCTTAGCTCTAGGCGTAGTTTGGGTAAATTAATTGCTCTTTGCGATTGTTTGGTAATATACTTTAAATTACATAGTACAATAAATCTTTTGTTACTCATAAGTGTTTTAAATAAAAAATTCTTTTTTTTAAATGATCAGACAAATTCATGCAATACTCCAAGACTACCCTACATCTTACATCTAGCTGTGTCACTACTGTAGCAGCAGTCAAACATTAAAAAAATGATGACACAAAAAAACAATATTCTTACTATTTCATCATCTTCTTCCTCGTTTTTTTTCTCATTCTTCTTCAAAACACAACAAACTTATTCTTCTTCATGAATATTTTGCTCATTTTGTGCATCTTTAGCTGTAAAATATGTATAGCACTTTCAAAGTGCAAGAAATTTTCATGAAAATATTACACTTCGTCGGATATAATCATGTGTGGCACGTGCCACGGGTGGCTAACACTTAGCTCCGCCCCTGTTGAGGCGTTAACCGTTCGTAATTGGTTCAAGCCGGGAAGTACAATTATCATAACAACCAGAGATGAGCAAGTGCTGCGTGCACACGGAGTGAACTCGATTCATGGTGTCAATTTGTTATCGAATGATGAAGCAATTTTCATGTTCCGTTGGTATGCATTTGGGAGAGAGATTGAAATTGAAGGTTACAAAGAGTTATCGAGGCAAGTTGTACGTTATGCGGCCGGTCTTCCATTGACTATAAAAGTTTTGGGTTCATTTTTATGTGGTAAAGATGAAACTGAATGGAAAGATGCCATAGAAAGACTAAAAACAATTCCGTTGGAGGAAACTTTGAAAAAATTGGAATTAAGCTATAGTAGTCTTGAGCAGGATTATAAAGAAATATTTCTGGATATTGCATGCTTACTCCGAGGTTGCAAGGAAGACGAAGCAATCCGAGTGCTTGAAAGCCGTGGGTTCCATGCTAAAATTGGTTTAAGAGTTCTCCAACAAAAATCTCTTATAACTATTTCTATGTATAAGGTCTTGGGGATGCATGATCATTTACAAGAAATGGGTAGGAATATTGTTCGTCGGTCACACCCCGATGAACCTCAAAGACATAGCCGATTGTGGGTTAAGGAGGAAATTGAGTATATATTGACTAAGAACCTGGTAAGAATTAAGTTATGATTTAATAAAACTGAGAGTTAACTACATTTTTTTCCTCGTGGTTTGCTAGATATTTCATTTTTGCTATAGTTTAAAAAGTTCTGGGTTTGGTCTAAAATGAAACATCCGTCACGGGTTTGGTCCAAATTTCCTAACTCTGTTAGTTTAACTATATTTGACCGTTATAATAAAAAGGATATTATTGTCTTTTTAAGTATTATATTAGACAAAATAATAGGTTACCGTCACTTTTCTTATAAAAAAGGGTACACATAACAAGTTTTTATATAATCTTCATTCACTCTCAATTTGATAACGTTTTCAGTGATTTAGGGCGTTTTGGAAATTTAGGGTTCCGACAAAAATTAAAGGGTTTTATTTTTTCAATTTCAGGGTACCCAAGCAACTAAATGTATAAAGTTATGGTCACCGGGTTTCAGTGCTGAAATTGCAGTAAAAGGTCTAGCAAAAATGAAGGATCTTAGATTTGTTTATATGAATCTCTATAATCGTTATAATACTGAGAGCAATATTGTTCAATTTGATAGAGTTAGCGAATACCTTCCAAGTTCCTTACGATTTATGAGATGGGATTATTTTCCTTTTTCGAGTTTACCGAATACATTTCAAGGAGAAAATCTAATTGGACTTGACATATGTTGGGGCAGTATTGTTCAACTTTGGGAAGATGGAGAAGGAAAGGTACAATAATTGTTGTTTTTCATGATTCATTATGATCCTATATATCTATTGGTTTGTCATTGCACCCTTATTAATTTTTTTTTTGTACTTATGTTAGGTTCTTCATAAGCTCAGGTTCCTCAGTATCAAGCTTTCAAAGTTGAGGACCTTTGACCTTAGGGTGGCTCCAAATCTTGAGCAGTTGACTATTTCCAGATGTGATGATTTCGTAGAGCTTCATATACCTGATGATCATCATTCAAAGCTCGATGATCTTTACATCAGTTATTCAAAGCTGAAAAAGCTTCACCTCGGAAATACTCCGAATCTAAAGAACCTAACACTCAAAAGCTGTAGTGATCTGTTAGAACTTCAAATGCCTGCTGAAAGTTTAAAACTTGAACATCTTGACCTCAAGAATTCAAAGTTGGAAAACCTTCACCTCGGGAATACTCCGAATCTTGAGACGCTAATACTCAAAAGCTGTAATGATTTGGTAGAGCTTCAAATGCCTGCCGAAAGTTTAAAGCTCAAATGTCTTGACCTTACTGATTCAAAGTTGAAAAACCTTCACCTCGGTAATACTCCAAATCTTGAGAGCCTAAGACTCAGAGGCTGTCATGATCTGGTAGAACTTCAAATGCCCGTTGAAAGTCTAAAGATCAAAAAGCTCAACCTGAGTCATTCAAAGTTGAGGACCCTTGACCTTGGGCTGACTCCAAATCTCAAAAGTTTAAATCTTGAAAATTGTTATGAATTGGTGGAAATTAATGCTCCCATTGGATGTCTGAAAAAGCTTTTCTTCTTAGACTTAAGTGATTGTGGGAGGTTTAAGTTTTTTTTGTTTGACAAACAGCATCAATCAGCTGAGGCTGGTTCTTTATCTGAGTTACATCTGATTGCAGAACCCATAGATGTTTGCCCATTGCACTCCGACGATGATTATCCAAAGTTTCGGTTTGAATGTTATTATAAAGAAGATCGATTTTCATCGTTTGGAAATCTTGAAAGGCTAATTTCTCTAGGCCTGTGTGCTTGTACGAACCTTGAAAGTTTTTCAAGAAGCATTTGTGGATTACAATGTTTAACGAAGCTTACACTTGAAGGCAGAATTACAGAAGCACCCCGGGACCTTGACCAGTTAGAATGTCTAGAGGAGCTAACTTTTTCATCTACAGAGATTAAACATCTTCCAGATAGCATTTGTAAGTTGAAACATCTCAAGTCTTTCAAAATCAAATCTTGTTGGCTTCTTGAGAAGTTACCTGAGGATATTGGCAGATTAGAATCTTTAGAGAAGCTAATCTTATTAGACTGTAACCTTTTACAAGAAATTCCAAACAGCATTTGTAAGATGAAATGTATAAACAAGTTACGTCTCTGCGGTTGTATTCGAGTTGTTGAATTGCCTGAGGATATTGGATGCTTAGAAGGTTTGAAAAAGTTAAACATAGTAGGTACAGGCATAACTTGTCTTCCACAGAGCATTTTTAGGTTGAGAGGTCTGCGTATTGTTGGGTCGATGCGGCTTCTTGATACACATGGTTTATTACTCAAGGGAGTAAGAACCTATGTTGCTGATGATATAGTCTGCTACATATAACCCATACTAACACATGCCAAAGGAGCCAATACATGAAAAGCTATTCTAACAGGTACTTTATTTTGAAATTTTTAATTGATTATGGAAATATTCATTGTTTCTGCAATTTATATGTTTTACTATGATTCTAACAATTTAACAATTTTCTGCTATTAGGAGATCCGATCAGCAGGAAGCAATCGTCAGTTAGCGCATTACAGTTAGCCACGTGAACTCCGATCGGGTATAGTAAGTCATGAAGCAATTTCTCAACTCGAATTGATCTTTCAAGGTATGGTGAGCAGGATGCAATTGCCAGTCAGCTCAGAAGGTGATCTAAAGCTCATATCTCTCCGCATCTATTCTCATGTGCATTGAAATGATTTGTTTATGATTTTTTCCCCGGGCATTGTTGATCGTTGATCATTGTCAAGTGATTTTGGCTCAGTTCATTTCGGTCATTGATAGTTTTCTCAGGTACACTCCAAAAGTACGATTGTTTGTAAAGAAGTGTTTCAAAGTATGATTGTCATTTTACCTTTCAGTATTAGTACTTTTTTAATGTATACACTGTTAGATAAAGCTATAATCCCAACTTGGATGCTGTACTAGTACTTAATACTTTGAATCAATAAAGAATTTGAACTTTATTTTAATTCATGGAGCTGAGTAAACACAGTTGACTTCTTAGAAAGTCAAACTGATGAAATGGTGGACTATGATAAAAAGTTGGAGATGATCATGCTAAAAATAAACTTAAGAAAGTGTTATTAGTGATGTAATATCATATATAAGATTTTGATTCACATAGGTAAGCTCTACATCTGGATGAAATCATTAACCATGCGAATATTTGACTTTTGAGTCAAACTACTGGCTTTCATCAAATTTCACTGAGGTTTTCATAGAATTGTATGGACGCACATATTTTAGTGATAAGAAATTATGAGATCATGTACTGTTTTTAGTTTTGAAAGGCATTGAGTAGTCATATTGTGTCTTTGTCATGGTTGAGCTACAAACCGTAAATGTTAAGTTTCAGTTTATACTAGAATTCAGTTTATGCAATATTGGTGGTTGTTGATCAAACATGACCTCCAACTTGGTGTGAGTTATTATTTGGATTATACTTGGGTTGAAACCGGGTCAAGAAGAATGACCCGGGAGAAGAATGAAGTTGATATCTTATTCGAAAGTCGTAGTTTTTCACTTTGGCAACAACGCTAAGTTTATTTATTTGCATTTTGGCCACAACGCTAAGTTTAGCTACAACTTACACATGCACCCATTGTACTTCCATTATTAACGATTCAGATGTTAAACATCACTGATAAAAAATTCATTGCATATAAATAAAATTCTTCGATAGTTTTGATTTTAGTCAATTGGTTAGTTAATTAAATTTGGATCGGTGATGAAACATAAAAGATATATGCAGTAAGTTAATTAAAGTAACTGGTGTATAATATCATAAAGGTGAAATAAGATTGTCACTTACTATGGTAGAACGCGTAGTCACAAGTGAAAGGAAAACACTACCATAATAGCCTATTTCATCGCCAAAACAATTGAAGTGACAACTGCAATAACTATGATAATTGACTTCCAAAAAGTCAAACTTCATATAGTCTTCCCCAATTCTTGACTTGTTCCATTCAACTCAAATTCAAATTCTTTGAACCTTTCTTCACTAATGCGGTGCAAGAGTTAGCAGGTTCATGGATGGAGCAAACGGCTCAACTTAAAAGGACCGTAACTTTTGATCTGTTTGGATTTGAGGGGCCCATGATATCTTGTCAGAAAGCCTGCAACGAGGAAATAGAAGGTTTGTCCCGACAGATTGTGCTAATGTCGTTGGTTGGATCCTCGATTCTGAATTTCCCCAAATTGAGCTACTTTTTGTTTATGCTAGTAAAGGATGTATAGTCAATACGGAGAACATGAGCTGAGTGAGTGAGTTGAATCGGGTGAATATTGACGAAATGAATGGTTGGAGAACGAATCGGGCGTCAAGAGCTAGTTTTTGGCGGGTTTGAGCAATTAATTTCGAAGTGGTTACTTTATTTAAGTTTTGTTTCTTCACACTTTGACCACAAGTTTTAAATAAAAGTGGTTTATTTATTTGCAGTTTGGCCACAAAGTTTATGAAAAGCGATGTCAAAGTTAGATAAATATATGACCCCCCACAGATGCAACCACTGGAACTTGTTTAATAGAAAGTTTAAACTTTTATTACATCAAACACATGTAACCTTGGACCTTATATATGACCTTCCAGATGCAACCTTGGGCCTTCTCGAGAGTTATGAACCCTGTGGATAGGATCTTGATCGACCCTTTCGTCAACACCTTTGGCTGATAGAGTGATCTCTTTTGTTAAAAGCATGCTAATTCAAATTCCTTTTTAAGGGGAATTACATACATCCCCACATACACACCAATATTTACATATTTTTCCGACTACAAGTTTTTAATGCATGATGTACAAGCCTATCTAATCATCTTTTTATTTAATATCTTGTATGATTGTAAACTATGATTTTGGTAACACGTTGATTATGCTTTTCAAAAGTATATCAACTTTGCATGTGTTTTTGTAATTTTTGTAAACTAGCATAGAAAATGTTAATCTAATACTACAATGATGCAAAATTCGTTGCTTGTTGATGAAATTTCTATTGATTTTGCTCGCTCGATGTTAATTGTCTTCAATTGATATTGTTTGTAATTGCTTTTTTATCTATTGGAAGTTAATAAAAAAAGAGTAAATTATACCGTGCGTCCCTGTGGTTCGGGCCAAATCCCTAATTGGGTCCTTATTTTTTTTATTGCTTAATTGATCCTTTTAATGAAACTATGTAACACCATCCATCCCTATCGCCCAATTCAGTTATATATCCCCGTTATCTCACCCCATGTGCCTTGCACATGAGGGTATAATAGTCTTTTACACATTTTTTAAAAACAAAATCTATTAAAAACAATATCAAAATCTATTAAATGAATAAATAAATAGTAATCTTTTACATACCTTTTAACAAAATTTATTAAATAAACAAATAAATAAGTTGCAAACATACCACACCCATGATCTAAATCTCCATCTTCTTTTTCTATCATTATACCTCATTATCCATCACCAACACATCCTACTCTAGCTCATATTTTCAATTTCAAGATTTAAGATCATACAAAACCCTCATAACCACAATCAACTTCATCACCATAACCCATCCAAATATTAAAACAAACCCCCCATTATCCTTTTTATCAACACCCTTTCAACAAGATCATGTCTACTTCTTTATTTCTAGCCTACTTCTCTCATAAAGCCTACATGTCCAAATTGAACTAACGCTTAAATAGGCAGAAAAAATCACATAAAATAGAAATGGTTTAGTGTGTATTTTTTTGTACATCGTTGTGTTTATTTCCCCACGAGATGAACTGATTTTTCTTAACCTCCAACCACTACATCCGCCAACACACCATCCACCACCATTTTGCTTTTATGTTTTCCATTCCTTTATTTGAACCAAACACGCTCTCTAATTCATTTCAATAAAAACACGAATCAATTCAATCAAATGCATCACTTTGAATTCACATAAGTGATCCTTGAATGGTCTGTGAACCTCATGGACACGCTTTAACCCCTTTGCGAGCCCTCAATTGATCCTTGAACCCGAAGAGTGATATCTTTTGTTCAATGATGATATGGGTTCACACTCACATCCATTTTCACATTCACATTTGTAACATTTGTATATACTCACATAAATATTAAAAATGGGTGATTTTGAAGCACCTTCATTCTCATTAGGTTTCGATCTTGACTTCGAACCCGAAATCATACCCACATCCCCAAATGAAGTTACCAAACATCTGAATTCATCGGATATGTCCCAATAGCAGCTGATTTGAAGACAATTGTTATTGGTAATGATGGTGAGGAGGAGGATAGGGGGTCTTCGGGTTCTGGTTCTGGTTCGGGTAATGTGGATTTGGGATCGGGTTCGGTGGTTGTTGATAATCATGATATCGAGGATTTTTCGTCATCGGAGGATAATAATCGCAGAGGTAAAAGTGATTATTTATTTTGGTGAATGATAGTTTTCGTTTGTTTTTTATATTTTTGTTCGTGTTCGCACGTTTTCTTCACGTTTTTCAGATATGACGAAAAAAATTTCTAAAGGAAATATTTCAGAAAAAAATTAAAATAAAAAAAGTATTTTGACATAAAAATTTTGAAAAAAAATTAAAAAATAATTTCGAAAAAAATTTTGGGAAAAAACTTTTGAAAAACAATTTCTAAAAAAAGGTTTAGAATAAAAATTAGGAAAAAAATTCGATTTTTTTTTTCAAAAATTTTCAATTTTTTTTTGTAATCCTGTATTCGAATTTTATTTTAGAAACATTTTTTTTTGGAATTTTTTTCAAACTTTTTAGAAACATTATTATGCCTTTTGTTTGGTACAGTAGGTTACAATTTTGGTTTGTTCGAATTTTGGATTCGTGTTTAGTATTGGTATCGATATCAGTATTTATAACAAATTGGAAATTGGTTTGGTGTTGGTGATGGTGGTGCAACAGTCTTAACCAATCCGACTATGTCTTGAGTAGTTATGTGTAGCATTTCGGTATCAACAACATATTTTGGTTCCGCCTGATTCACATGTGGTTCTGCATCTAGTTTCGCCTGATTTTATCTGCATTTGTCTAGATTTGTCTGCCTGAATATGCATGTTTTCATCAACCTTTGTGGATATGCACGTGCATATGCATCTGGTTTCACGAGTGGTTCTGCATCTAGTTTCGCTTGATTTTGCATGCATCTGTCTGTCTTAATTTGTTTTGTTTGCCCGAATCTACCTGTCTGAATCTGCATCTGTCTGTCTGCCTATTCTATTCTCATTCATCTCCTTATTTATGTTGCTCTGTGCACTGCACCTGGTTCTTTTGGATTGCATCGGATTAAGACTGTCTAGCATTGAGTTTCCACTCTGAGACACTCTGCTTTTGTTTGTTTTTCAGTGTTAGTTTATTTTCTATTTGGCAAACTCTCAATGTTTACCGCTGCAACATTGAGAGTGTGAGAGAAGGTGCTAGATAATAAAGGCCCGAAAGCCCGTTGGGTTTGGCTCGTTTAGTTACTAGGGTTAGGTTAGTTTTGTAGTTTATTCAATATTTTTTTAATCTTCCTTATTTTGTGAATCTAATAATATAGTGTTTTTAGTATTTCTTTAATTTCTAAAAAAACAAGTTTTATCCTACTAATATGGCACTATGAGCTTATTCTTTATTCCAGTTCTTTTTTTATTATATATATTTTTCCAAACATTGTATATAATAAAATGTCACAATGGTCAAACACCACAATTGTATTAGTTACCTAATACGTCTAACATATTTAAATCTTATATAACTAAGGATGCGTTTGGATTGAGGGTGTAGGAATGACAGAATGGAAATAAAAATGATTTCATATGTTTGGTGTACGTGTATGGTTATGAGTGTATCTAAAGATAAGGGAATTCTCATTTTACTCTATAGGTGATTTCTCAAATCATTCCCCCATAGCCCACTTTTATTTATAAATGATATTATCTTCTTTCAAAATTAATAAAAAGATCTTATACCCAATCCTTATAACCAATCCAAATAATAATCTTAGGAATGATATATTCATTGTCATTCTACACAATACCAATACCTAAACCCGTTTTGATTCATGACAACAAACCAAACGAACCCCAAATCATTGTTCTACACTTCTGAGAGCAAATTTTGTATTTTTGGATTCGTATATAATATTATATACGATGTATATCGTATCATGAATGCATTATACATAGAAAAAAGGAGGTGATATGCACACCACCAAAAATGATATGCATACCACAAAATCACCTTAGTGATCGATACACATAGTACAACACAACACATGCATGATTGTGTTATACACATCACTTTTAATGGTGTACATATCAACTCTCATAAAAAACCATTTCTATGCTGATATGACCACCATTCCCTAGTCGCGAACGCACCATTGACCCGGTCAAGGGTTTCTATCTATGAAGATGATATGAGTTCGATCCCAACTTCAACCAAACATTGCATCTGACTTGTACTTGAGGAAGGATGGTTGAGTATCCAGGGGAAAGAATCCTCATCGTTTCTCCATCGATTAAACATTTTGAGATAGTATGATTCAAATTTAAACATTCATATATTCTTCACTCTAAAAAAAATCAAGTATTCATGCATATAACTCAACTTGGGAGGCTAAGACCATGGTTCCTGGATATTAAAAACAGACACTTCTTGAATAGAAACTTATAACAAGTTCTTACAATATTTGAAGAAGTCAATTATGTACACGTCTAATTACTCTCTAAAGGCTAAGGGCATACTTTTGGGTCAATGCTCTAGACATAGAAAAATATCATATTAACTGCAACGAGACGAAATTCAACAAGTGGCAAGGCCCGCCAGTAACGTGCTACAGAAATATAAGAGGCAATTCAAATGTATAAAATATTTGAAATATTGTTGGTCGTCAATAGGAATATGTGGTGTAAAATATCATAACGTACTATTTTTATTTTCTTTGAAGAATTTAAATCATTCAGATTTGAAGTTAGAATATATAGTTGGTTAATTTAACAAAGATGTTAGTGATGGTAATTCATGTTATAAATAAACCCATGAAGGTTTTTATAATTTATCTTAGGAAAAATGGTCTAAAAAGGTATCCAACTTGCTACCGTTTTCTTTTGTAGGCATTCAACTCTTTTTTTTTTTTTTTTTTTTTTTTTTTTTTTTTTTTTTTTTTAAGTAGTCAAATATTTTTTTAATATTTCTATTGTAGCCGTATATCTAATGTGGCATGATCTAATCAAGGGTTAATTACATAAATTTACATAAATCGTCCATGTGGCTCTAAACAATTACACCATTCATCATTGAGTCAATTACATAAAAGGTCCTTGTGGTTCTAATAATTTACACACTTCGTCCTTTTGGCTCTAAACAAACACCCCTTTATATCAGGACACCCAAACACAGTGGTTATAGTGTTATATGTGTTCAAAATTCAAAGGCTTTAGCATGAAATCTTATTGTATTAACAATGGTGTATTGTTTATCATAAAAATTGTATGGTGTTAGTGTCGACAGTGGGACTAAACAACCTAATAGCAAAAACTGTAACATCTTGATTTTTGACTTCCCTTATTCAAACCTATTTAGGAAATGCCACAAATTGTAAGTTCTTGATTTTTGACTTCCTTAAGTCAAACATATTTAGCAATGCACGACCAAACACTATCATTTACAATAACAACCCAATTTTATATTCAGTGTATGCCATTAATAAAATCAAGAGTTTTTTATTGATCGATTTTAGTTAACATATTTTTGACTTTCCTAAATCAAACAATTTCACTTACAATATGTTTGACGTCCCTAAGTCAAACATATTTAGCAATGCCTAACGAAACACCAGCAGTTACAATAACTAAACACACACTTATCAAGAACCGTTACTTTCCGCATCATCCCTTTCCTTTCTTTTCTTCCTTTCCTTTAGATATTTAAACACAGCTTCAAGTTTTGAAATCCTCCTTTCCAAATCAACAACCTCTGGTAACCCGATATCTGCAGCCTCTTGTTCTCATTAGTAATACCCAAAATCTCTTCATAGTAGTATTTTTGTTGCCTCAACCAATTCAGAGTCTTTTGTCTCAACTCCTTAGGCACCTTCCTGTACGAACCATATTCAGCAATTGGTTCATCACCAAATCTCTCAAGAACTAAATCAGAGAGAAAATAGTTTTCTAAAACTTTTTCCCACTCATCTTCATCAGACCCAATGTAAAAAGCCTTTCCCTTAACGTTTTGTGCCATTGTTAGCGATTAGGGTTGTGTCAAAATAGGGTGTGGTATGTGCTAAAACACATACCTTTTCTATATCAAAATAGACCCAAAATAACCAAGAAAGAGCCGTTTATTGCTAATATTTGTGGTTTTCTTGAGTTTGTGCTTGTGCAGGTACGGATATGTAAAAAACACGCAAAAAGGATCCTAATCAGACGTAAATCCGAGCACGAGAGAAAGAAAAGTGCAAAAGCCGATGCCGGGGATGCTATTTCAGAGATTTTGGTGCTTAAAAGATCAAATTACGAAGCTCGGGACATAAATTGGGAGTTTTTCACATTACACTTTCACTTTCACAAATTCACCATTTTACCCCTCAACTTTCCCAAATTGTCACCTTTAACCCCTCAACTTTCCACATTTACCCTTTATACCCTTATACACCCCACTTAATCATTTACCCAAATTCACCCTTATCTTTCACAAAATGTCATATTGGGCCCTTGGTTTTTTTTTGCTAAAAATACATTATTGGTCCTTATGATTATACAATAAACCAAGTCATAACACATAATCCATTATCCATTACAAATACACTTGGCCCAAAACAATAACAAAAAGATCCGGCCCTTTAATAATATAACACACAACCCGGCCACGTGATAATACCTTGACCCGAATCCACCATTTAACCCGACCAAACCCAAGTCAAAACCCACCACCCAAGTCAAACTATTTGATTTATTATAAAATAAACCCAAACGCGCCCTTAACCCTGCCTATCTCCTTCCCCAGCCAAACACCACCATTCACCACCACTCCCAAACACCCAACATAGTACTAGCATCTATCCTAGCTTCTAGAAGACCTGACTTGTCAGATAAGAGTGATTACGTGGCTGAAAGGAGCTCTCCCATTGGACATAACACATCATTGGATGATATGGAGCAATTTGATTGGTTGAAGTGACATGGAATTGAATGTATGGCTGTGGATAGACATTCTAGGCGCTTCTGAAAGGATCCCAGGCCTCTCCTCTCTGCTATTAATAGACCTCTTGGCTCACATTGTTTCTTATCCAATTCCTTATGTATTAGAGGAATTTTGATCATTTAAATTCTGTCCTTTTATGTTTTCAAGTAGTTAATGTAACCTGTAATCTCAGTTTTTAATGCAAGTTTAATTTCCAGCTTTTCATTAATTGTCTAAATTTCACTTTTGGTTACATTGTTGTTTCAACTATTCACAAGCTCAAAATAAAGTCTCTTTAAACTCACATAAGCTTATTGAAGCTTATGTGAGTGTGTTTTTGCTCTTACTTGTTCTTAATTCCAAGTTTTGATAAAAGTCAAGAAAAGTCAAAACGGGTCAAGGTTTTGAAAGTCAAATTGGTTTGGGTTGATTTCTGGTTCCAATGTGTTCACTAGCTTAATCAGGTGTTTATTAGTCAGTTTTGAATTGTTCTTGGTAAGCCCTCATCTAGATCAGTTGTTATATGCATTTTCATAAATTAAAAGGAGTGTTTGGATAGCTTGTTTAAACTGCTTTAGAGGTCTAAATGATGGATTAGATCAGTTGATGTAAGCTTGTTATAGTCATTTGATGTCATATCTGTGTTTGTTATGCTGCCATTTATGCCCTAAGTCAAAACAACCATTCCACTGATCTTCTTTGCAATTCCCGTTGAAATCAGTGGCTGTAATCAGTTTATATGGTTAATAAGTTGATATGCTAGCTTGACAAAGTCTCATTTCATTACATTTCATCTACATCAGTCCAAATATTGATCTCAATTCTCAAATAAGTCAAAGTTCTTCATCTGTTTTTAAAAGTCAAACTGAGTCAAAAATTAGTTTTCTTCAAAACTTGCAGCAGTTGCACAGTGTTTATTTCATTTTGTTATGATGTCATATTTGGCTCAAGTGATCTCTGCTAGGTGGTCTTCATGTCCACATTTCTGGTTTTAGCTAAAGCTTCTCTGATTAGCTTGTAGAGTAGCTTAAAGTAGGTATCTGTCTTTCTGTTTCTGCATCAGTTCAGCAATCTGTCCTAAATAGCCACTTTTGCTTGATCTCTAACTTCTTCATTACTAGTCCATATAAGCTGTAATTTTGGATAATTGATCTTTGCTAGGTTACCTTTAGATCTCCACCTTTTGTTTTCCTGTCAGCTTATTGGATAAGCAGCTAGAACAGCTTAAAGTGTAGGGTCAGTTAGCTTATTTGCTTAAAAATCAGTTTAGCTTAATCATTGATAGATCACTGTTTAGAGGTTAGGATTTGCTTACAATAGTTGCTCAGGAGTAGTTATAGTATAGTTTAGCATCAGTATCAGTTTGGTTTACTTTAGTGCTTATTTACTTATCTCCAAGTGCTTATTTACTATTAGTTTACATAGCAGCCTTCATATTTCCCAAATAAGCCCATGTTTTTATATTTTTATCAGCTTTAGAATAATGTTTTAGAATTTCCCTGCTAGTTTCATAATTTTTAGACACTGTTTGGTATTTTTCTTAAATAAAAACAGGTTTTAATCATTTTTAATTAGCTTTAATTGCAAATAATTGAGAAAAAGTTCCAAAAAATAATCTTTCAATTTTAATAGATTAAGATAAATATAAAAAGCATAAAAAATATTTTTCCTTATTTTTCTCCTTTTATTTTGTATTTTTAACAATTTAAGTTAGATTTAAATAGTATTAAATTCATAGAAAATAGAAAATTAATCAGAAAAATACAAAAATAGTTTTGAAAAGTCTCTTATGTTATTTTAGATTTTTAGAAAATAATTCCATATTTTTCCCTCTCTCTTCATAATTTCTAGATAATTAGTTTTATTTTTAAAGTTAATAATTAGTTTTTAATTAAAATAAAATCAAGAAAATTCCTAAAAAATAATTTTAATTCATAAATAGTTTTCTAATATCATTTTTAGTATAAAAGTAAGTTTAGATTATTTTTAGGAGTTAGATTAGACGTAATTGCTTTTTATTCGCGTTTCGTTTAATTTCCGTATTTGCGTTTTAGTGTAGATTTGCGTAGTTTGCCTTAATTCTTAGGTTTTCCCCGTAGATTTTAGTTCCATATGCTTTCCTTATCCCGTAGTTTAGAATATATCATATTATCCCCTTTTCTCATTCGAATCCCGATAATCGAGACGTGAGTTGGAAATTCCATTCAACCCTCGTTCGAAACGATCTCGGTGCTTAAACCTAAC
The DNA here is from genome assembly GCA_019973895.1 of Chrysanthemum seticuspe. NCBI lineage: Eukaryota > Viridiplantae > Streptophyta > Magnoliopsida > Asterales > Asteraceae > Chrysanthemum > Chrysanthemum seticuspe. The sequence goes on along the minus strand of BPTQ01000006.1, from coordinate 11,598,563 downwards.
ACGTTTGAGTTACCCGCATACTACAAACTTCTATTATTGATCAGTGTCTGAGCCGTTTTAAGTTTCTCACGGTTAGTCATTCACAAGTGGCTAGCTTGTGTGAGTTAAACTTGACGTTGCTTTGGATTCTGCGAATCAGGGTGTGTTACTGTTTAGGAGAGTTTTATCACAGAGGGAAACAATAAAAGGGAAACGAGTTGGGTTGGATTAACTAAGGTGTAGTAATAAAAGTGATTGGTCTATTATGCCCTTGAATATATAACTGAAAACGGACGTTTACCGAGACCAAACGGGTCAAGAGACGCAATCGGCCTCAAAAACCCAACTTTTGGACTCATGACGATGATTATCTCATGTTTTGGGCCCGGACAATGCTTTTGGCAAGTTTAGGGACCAAACGGTGTATTTTTATCTAATAAAAACACCCATGAGGGCCACAAATCCACAATTTACGAATGGTGAGGCAGGCCACCTTTCGTTCCTTTTGTCACGCATGACACACACTCAAAATGGTCTCATTGGTGAAGAGATGAAAGGTAAGATGACCCCTACATCCACCACTTCATGCAGCCTTACATCATACAAAATATTAAAAGACTTAATATTATCATCAACATAATAAGAATTTATATGCATTAACTAGTATTTGTAGTAGAAATACTTATGTTAATACTAGAAGGGTACCCGCGTAATGCGGTGGCGATTACCGGGTGACTATTTTCATGACGGGCAAACTTTTTTCATTTTAAATCTTCTTTACTTAAATCTTCCCGTAGTCTTTTTTTATTTATTTTATTTATTTATTTTTTCGTGTCTTGGTGAAGTTAGTGTTTTTTCTTGTGGTTGTGTTGTTGACAGTAGGTTGTTTTATAGGTATTTCTATCCCAGATAAAGTATAGATTAAAAACGTAGCATGAATTAAAAAGGTATTAATGATTTAGGCCTTTTTTTAAAATTATATTGCAGTTTTTTTTTCTGTAAAACATTAAATTTAATGGAAGATATCAGTTACAAATTGGGTTCTTTAAGACACTTAAATGACATTTTTACAAATAAAATCTCATTGACTAATGGCTTGTTATTTTTCTATTAAATAAATGTTTTTGGTCTTACTTTTTAAGACTTCTTTATTTACAAAGTCCTAAATGTTTTATATAATAGTATAGATTGAAGTTAAAAATAACTCTAGTCAACGAAAGTTTTTGCGAAATTTTTTTGTATATACGTTCATATTTTTTGTCGGCCGATATGGCTAGAAATTTTTAGGATATTCCTCATTAGAGATTTAATGACCAACTTGCTAAGACATTTCCATGATTTCTCTATGTTATTGTAAAAGATAAGAAAATTTATGGAAGCAATATTATTGGTGTAGGGTAATGAAATTGAATGTTAAAAAATGGTCCCTATTAGAGATAAGAGGAAATTTCTTATTGCAAAGTATTTGTCTCTATCAATGCTTAGAAATAGTCCACAAAATGCAAGTGAATAACAATTTAATTTTGCATGATAGCAGATTTTTACATGATGGTTTAAAATGTTATTCATTTGAAGTTTAAGTAGTTATATCATTTAGACAAGTAATTACAAGAATAATTTTTCAATTACAATAATAAAAGTTATTATTGCAAAACTTATACAAAAAATGTAGATTAATAAATTAACAAATTCTGTCATAATGTGAAGAAGTGAATAAAAGAAGGATCGTAGATGCATCTTATGTTCAAGTAGGAAACATCGTCATTTGACAAAATTAAATCATGGACTTTAATTTTCCAAATAATCCAATATTCTGTTTTCACACAGTGTGTATTGGTCATTTGGTTTGAAAGTTCAAACATATCTTTATCTTCTATTTTCATTGACCAAATGAGTGGCTTTTGTTTATCAACAAACATTAACACATCACTGCAGCTGGATATGCTTTCTTTCTTCACATAAACTCTTTCAACAACTTCAACCAAATTTCCAATAGGCTCTTACATTTTATTTCCACACAAACACAATTACCTTCACATTATCAAGTATTATTCACTTTTCCTTGCAATCAGTTTGTAAAAATGTCCTTCAGCAACATATGTTTCCCCTCCGATCTTTCATCCATAACCTCATTAGGAATTATGCTAATGCTAATGCTAATGCTAATGGTCTTTATCCATTGCTACTTTTATTCAAAGGCATCTTCTTCAAACTCATCTGCACCAAAAGAAGAAAAATCGTCGTCTCCAGACTCATCTGAACCAACAACAATGGTGTCCACTTCAACTTCATCCGGTCACAAGAGCTTTAAGTATGATGTTTTTTTAAGCTTCAGGGGTGAAGACACCCGTAAAAACTTCGTCGATCATCTTTATTTTGCTCTTACACAAAAAGGTATTGAAACATACAAGGATGATGAGAAAATTAAGCAAGGGAAAATGATAAGTGATGAGCTTATTGAAGCCATTGAAGACTCAAAATTTTACATTATTGTCTTCTCCAAGAACTATGCTTCTTCATCTTGGTGCTTGGAAGAGCTTGTTAAGATTATGGAATGCCGTAAAGGTTTTGGGCATACCGCATACCCTGTGTTCTACGATGTGGAGCCCACTGAAGTACGCAAACAAAGTGGGTCAGTTGGAGATGCATTTGCAAAACATAAAGAGGATGAAGCTGCTGGGAAATGGAGGGAGGCTTTGAAAGAAGCATCTGATTTGGCTGGCTGGGAACTGAAAAGCATTGCTAATGGGTAAATTTCTTTATCATATATATCTATCCAAATAATGTTTTTAGCAAGCCGGTCTGTTATTTGTCATTTGTCGTCTATCTTCGTCATTTCCTAACAAACCGGTCCGTTATTTGTCACGTTTCGTCAAACAACCTGTGTCGGGCAATGGTAGGAAAGGAAGCGTTACTGGTGGTCATTTGTATATAGCACATGCTCTTAGAAATTCTGCAATAGAATTTACATTAATAACACAACCAAATCATGTTAATCAACTTTTGATAACACTACCAAAGTACCAAGTCATGTTAACAAGTCACTGTTTAAATGTGAGTGGTATTACTTTTCTCTCTTTCCTCCTTACACTTAGACTTACCTTTCCTCTATAAATTTGGGTGGTACAATGAAAAGTGCATGTAATCATGTGTATGGTTTGCCTATACTCTTTTTTCTTTCATTCAAAATTATAGATTATTATGTGCTAAAATAATTGTTTATCCACCACCATAAGGCCTGATGGTAACAAACATATCTGTTACTCATTCACTATTTATTATATATCATATACAATTATATCATCCTTTACTTCATATATGATTTATGTCACTATTATAGATTCAAAAAATGTTCTGAAATTTTCACAAGCTAAATGGATCTTTATTTAACATATAGGCATGAAGCTAAGTGTTGAATATGGCTCAAATATGAATAAAGGGTAACATTCAATGAATCAATGCAAGTTGATGAAATCTTAATAAAGGTATCAAATCTTTAGCAAGATATGGAAGATTCAGAGAATATGCAAGTTGCTGATTTTTTCAACTTGATGTGCAACTTGAGATGGTTTTTGAGCCTATAAATAGAGCTCATTCGTTAGAAGCAAGACACACCAAAACACATAAAAGCAACTTGTAGTGTTATCTTTCTCTCTTGCTTTTGTTGTATGTTTTCTTTCTTTAAGAAACATATAGTTAGTGGTGTCATTTGGAGGAGTGCGGCAAGCTTACAAGTTTAGCCGAACCTAGTGTTGGTTTTCGTATTGTTTAGTTTTCAATAAGCTATCAAGGGTATACTTGTAGTGATACATTGTACTAGTAAATTTTTGGAATATATTTATTAGTGTTCAATCATTCACACTGTTTACCTAGTCGGTGGGGTATTATCGCGGTTATTCCACAACAAGTGGTATCAAGAGCCGAGGTTATTCTTAGTATGCTCTGTGGTTGCAATTAAATTTGATCCTCCACATCAGAAAAGAACTTCGTTGGTTTTTTTGGTTGAAGCTATTGAAAATTAATTTGTACACGAAATGGTGGATGGCATAGTTGACAAACCTTCCACATCGGTGGATCCAACATCTCCAAGTTGGGCTAGACCAGTCTTGATGAATGCAAGATTGGCGGTGGAGGTTTTTGATGGCACAGGCCATTTCGGTATGTGGTAAAGTGAGGTTCTAGACGTTCTTTTTCAGCAAGGTCTAGACATTGCCGTTGAAGAAAGTAAACCAGAGGATGTAGAAGAGAGGAATTGGTTAACCATCAATCGGTTAGCTTGTGGTACGGTTCGTTCATGTCTTTCGAGAGAGCAACGATATGCTTTCTCAAAAGAAACATCCGCCTATAAACTATGGGTGGCGTTGGAAGAGAAATTTCTGAAGAAAAATTGTCAGAATAAGCTCTTTATGAAGAAGCGACTCTTTCGCTTCACTTATGTACCCGGTACCACGATGAATGATCACATTACCAGTTTTAACCAGCTGGTAACCGATTTGATGAATATGGATGAGGTGTTCAAAGACCAGGATCTAGCATTGATACTGTTGGGATCGCTTCCGGAGGAGTACGAGTTGCTTGAAACAACTCTACTTAATGGAAAGGATGATGTGTCTCTTAGTGAAGTTTGTGCCGCCTTGTATAGTAAAGAACTGAGAAGGAAGGACAAGCAGATTAGTTCAAGTGGAGACGCAGAGGTTTTGCTGGTCAGAGGTCGTTCGCAGAAGAAGGGCACCGATAAGAGATGGAGATCCAAGTCGAGGCAAAGACTAAGCAAAGATGAATGTGCTTTTTGTCATGAAAAAGGCCATTGGAAGAGAGATTGTCCAAAGTTGAAAACCAAGGACAATCATTACAAAAGGAAAGCTGTAGCAGAGGCGAATGTCACCAAGTGTGATGATGAAAAATCAGATCTCTCACTTGCAACGTCGTCAACAAAGAATACTTCTGATGTATGGCTATTAGATTCCTCATGTAGCCATCATATTACACCACATCGAGAGTGGTTTAGTAATTTTGAAGAACATGAGGAAGTTGTTTATACGGCAGACGAGACTCCCCTCACTACTCATGGGATTGGTTCCGTTCGATTGCAGAATGAAGATGGAACAATTGTGACCTTGAAAGGTGTTCGTTATTCGCCAAAGTTGAAAAAGAATCTCATTTCTGTCGATACCTTAGAATCTAAAGGATTCGAAGTAAGAGCAAAGGATGGGGTTATGAAGATCATCTCTGGCGTACTTGTAGTAATGAAGGGTATTCGTAAAATAAACAACACGTATCACTACAAGGGTAGAACAGTTGTTGGAACTATAGCAGCTGTTACCGATGGTGATAGAAATTCAGAAGCTGTGAAGCTATGGCATATGCGCTTAGGACATGCAGGAGAAAAATCCTTGAATTTGCTCATAAAGCAAGGATTATTGAAAGGAGTGAGTTCCTGTAAGTTGGATCTCTGTGAGCATTGCATCAACGGGAAGACGACAAGGGTGAAATTTGGGACTGCTATCCACAAGACGCAAGGTATCTTGGATTATGTCCACTCTGACGTATGGGGTCCCTCAAAGACAAGATCTTTAGGAGGGAGACACTACTATGTGACCTTTGTTGATGACTTTTCTCGAAGAGTTTGGGTGTACACGTTGAAGACAAAGGATGAAGTGCTAGGAGTGTTCATCAAGTGGAAAAAGATGATGGAAACTCAGACGTGCAGAAAGATCAAACATCTCCGAACAGATAACGGTGGAGAGTATAAAAATGATAAGTTCACAAAATTTTGTGAAGACGAAGGCATTGTCAGACACTTCACTGTCAGGCATACACCACAACAGAACGGGGTGGCAGAACGCATGAACCGAACTTTGCTGGAGAAAGTTCGGTGTATGTTATCCAATGCTGGGTTGGGTAAAGAATTTTGGGCTGAAGCTGTGACGTATGCGTGTCACCTCGTTAATCGTTTGCCATCTACTGCTATTGATGGGAAAACACCATTTGAGAAATGGTATGGAAAACCTGCTACAGATTATGATTCCTTGCATGTGTTTGGTTCCGCTGCATATTATCATGTGAAGGAATCAAAGTTGGATCCAAGAGCAAAGAAAGCATTATTCATGGGGATTACCTCTGGAATCAAAGGCTATCGTCTATGGTGTCCAGAGACGAAGAAAACGATCTTTAGCAGGGATGTCACCTTTAATGAATCTACCATGTTGAAGAAGGTGAATGCTAAGCAGTTAGATGGAACTCCCAAAAAGGTGGAGTTTGAAAGAACAATTGTACCAGATGATAGAGAAACAGTTGATGATTCTCCTGTGGTAGAAGGAGATTATGAAGAAGAGGAGGTTCAAACCGAAGAACCTCCACAGCAACAATATGAATCAATTGCTACCAGCAAGCCCAAAAGAAACACTAAAAGGCCTGCTCGCCTTAATGATACGGTGGCTTGTGCATCTTCAATTGCAGCTGATGATGTTCCTACTACTTACTCTGAAGCGGTTCGAGACTCAGAGAGCAAGAAGTGGAGGATTGCCATGAGCGAGGAAATGCAGTCTCTTGAGAAGAATCAGACATGGGAGTTAACCAACCTCCCAAAAGGGAAGAAAGAAATTGGGTGCAAATGGGTGTATGCAAAGAAAGAAGGATTTCCTAGCCAGGATGATGTTCGCTACAAAGCAAGATTGGTAGCTAAAGGCTACGCTCAGAAAGAGGGAATTGATTATAATGAAGTTTTTTCTCCAGTGGTAAAGCATTCCTCTATTAGAATTTTGTTGGCTTTGGTAGCACAATTGGATTTGGAACTAGTTCAGATGGATGTGAAGACTGCATTTCTACATGGAGACTTGGAAGAGGAAATCTATATGGTTCAGCCAGAAGGATTCAAAGTTGCTGGAAAAGAGCATTAAGTATGTAAGCTTCATAAATCGTTGTACGGATTGAAGCAATCCCCAAGACAGTGGTACAAGCGATTTGATAAGTTTATGATGAAGTCGAAGTACACAAGAAGCAAATATGACCATTGTGTCTATTTGAAAAAGCTACAAGATGGGTCCTCCGTATATCTTCTTCTATATGTAGATGATATGTTGATAGCTTCTCAAAGTCTAGACGAGATTGAAAAGTTAAAGACTCGGTTGAAAAGCGAATTTGAGATGAAGGATCTTGGTGAAGCAAAGATGATTCTCGGCATGGAGATAATCAGAGACAGAAAACTGAGGAAGCTCTGTTTGACTCAGAAACAATATCAGAGAAGGATTCTAAAGCGTTTTAGGTTTGACAAGCAAACAAAACGAGTTAGTACTCCACTCGCTTCTCAATTTAAGATCAGTGCTGCTATGTCACCGAAAAATGATGCAGAGAGGGCGTACATGGAGAAAGTGCCTTATGCAAATGCTGTCGGTAGCTTAATGTATGCTATGATATGTACTCGACCAGATATTAGTCATGCTATTGGGATGGTGAGCAGGTATATGCATAACCCTGGAAAAGGACATTGGCAAGCTGTGAAATGGATATTACGGTACATCCATAACACGGTCGATGTAGGGTTAGTATTTGAGCATGGAAGTAGTCAGTGGGTAGTGGGATATTGCGATTCTGACTATGCTGGAGATTTAGACAAGCGAAGATCTACTACAGGCTATGTTTTTACTCTGGCAAAAGCTCCAATTAGTTGGAAGTCAACCTTACAGTCAACTACTGCTTTGTCAACTACGGAAGCAGAGTATATGGCGATTACTGAGGCTGTAAAGGAGGCAATTTGGCTTCAAGGGTTGCTCGGTGAACTTGGAATCAATCATAACTTTGTCACGATGCATTCTGACAGTCAGAGTGCAATTCACTTAGCGAAGAATCAAGTTTATCACGCAAGGACGAAGCACATTGATGTTCGGTATCATTTCATAAGAGAGATATTGGAAGAAGGTGGAGTCAGAATTCAGAAGATCCATACTTCTAAGAATCCCGCAGATATGCTGACTAAAGTATTAGCTGGGATCAAGTTCAGTTACTGTTTGGACTTGATCAATGTAGTGAAAAGTTGAAGATTTGTTTGAAGACTCCACCAACGATAGTTTATGAGCCAAGGTGGAGATTTGTTGAATATGGCTCAAATATGAATAAAGGGTAACATTCAATGAATCAATGCAAGTTGATGAAATCTTAATAAAGGTATCAAATCTTTAGCAAGATATGGAAGATTCAGAGAATATGCAAGTTGCTGATTTTTTCAACTTGATGTGCAACTTGAGATGGTTTTTGAGCCTATAAATAGAGCTCATTCGTTAGAAGCAAGACACACCAAAACACATACAAGCAACTTGTAGTGTTATCTTTCTCTCTTGCTTTTGTTGTATGTTTTCTTTCTTTAAGAAACATATAGTTAGTGGTGTCATTTGGAGGAGTGCGGCAAGCTTACAAGTTTAGCCGAACCTAGTGTTGGTTTTCGTATTGTTTAGTTTTCAATAAGCTATCAAGGGTATACTTGTAGTGATACATTGTACTAGTAAATTTTTGGAATATATTTATTAGTGTTCAATCATTCACACTGTTTACCTAAGTCGGTGGGGTATTATCGCGGTTATTCCACAACACTAAGTTCATACAGAAAATCATTGAAGAGATTTCACTAGAGTTACGTTTCATCAATTCGAGCATTGATGGAGATTTAATAGGCATGGAGACTAGTGTAAACGAAGTAATTTCATCCTTAGAACCTGGTGTTGATGATGTTCGCATGCTAGGGATATGGGGGATGGGAGGTGCGGGGAAGTCTACTTTGGCAAGAGCTATATTTGATCAAATATCCGTTCAGTTCGATGGTGAAAGCTTTATTGAAAACGTCAGGGAAGTTTCAAAAGCCTCTTCGGAGGGTCTAAAGAAGTTGCAGAAACAAGTACTTTCAAATGTTTTAAAGGATCAAAACATTGAAGTAAGTAGTGTTTTTGGCGGTAAAAGTATGATGCAAAAAAGGATGCGTGGTAGAAAGGTACTTGTTGTTCTTGTTGACGTCGATCATAAAGACCAGCTTGAGGCGTTAGCCGGTGACCTTGATTGGTTTAAGCCGGGAAGTAGAGTTATAATTACAACAAGAGAGAAGCAAGTGCTGGTAGCCCACCGAGTGAGCTTGATTCATAATATGACTTTGTTATCTCAAGCGGAAGCGGGTTGCCTCTTCAGTAGGTATGCGTTTGGAAGAGAGATTCCAACTCGAGGGTACGAAGAGCTATCAGGACAAGTTGTACAATATGCTCATGGTCTTCCCTTAACAATCAAAGTTTTGGGTTCATTTCTTTGTGGTCAAAGTAAACCTTACTGGGTAGATGCTATAGAAAGACTAAAAAAAATTCCATTAAAGGCAACTATGGAAAGATTGGAAATAAGCTTTGATGGTCTAGAGGATGATTACAAAGAAATATTCTTAGATGTTGCATGCATACTAAAAGGTTGGCTCAAAGTAGATGCAATTAGAGTGCTTGAAAGCCGTGGATTTCATGCTGAAGTTGGTTTAAGAGTTCTTGAGCAGAAATCTCTTATAACTATTTCTAGTGTTTTATTTGGGTTATTGGGGATGCATGATCATTTAGAAGAAGTGGGTAGGAATATTGTTCGTCGGTCACACCCCGATGAACCTCAAAGACATAGCCGATTGTGGATTAATGAGGAAATTGAAGATATATTGACTAATGGCCTCGTAAGAATCAAGTTAGTATGATTTAATTAAACTACATTTTTGGTCCGTATATATTTTAATTTTTGGTCCAATAATTTTAAAAGTTTCTGAGTTTGGTCTAAAATGAAAGACTCATTCAGGTTTGACCATTTAATAAGTTACCGTCACTTTTCTTATAAAAAACACATAACAATTCCTCTTTGTGGGTCTCTCTAAAAAGTGTTCCCCAAATTCACTTTCTCTCTCTAATAGTTATTCAAAAATTCATTAATTCGAATCAAATTATCATTCACTCTCAATTTGATAATTTGATCAGTGATTTTGGGCGTTTTGAAATTTAGGGTTCCAACAAAAATTAAGGGTTTTTATTTTTTCGATTTCAGGGTACCCAAGCAACTAAATGTCTACACTTTTATTCATGTGATTTGAGTGCCGAAATTGCAATGAAAGGTCTAGCAAAAATGAAGGATCTTAGATTTATTCACATAGATCTACCAAAGTATTATCAAAAGAGCATTATTGTTGAATTTGATAAAGTTAGCGAATACCTTCCAAGTTCCTTACGATTTATTAGATGGGATGGTTTTCCTTTTTCGAGTTTACCGAATACATTTCAAGGAAAATATCTTGTTCAACTTCAATTATATTACAGCAATATTGTTCAACTTTGGGAAGATGGAGAAGAAAAGGTAGAATGAATAATGGTTAATTTGTTGTTTTTCCTGATTCATTATGATCCCATATATCTATTGGTTTGTCATTGCACCAATATTAATTGTTTTTTTTGTACTTATGTTAGGTTCTTCATAACCTCAGGTTCCTCAGAATCGAGTTTTCAAAATTACAGACCTTTGACCTTAGGTTGGCTCCAAATCTTGAGCAGTTGACTATTGACCACTGTTGGGATTTCGTAGAGCTTCATATACCTGCTGATAGTTATTCAAAGCTGAAAAAGCTTCACCTCGGAAATACTCCGAATCTAAAGAACCTAACACTCGAAGGCTGTAGAGATCTGTTAGAACTTCAAATGCATGCTGAAAGTCTAAAGCTCGAAGAGCTCAACCTCAGTGATTCAAAGTTGAGGACCCTTTACATTGGGCTGACTTCAAATCTCAAAAGGTTAAATCTTAAAAATTGTTATGATTTGGTGGAAATTAATGCTCCCATTGGGTGTCTGAAAAAGCTTTTCTTCTTAGACTTAAGTGGTTGTGGGAGGTTTGAGTCTTTTGTGTTTGAGAAATCGTCTCAACCAGCTATGGGCACCCCGACAATAGGTTTCCAAAGTTTCGGTTTGAATGTTATTATAATGAAGATCCAGCTTCATCGTTTGGAAATCTTGAAAGGCTTATTTCTATAGGTCTGTGTGCTTGTACAAACCATGAGAGTGTTTCGAGAAGCATTTGTGGATTACAATGTATAAGAAAGCTTACACTTGAAGGCAGTATTACAGAAGCACCCCGGGACCTTGACCAGCTAGAATGTCTAGAGGATCTAACTTTTTCATTTACAGAGATTAGAGATCTTCCAGATAGCATTTGTAAGTTGAAACATCTCAAGTCTTTCAAAATCAAATCTTGTTGGCTACTTGAGAAGTTACCTGAGGATATTGGCAGATTAGAATCTTTAGAGAAGCTAATCTTAACCGACTATAAGCTTTTGCAAGATATTCCATACAGCATTTGTAAGATGAAATGTATAAAGGAGTTACATCTCCGCGGTTGCATTCGAGTTGTTGAATTGCCTGAGGATATTGGATGCTTAGAAGGTTTGAAAGAGTTAAACATAGTAGGTACAGGCATAACCCGTCTTCCACAGAGCATTTTTAGGTTGAGAGGTCTGCGTATTGTTGGGTCGATGCGGCTTATTGATACATATGGTTTATTACTCAAGAGACGAAGAACCTCTGATGATGATGAAATAGTCTGCTACATATAACCATTAATAACACATGACCAATGGATCCGATACATGAAGAGCTATTTTAACAGGTACTTTATTTTGAAATTTTAAACTGATTATGGAAATATTCACTGTTTCTGCAATTTATGTGTTTTACTATGGTTCTAACAATCCATTTTTTGTTATTAGGAGGTCCGATCAGCAGGAAGCATTTGTTAATCAGCGCATAACAGTTAGTCAAGTGAACTCTGATCGGGTAAGTCATTAAGCAATTCCTCAAGTCGAATGGTTTCTTGTAGGGTATCGTTTATCATACAGATTTTATGTTATTCTAATATTTTGTTTCAACTTGATCTTTCTAGGTCCCGTTGGCAGGAAGCAATTGCCACTCAGCTCAGAAGGTGATCTAAAGCATATATCTCTCCGCACCTAAGTAAGATTGTTTGTAAAGAAGTGTTTCAAAGTATGATTGTCATGTTACCTTTCAGTATTAGTACTTTTAAATGTATACACTGTTAGATCAAAGCTATAATCCCAACTTGGATGCTGTACTAGTAGTTATTACTTTAAACCAATAAAGAATCTGAACATTATTTTAGTTCATGGAGCTGAATAAACACAGTTGACTCTTAGAAAGTCAAACTCTGTTCTTGATGAAAATGTTCTATGAGGCTGGAGATGATCATGTTAATAATTAACTTAAGAAAGTGTTATGAGTGACGTAAGATCATATACAAGTTTTGATTCACATACATAAGATCTACATTTGGATGAAACCATAAAACATAAAAGCATTTGACTTTTGAGTCAAACTACTGGCTTTTATCAAATTTCGATGAGATTTCCATGGGTGAGGATCCTCTCAAGTTACTTGACTCAAGTTGGAGAAATATGAGCCATTAGATTTGATCCAATGGCTCAAATCAAAAGAACATCTTTTGATTTGAGCCATTGGATCAAATCCAATGGCTCATAATGCACCAACTTGAGAGGATCCTTGTCCGATTTCTATTGAATTGTATTTTGCCATTGTGTAGTCATATTGTGTCTTTGTCATGGTTAAGCTACAAACACTAGAATGTTAAATTTGTAAAGCAGTTTAACATGGTAAAACTGAGCTAACACAAACTGTCACTTACAGCTAAAACCATACTACCATTGACCACGTAAGTGATATTGTTATGATACTAGAGTCTAAAAGGTTTGTAGCTTTATCATAAAATTGAGGAAGATGATACCGTACAGGACATGGCACTAAGCTTTGTTCCTAATAACTTACGGGTTTAGGGCTTGTTTTGTTACAGTACATGGAATTGGTTTCATGCAGCAGAGTTGACTTCTTCAAAAATTCAACCGCGTTTTAGAAATCTTAAAAGAGTGGGAAAATTGTATGATTAAATCATTTTTAAACGCTAAATTTGGTACTTAAATGTCCTTTAAATACTATATTTTAATCAATTTATTGGTCAATTGCTACACTGCCCCAAGGAATACGAAAACCCCCCAAAATGTGGTTTTCCACACTGGCGTCAAGGTTTTAAATAAAAGGTCTATTTATTTGCACTTTGGCCACAAGTTAGATATATCTGACCCTCCAGATGCAATCTTGGATCTTCTCGTGTGTTGCAAACTCCCTGGATAGGATCGAATCGGGTTCGAGTAGCTGATGGGAAGGTTGTTGTTAATGATGATGATGATTTGATGTTGTTTTGAGGGTGTTTGGGATTGCTTATCCAAACATGTTTATTTGGTTTTGTGAATGAAGAAAGTTCTTTAAAGTTAAACATTTTGAAACTGCTTATTCAGATATCAACAGCAATCCCAAGCACAGTCACAAAGCGCAGAGAACACATAAATAACTACAAGTATTTTAACAGGTATTTTCTCTGTTTTTTGTTAACCTGTCTTACTTTAGTGTGTATTTTTTTTATTGATCTTACAATGATTGATGTTTCTGTATTTGACCATAACAAGTTATCCATTTCCTGCAATTAGGAGTTCTTATGAACGTGAAGCAATCACCAATCAGCAATTCAGCACACAAGGTGATTTACGATTTAACCTATGTGCTAATTACGATTTCCAACTTGAACTGGTTGCCAGTAGTGTTCTATCTTGTTTAATGAAGCTATTATATATGTTCAGTAGTTCCATTACAGAATAAAGTTGGAAAATTCAAATTGGGACAGAAAGTTAAATAATGGAACAGGGGATTCTTTTATCAAATAAGATGACACTGCTACTTTTTCCATGTGACAGCATTTAAAAAGTGTATAATAATTCACCTAAAGGTTCAAAATCATTAGAAATTTTACTAGTAGTGTTACCTTCGTTTTAGCCACAGTTAGGCGTAATTATGTTACTCTTTCATATAAACCCATGTAAACGTCACTCTTGTCATACCAGGTCTCAGTGGCACTCTTGCCGATACCAGGTCTCAGTGGCACATTAATATCGAAGCCAGTTTCAAGCTCCAGAAGGTTCTTTTTCAGCAGACTGGACGGATCAGTAGTCTTCCGTAAGATAGCTGTATTATATCAAGGTCACTGTATGATATTCGGATTGTTCTTTTCTTTCTTTCAAAAATGTGTTTTCACATGAGTTATTTACAAAATATGACATTCTATTTTTGGTCGAAACATAATGCGCCTAATTTATATACTATATGATGAAATGATATGCAATAATGTTTAGCTAAAGTTGGATTTCACAAGTTATTTGACAAACCCAACGAAGTCTGCAGATTTGACTTTTAGGGGTTAAAAGATGTGTTAATACGGTAAAATGATACTATAGTAGATGAAATAATCTAGTACATGTGCTTCTCGCAAAGGTGTACTAGCTATCTACTTTTAATCATTTTAATTTTTGGAGTTAGATAAGTTAGTTCATAGTATTCTGTTTATACGTCAAACTGTATTCCTGATGACGTTTAATCTTTGATGAGGTTGGAAATGATCATGTTTTAATAATATTCAGTAAGATCTTCATAAGCTGCGTAAGATCATAGAATAGTTACGATTGACACGAATATCTTCAAAATTGGGATATATTTTTGTTAAGTATGATGTATGGCATTTGACTCAAATGACGTCGATCAAATTCAGTGTGTTTTTTCATAAATATGTGAAGAACAACATATATTAGTGTTTAATGGTATTGCTGGAAACTACATAACATGTATCGTAGGTTTGTATGATACAGTCGAGCTGCATATCATAAAAAATTTAGAATTTGGAAAGTATAATTAGTCGCAGTTAGGCATATCAACACCGACCTCAACCCAGGTGAAGCTCTTGCCACATGCACGTTCTCAGTTATTGAGATGACAAGAGTTGGGCCTCGTGTTATTTTTTTTAACAGTTCTGTTGGAAAATGAAGTGCCCCGTAACTAGTGGTGCACAAATCGGACAATTTCCAAAACCGGTTTAAAAACCGGTTTCGGTTATCGTTGACCGGTCAAAAACTGGTTTTGGATAAAACCGGATCGGTTCCTGATGAGTGTCTAAATACTCATCATTTTTGTACAATATAAACTGCAAAATCATCTGAAAACACTCAGAAACACATCAAAATGATCAAAATATCACAAATCAGTGTTTTATGTGTTTTAAATGCAAAAATATCAAAATCAGATGAAAAACGTATCAAATTTGCAAATATTGCAGTTTCAGTCCCCCAAGTATTAAAAGTTGTCAAAAATAGTCCCTGAGTCAAAATTTCAAAAGAAAAGTCACCAAAGGTCCTTTTAATATCATAACTTGTCAAATTTAGTCCTTTGGTGAGAAATATCAAAAGTTTGAGAAAATTACAAAAATGGTCCTCCAAGTTTGAAATTTGGCAGAAATGGCCCCTGGAAAATGGCAAAATGGCAAGATTGGTCCTTATACTTTCTGAGATTGTCAGTTTTAGTCCTTGGAGAAACTTTTCAGAATTGGCAGCCTAGGTACTTGAAGTTTCAGAATTTACACCTTAAGCCCCTCCAATATTAAAACCTAAAAGCCATTTTTGACCCTTACCCAATTCTGGACCCCCTGTCAAAAAGCCTTTTTGAACCCCCTGGTTTTAATAATCCACCAGTCAACCCACTTGGTCAAACAACCTTTTTGGCGCGTTTTTCCTTATCCCTTCCACTTGTTTTCTGCAAACACTCTGCACACTCAACCTCCCCATCCCTTATCTCCTTCCCTGTCTCCCCCCTCCTCCACCTCACTCCAAGATGCATTTATTGCATTCTTTAACCTTCCACTCAACAAAAACTGCTAAATCCTCATTTTTCCCGCCAAAAACCATTGAAGGGCCAGGATCAATTACACTCATCCTATGGTCTCAAATAGTGCTGGGAAACAGTGAGGGAAGGGAGAGAAAGCTAATGGGTATAAAAGAAAAGAGAAAGAAGCAAGCAGGGTAGTAGTTAGCTTTTCAATTTTTTCCTCAAATGTTGTAGTTTAAAATTATGTCTTAGTTTAAATACAAATGTTGTAATTTAAGTTGCTTTGTATAACATTCAAGTTAAGTTATCATTGTGGGTGCTTTTGAGCATAATTCTCAAGTTTTTATAAAAGTTCTAAGTTCTATATCTACTGTTGAGATTTTCAGTTTCAAAATCCTTTGTCCAGGTTATTGGTTGTTTGTTTTAAGCTTAAAAAGTTTAGTCAAGATCTTTATAAGCTTTTTATAAGCTTACCTTGCATTTTCAAGCAAATGTGGTTGATGGTCAACAGTAGTCAAACTGATGCAGTTGGTTTGGGAAATGGTTATTTGGGTGTTGCAGTGATGATCAATGGTTGGAATAGACTAGGATTAGAGTAGGTTTGGGTTTGGTTCTATCCTGCAAACCAGTTGAACATCTGTGAGTGTTAATCTTATTTTCACCTTTCAAGTAATTTTGCATATTTTGTTTGAAGTGGTATTTATAGAAATAATCTGTTTTTACTTGTTTGTTTAGTTGTATTAAAGATAGTTTAGCTCAGTTTGATCTTTGGTATAAACTGGTTCAGTAGCTAGCCTTTTTAAATCTGCAATTCTAAGTTTTAAGGTGTGTTTGGTTCAGTAGTTTACACTGCATTATAGGTCAGTTCTTTGGTTGGTATTTGTTGTATCATGCTTGGTTAGGTTATTCTAGTTCATATCTGTCTTACTTTTGAACTTGTAACATGTAAAAGTCAAAATCCTACTCTAAACCTTCTTAACAGATAACTGTTGGATTTTTGTTAAAGCAAATACTTGTTTTGTGTTCCAAACTCATAAACAAAGCTTGACATAGCTTCATTTTATCTATTGACATCATATTCAGGTGAGAAATTGGCTTCAAAGTTCATATTAGTCAAACATTTCAAATCCTTCAAAAAGTCAAAGTGCAAAATCTGTTTTGAGCCCATTTAGCAGGAATTTTTATGATCTCACCTTTGGGCCAATTTCAGTGATTTTTGTTATTTTAAGATATTCCCCTGGTCTATTTTGTCATGCCCATTTTAGTATATTTTTGCAAATTTTTCTATAAGCTCAAAAGAGCTTGTCAATGTGAGCTTAAATGCCCTGTGCAGGGCACTGTTGCCTGCACAGGGCTTGTTCAGGTTTTGTAGCTTCTGTAAAGAGCTCATCACAGCTTCATTAGGTCTGAGTTTTGGTGTGTAAGCTCTCAACCAGGTCTACTACTAGTTCCAATTTGTATTTTGCAGTTGTAGCTTATTGTGTGACTTATTCTCTTGCTCAAAATAGGATCCATCTCACTGTTTTTGGTTCATAAGCTCATCTTTCAAATTTGATCAATCCTGCATATCAGAGGTCAAAGCTAGTTGAGACTCATTGCATTCTGGTTCTTTTAGCATTTCATAGCTTCTGTTTTGGGTTGGTGGCTTTTAGAATCCATTTGCTTATCAAAGTGCTTATTTCAATAAGCACTTTGTTCATCAGTTTCAAAATCCTTCAAACAAGCCCTTGTTTTTCTAATTTTCCTAGCTTCTAAATATAATTTTAAACTTTTCCTGAAATTTTCAGATTTTTCCAAGTTGTTTAGCTATTTTTCTCAATTTAAATTAGTTTTTAAGCACTTTTAAATAGTATTTAATACAAATAATTAAGAAAAGCTTCAGAAAAATAATTTTTCATTTTTATTAAGTTAAGATAAATATAAAAAGCCAAAAACATATTTTTCCATATTTTTCTTAGTTAAATTTGTATTTTTAAATATTTTATTTAGTTTTTAATAGTTTAAAATTCATAATAAATAGAAAAATAATCATAAAAATACAAAAATAGTTTTGAAAATTCTAATTTGATATTTTAGACTTTTCCATTTCATAATTTTATTTTTCTAGCTTTATTTCCTAATTTCTTGTATTTTAGGTAATTATTAATTAGTTAAAAATAGTTTTTAATTAATAATAATTAATCTAATAGTTATAAAAATAATTTTCTTTTTCTAAAAAGTTTCTTATATCATTAGGTTTGTAAAAATGTATTTTTCATATTTTTAGGGTTAATATTGTGTAAGTTTCACTTTTTATTTTGTACGTTTACGTAATTTTTATTTAAACGTACGTTTTAGGTTTTAAACGTTCATCACTTTAAATATAGTGATAGCGTTTATTTAATAGTTTTTATCTTTTTAATTTTCTTTAATTTGCATTTAAGCCGTTTTTATTTGTTGGCTTTTTCCTGTAGTTATAATAATCATCAATCTCCTTTATCGTTCAAATTCCTCGATCACTAAACGTTTGATAATCCATTGCACAACTCGCTGGGACATAACGACCCGGGGAAACATTATACTCCTCAGATCTTCATTGCATTCGTGCTTAAGCAGTTTTAAGTCTGTTACGGCTGGTCATTCACAAGTGGCCAGTTTGTGTGATTAGACTTGACTGTTTTGCACGCATCAAAATTTTGGCGCCGCTGCCGGGGAGCTGTGCTGATAATCTTACGTTTAGCAGATTAGTGATTTGGATATTCACTCTTTGTTCATACCATCCATCTGTATATGTTTACATTTTCTTATCCAAAAATACTCTTCTCATTCCTCTTATTCGTTGATTCTATTTCTCTTACCCTCTTTTGCCGTTTAATTCTATTCTTCGTATCCTCTCAACCATTTGATTCTCTTCTTAATCCTCTATATGTTTAATTCTTATGTCGACATTCGTCAACTTCATAGTCAAAAATGTGTGTGAGCGGTGTGGAGGGCCTAGTTCAAGCGAATTTTGCAATTCGTGCGAATTATCCATCATAAATTCTTTTCAAAGTTATTTCGACCACCTGCCACAACATGAAATACATTCTACTCTTGACAAACCAGTTCAAACGTCGGAGCTACCCCAAGCACCCACCGAGGATTACGAGGACACTTTCTTTGAAGATAGAGCCCGTAATCTAATCGAACAAAGTCAAGCCGATGAAAAAAGGTCGAGAATTAGAATTGATTACGATGAACCTGTTCAAACACCGGTGACTAGCAAGAATGACTTGCTTAATCTTCACGTTTCTCAAGAACCAGAACCGGAGACCATAACGGAAGTGGTGGAAATTGCTAGCTCTCAGAGCACACCACTTGTCCCACCTCCTGATCTTTCTGAATGTTCTTCGAGACTTGATAGTCATCCGGATCACCATGTTGGTTTTGTTGATTCTTTGGATAAACTGATTCCTCTTCATAACTATCAAATGCAATCGTTTATTCCTTGTGTCGGTTGTGGTGAGCCTCTTTATGGTTCACCCTGTCGTTGGTGTACGTGTGTACAATGTGGTAATGATATCCATAACGGGAGTTGTTTGTTTTGTGGTTCGAGGAATTCATTTGATTGTGATCCTAATCAGAACTCATTTAACGACTCCTCAAACTTTTCCAATTACCCACCCCAGCCCGACCTATATTCATATGATCAACAATACTGTTGTGAATTTTGTGGAGGTCCTCACCAAGGATTTGAGTGTCAATCCGGAAACACGTTTGTCTATGAACAGTTTTCCAGTGATGCTCAGAGTTTTGGTTATGACCAATATCCATATAGTTCACCTGTCCAGACTCAACAGTTTTACTGTTGTGAGTACTGTGGAGGTCCCCATTTCAGCTCTGATTGTCAAACAGGGAATCCATTTCCTTGTAACAATCATGACTCTCACATGTTTGATAATTTCCAACCTCCACAGCACTATACGGTTCAAACTCCATCTGAGCCGTTGTCTCATGAAATCTCCCAGGATCTTGAAACCGCAATGAAAACACTTGATGATATGATTCAAAACTTTAAGAATCAAGTGAGTGGTGAAAAGACCATAGGAGAATTGCTAGCCGAAGAACGAGAAGCTCGCAAATCTAGGGAAGAATTATTTATCCTAGAGCAAGCAGCTCTAAGGCGTTCCCAATTTCTCAAGGCAGCACTTTATGACGATGACGAGGAGGGTTTTTATCCTTTTAAAAGTAATATTTCTCAACCCCCTCAGTCAGTTGATATTCCAGCAGTTGAGATTCCATCTCAAACAACTGCTATCACACCCGAGGCTCCCACTCACTCTACGAACATGGGGGACGAGCATCTTGACACTGTTCCTGAAAAGGAATCGGACGAATTCATAAAGTCTAGTGTTGAGGACCTTGTCCCAATCCCAAGAGAGTCACAGGGAATTCTTGATCATGTGTATGATATCCCTCCTCCTCCTGTCTTCCAAATAGATCATGTTGAGATGTTCTCCGATTTTGATGATGATGAGTCGTTATCTTGTGGAGACATTATTTATGTGGAAGATTCACCTTCTGAGCTTGTTAGCTTAGAAGAAGAGAATGATGAAGTTGCTGACACTGAAATCAAAGATGAAGCTCTTCGAGCAACATTATTGAATGTCAGATTTCTCATTTCTAAAATCGAGGCTTTCAAAGATAAACCTATTTCATCTCCTATCCCCATTAAGGATAGTGACATTCTTTCCGATGATCCTAATCCGGAAATGAAAGCCTCCTGTTTTGATAATATGGGAGAGAGGATTAGTGGCAGTACCACTTTTCATTCTCACAATTCTCTCCCCGATTATGAATCATGTACATTAGAGGAGTTCATCAGTGAACCCACTCATATCAATTCTGAATATGATTCATTCACCTTCATGGAGTTCTCAGATGAACTCACTCATATCATATCTCCGCCGGAGTATGATAACTTCTACTTTGATCTAGACACACCCGAGATATGTCTAGACCAATTGAGCTTAACTGAGGAGATTCATGAAACTATGAATTCTCCTATTGAGGATGAAGAGTTAGTCATGATTTCTATCATGATTTTCTTTCTTTTCTTCATATATTCTGTCACTTCTCCTGTTCTTCACTCCTTCGGGAATGAAGACATTATCTTTGATCCCGGCATTTTCATGTACCATTATCTTGAGCCGGTTCTGTGTATATCTCATCGGTGTGGAACTTTCACGTACTTCAGTGTTTATCCAAACATTTTGAATGAAAGTCCGATGGAGATTGTTTCTTCCACTTTGCTTCCCCATGAACCAATGAATTCGGGGTCGAGTCAAGCTAGCGACTCGAAAATCAAAAACAGTAGCACACACCATATGGGTTTTCACCCATATTTCTGACTTCTTACCCCTTTCTACCACCTAAGTGTGGGGGTAATGCCCCACATGTTTAAAAAAAAAAAAAAAAAAAAAAAATCCTTTCTAAATAATGGCCGTAATATTTCCCTTTTACGTTCTTTGTTTCGGCATAATCGCCAGTACTTTGAATATTGAGGGCAATATTCATTTCTAAGTGTGGGGGGGAATTCTCACGAATTTTATCATATAATTACACCAATTCCCCCGTTTTTGGCCAAAAAATTTTTTTTTTGGAGTAAGTGTTTTACACTTACTCATTTGGTTATCAGTCCGCCATGTCTGTAAGACAAAAGGATTGGCTAATCCAGGAGCAAACGGCTCTTGGTAAAGATATCTCAAATACGTTTATATGGCTTGCAATTTGCCCAAAATTGTATGGTATTCAACTCACCATATCCTTAAAAGTGAAGAGTTGGCTAGCCCGCAAGGTTATGGCTTGTGGTAAAGGCAGTGGAAAAACCATAATTGGTAATCAGCTCACCAAAGATAATATTGATAATTTATCTAAGAGTTGGCTAGTCCAGAAGGGTACGGCTTCTGGTAAAGACAAATCAAATCCGTTGAAAGCTGGTGGTTTGCTCAAAATCACATGGTTATCGGTGTACCATGGTTCTTACTTGAACTGAAACATTTGGCTACTCCAGAAGTAATGGCTTTTGGTAAAGAGATTAAAATCCATTATGTTTTCTCAAATCATTGCTAGGGACTAGCAATATCTCAGTGTGGGGGATTGATGAGTGTCTAAATACTCATCATTTTTGTACAATATAAACTGCAAAATCATCTGAAAACACTCAGAAACACATCAAAATGATCAAAATATCACAAATCAGTGTTTTATGTGTTTTAAATGCAAAAATATCAAAATCAGATGAAAAACGTATCAAATTTGCAAATATTGCAGTTTCAGTCCCCCAAGTATTAAAAGTTGTCAAAAATAGTCCCTGAGTCAAAATTTCAAAAGAAAAGTCACCAAAGGTCCTTTTAATATCATAACTTGTCAAATTTAGTCCTTTGGTGAGAAATATCAAAAGTTTGAGAAAATTACAAAAATGGTCCTCCAAGTTTGAAATTTGGCAGAAATGGCCCCTGGAAAATGGCAAAATGGCAAGATTGGTCCTTATACTTTCTGAGATTGTCAGTTTTAGTCCTTGGAGAAACTTTTCAGAATTGGCAGCCTAGGTACTTGAAGTTTCAGAATTTACACCTTAAGCCCCTCCAATATTAAAACCTAAAAGCCATTTTTGACCCTTACCCAATTCTGGACCCCCTGTCAAAAAGCCTTTTTGAACCCCCTGGTTTTAATAATCCACCAGTCAACCCACTTGGTCAAACAACCTTTTTGGCGCGTTTTTCCTTATCCCTTCCACTTGTTTTCTGCAAACACTCTGCACACTCAACCTCCCCATCCCTTATCTCCTTCCCTGTCTCCCCCCTCCTCCACCTCACTCCAAGATGCATTTATTGCATTCTTTAACCTTCCACTCAACAAAAACTGCTAAATCCTCATTTTTCCCGCCAAAAACCATTGAAGGGCCAGGATCAATTACACTCATCCTATGGTCTCAAATAGTGCTGGGAAACAGTGAGGGAAGGGAGAGAAAGCTAATGGGTATAAAAGAAAAGAGAAAGAAGCAAGCAGGGTAGTAGTTAGCTTTTCAATTTTTTCCTCAAATGTTGTAGTTTAAAATTATGTCTTAGTTTAAATACAAATGTTGTAATTTAAGTTGCTTTGTATAACATTCAAGTTAAGTTATCATTGTGGGTGCTTTTGAGCATAATTCTCAAGTTTTTATAAAAGTTCTAAGTTCTATATCTACTGTTGAGATTTTCAGTTTCAAAATCCTTTGTCCAGGTTATTGGTTGTTTGTTTTAAGCTTAAAAAGTTTAGTCAAGATCTTTATAAGCTTTTTATAAGCTTACCTTGCATTTTCAAGCAAATGTGGTTGATGGTCAACAGTAGTCAAACTGATGCAGTTGGTTTGGGAAATGGTTATTTGGGTGTTGCAGTGATGATCAATGGTTGGAATAGACTAGGATTAGAGTAGGTTTGGGTTTGGTTCTATCCTGCAAACCAGTTGAACATCTGTGAGTGTTAATCTTATTTTCACCTTTCAAGTAATTTTGCATATTTTGTTTGAAGTGGTATTTATAGTAATAATCTGTTTTTACTTGTTTGTTTAGTTGTATTAAAGATAGTTTAGCTCAGTTTGATCTTTGGTATAAACTGGTTCAGTAGCTAGCCTTTTTAAATCTGCAATTCTAAGTTTTAAGGTGTGTTTGGTTCAGTAGTTTACACTGCATTATAGGTCAGTTCTTTGGTTGGTATTTGTTGTATCATGCTTGGTTAGGTTATTCTAGTTCATATCTGTCTTACTTTTGAACTTGTAACATGTAAAAGTCAAAATCCTACTCTAAACCTTCTTAACAGATAACTGTTGGATTTTTGTTAAAGCAAATACTTGTTTTGTGTTCCAAACTCATAAACAAAGCTTGACATAGCTTCATTTTATCTATTGACATCATATTCAGGTGAGAAATTGGCTTCAAAGTTCATATTAGTCAAACATTTCAAATCCTTCAAAAAGTCAAAGTGCAAAATCTGTTTTGAGCCCATTTAGCAGGAATTTTTATGATCTCACCTTTGGGCCAATTTCAGTGATTTTTGTTATTTTAAGATATTCCCCTGGTCTATTTTGTCATGCCCATTTTAGTATATTTTTGCAAATTTTTCTATAAGCTCAAAAGAGCTTGTCAATGTGAGCAACAATGCCCTGTGCAGGGCACTGTTGCCTGCACAGGGCTTGTTCAGGTTTTGTAGCTTCTGTAAAGAGCTCATCACAGCTTCATTAGGTCTGAGTTTTGGTGTGTAAGCTCTCAACCAGGTCTACTACTAGTTCCAATTTGTATTTTGCAGTTGTAGCTTATTGTGTGACTTATTCTCTTGCTCAAAATAGGATCCATCTCACTGTTTTTGGTTCATAAGCTCATCTTTCAAATTTGATCAATCCTGCATATCAGAGGTCAAAGCTAGTTGAGACTCATTGCATTCTGGTTCTTTTAGCATTTCATAGCTTCTGTTTTGGGTTGGTGGCTTTTAGAATCCATTTGCTTATCAAAGTGCTTATTTCAATAAGCACTTTGTTCATCAGTTTCAAAATCCTTCAAACAAGCCATTGTTTTTCTAATTTTCCTAGCTTCTAAATATAATTTTAAACTTTTCCTGAAATTTTCAGATTTTTCCAAGTTGTTTAGCTATTTTTCTCAATTTAAATTAGTTTTTAAGCACTTTTAAATAGTATTTAATACAAATAATTAAGAAAAGCTTCAGAAAAATAATTTTTCATTTTTATTAAGTTAAGATAAATATAAAAAGCCAAAAACATATTTTTCCATATTTTTCTTAGTTAAATTTGTATTTTTAAATATTTTAATTAGTTTTTAATAGTTTAAAATTCATAATAAATAGAAAAATAATCATAAAAATACAAAAATAGTTTTGAAAATTCTAATTTGATATTTTAGACTTTTCCATTTCATAATTTTATTTTTCTAGCTTTATTTCCTAATTTCTTGTATTTTAGGTAATTATTAATTAGTTAAAAATAGTTTTTAATTAATAATAATTAATCTAATAGTTATAAAAATAATTTTCTTTTTCTAAAAAGTTTCTTATATCATTAGGTTTGTAAAAATGTATTTTTCATATTTTTAGGGTTAATATTGTGTAAGTTTCACTTTTTATTTTGTACGTTTACGTAATTTTTATTTAAACGTACGTTTTAGGTTTTAAACGTTCATCACTTTAAATATAGTGATAGCGTTTATTTAATAGTTTTTATCTTTTTAATTTTCTTTAATTTGCATTTAAGCCGTTTTTATTTGTTGGCTTTTTATCGTTCAAATTCCTCGATCACTAAACGTTTGATAATCCATTGCACAACTCGCTAGGACATAACGACCCGGGGAAACATTATACTCCTCAGATCTTCATTGCATTCGTGCTTAAGCAGTTTTAAGTCTGTTACGGATGGTCATTCACAAGTGGCCAGTTTGTGTGATTAGACTTGACTGTTTTGCACGCATCAGTTCCAATCCGGTTTGAGAGAATAAAAGCTTGAACTGGCAACAACCGATCCAAACCGGTTTTTTGTAATCCGGTTCCACAAACCAGTTTTTGAGAAACTGTACTTTGGGTGGTTACTTTTTGTGAAAGTGTACTTTGGGTGGGAAGAAAGTTGGGCGAAAGAAGATGCAAAGTGAGAAAGATGGGTGAGAAAGATGATGAACAGTAGTTTCACACTTTCACAGAAAATATGAGCTAGACTTGTAGTGGTTTTGTCATTTAGCTAGTCTCATGTGTCTTTTTCTTATTATATAGGCATATGGGTTGTATATGTATATAAATGAATTCAGTTTCTATAGTTTTGTTATTTTATTTTTAGAATTTGTTTAGAAATATTGTAGTTATAAGAAAAAAAACGGGTTACTCGAATAAGATTTCGTAAGTTTTATTTCTAACACGAAAAACCATTTAGACGTTTGTTAAGAAAAATAACAATAACATTTGAATTTTAAACAAAACTGTATAAGTAAAATTAGTTGTTCAATGGTACTACAAATAAAACTAAAAATACAACTATTAATGTACTACATGTCTAGTTGTCTACACTCTACACTGCTATCACATTGGAAATATGCATGTTTATTTATCTATAGTCCCTAGTCCCAAGGAACACACTTTATTTTTTATATCTTCTCCATCAAAAGTCTTCTTCACCAATCACCATGCAACTTTGCAACCAGCAACAATGGTGGACGCTGGAAAATTATCTTCGAATGCAAAGACCGTTTTCGACGGCAAGGACAAGTTTCTACCAGTCATCATAATCACAAAACCTCATATCACCTAAAAATGATTCACAACATTAAAAGAAAAACCGGTTTAAACCGGTTTCAAAAACTGGTTTTTTAAACCAGATCGGTTTAAACCGGTTTTCAAACCGATCCCGAAAAAAAATGGTAACCAGTTATAAAATCGGCGGATCGGTTTTCGAGAAACCGGTTTCTCTAAACCGGTTTTTAGGGAAACCGGTTTTCGGTTTTCCTTTCAGATCGGATCGGTTTTCGGTTTTTTTGTTCACCTAGGCCCGTAACATATTATTGAGCAGAATGAAAATGAGATCATTAAGGTATCAGAAAGGTGACTCGAAAGTTCCGACAGGTTCTTTTTTAATGGATTAAAAGTCATCTGTAGGATACTTTGTATAAATCACAGTAATGAAATCGACTAGATTGTTTATAAGAATGTGGGTAAAAGTAATGGCACTGAACTAATTATTAACATATTTGGTTCATGAAAGCTGTTAACATCTAAAAGTTTAAACAAGTGTGGAAAATTTTATAAAAGAGGTGAAAATAATAAAAAGAAAAAGTTGAAGGACCTATTTTGTCAACGTCCAATTCATTAACAGATGGATCCAAACTTTAGAGCCCTAAAACAAGTTTGGATTTTTATTGAGCAAAATTAAAGGTCAGATAATTATTCATAAGATGAAATTGACACTTAAACCTAGTTTAATTACTACTATATCCTAATCAAGTTATGGGTCAATTGCAAAACAGCCCCAAGAAACTCGAAAACCCCAAAATATGGATTGATTTGGGTGAAAATAGAAACTTTATTTATTTGCACTTGGGCCACAAGGTCACATATGCAATACCGGAACTTGTTTAACAAAAAGTTAAAAAATTTATTACATCAACAAATATTAATCTTGGACCTTATATATGACCCTCCAGATGCAATCTTGGGCCTTCCCGCGAGTAATGAACCCGCTAGATAAGACCTTAACCTTTTGTGAACCCTTGATTGATCTTTGACCCTCATAAATACGCTTACTAGGTGTGTGCACGGTTCGGTTTGAGTCGGTTTTTGGCTAAAAACGAAACCGAACCACAGTGTTCGGTTTTTTTAGAACCCAAAACCCGTTCGATTTTTGGCGGTTCGGTTTTTTCGGTTTATTATCGGTTTCGGTTCGATTTTTCGGTTTTTTCGGTTTATAACCGTTAATATTTGGGTATGGCTAATTTATACCAACAAACTTGTTTTACATAGAAAATTAGTTATTCTTCTCGATTTTTTGTCAATCTAAGCAAAATAATGTTTATTGCATAATTCTACAATTACAAACATATAAATGAGAGACACACACATACAAGTGAACATACACGTAGTATAATCATTATCGTATACTTATTGATATATTCACACAAACACCCGACAGGAAAAAAGCGCATATAAATATAAACGTTAAGATATATCTTATAAATCCACTCACAATATGAAATTGAATTTATAAATTTGATTTATTTAGTTATTTATTCGTATTATATTAATTAGACTATATAATAAACCGGTTCGGTTCGGTTTTTGTGGTTCGGGTTTTGGATGAATATCGTAACCGAACCACATTTTTCGGTTTTTTTAAAAGTAAAAACCGAACCCTCGGTTTTTAGTTTCGGTCGATTTTTTTGATTTTTGGTTCGGTTTCGGTTTTTCCGGTTTGTTTTGCTCACCCTAACGCTTACCCTTGATTGATCTTTGAACCTCAAGAGTGATCTCTTTTGTTAAATGATGATCTGGGTTCTCACTCACACCTTTTTACATTTGTCTTTTTTGTATATATTTTTTATAAGCAAATAATTTCAAAGGGAATGAACAAATCAACTGTTTTAATGGAGAAACTGTTAAAACACCTGAAACCGAGGATAACATGTTTAAACACTTCACTTTGTATATTTCCTTAAAAAGACAAACTTTTCAATTCTGAAATGAAGATATGATTAAATCATTACATTTTCTCATTCACCAACCTCAAACAAATATGGGGAATAAAAATGAAGTAGAAGAGCATGTCTTTAAAGGAACAAATCAAACTTGAAAAGTATATATCTTTGTGATTCTCAAAGGCAAAAAATATTAGTCGCCAGATATTTTAATTACAGGTTACTCGCCGTCGCAACACGCAAGTATCCTGCTAGTAAATAATAACACTCGCATTACATCCTACAGCTTCTTTAACACAAAAGAAAACCACTTTGTTCACACGAACATGCATGATGCATATATTTACTTACTGGAAAATAATTTTGATACCTAAAATTTACACCTATATAAAAATATAATTGATGCATTTAAAATTTTGATTTTAGAAATAATGAAAGAGAAAAAGTGTATCACACTTGTCTTACGTAATAATGAATTAGGTCTATTGTTAGATCTCGTTCTTAAGCCTATATATATATATATATATATATATATATATATCACCGCTCTTACTTATTTCAACATTTCATTATAACTATATACTATAGCGCGTTTAATACGACACCGTATTCTCGTCGTTCTTTTATAACAAGATAATATTTTTTCCCCAAACTATAAGCCCAAAAAAAGTTAGCCAAAAGTATATTTACAAAAGAGACTTCAAGGTATGTAACATTTGAAAACTAGCCTGAATTTTTTGCAATTTGCGATTTTTATATAACAAATTTTATCTATCAAATATCTAGCAATTTGTTTAGAAAATGTACACCGCCGGGAAACCCTCTGGACAATGAACATAACGAGCTTAATATTGATATACTTTTGACATACGTACGATTTTGTAGAAAATGTGGACGGTTAATATATATTTTTATTTTTCTTAAAAAAATATTCAAAATGTACCCTTAACTTACGAAATACTTTCAAAAAACTTCTTAAAATTTGTTTAAACTACAATGGGCCAAAGACTTTACAAACTAATAAAAAAATGTTGAACAAAAAGTATATATATTAAATTAAATTAAATAAAAAATAAGTAAAAAGAAAAAAGAACGAGTCCAATATTGATATGTTTTTAACTTACGAGGAAAAAACTTCACAGCAACACGCGAGTGCAACTTTTCTCGTTGTTATCATTGCAGTCATGCATATATGGCTTTTGTCCGTATATTTTAAGTATAGATATGATCTGTCTACACCATGTGCTTGGGCCAAGTACACGTAAATAAGGTACAAAAATTATTCATTTTTCGCCCTAAAAGACATAAAATCATCATCCCCATAGATTATAATCGCCTTTAATAATTTAGGTGAACAATTTAATTTTGAATTAAGAAAATGCTGGTTCAAGGACTTTTAGTGTAAATCAAATCATATGTGGACCAATCAGCTAATTTAGATCGACATACTTCTTTTTTTCATACATATGGTTCAAATTTCTTCCTAATAAAGTTCGACTTTTGTTCATATTTCATTTTCGTTCTTTTCCATTGGCTTTTTGCGACGTGGGTCAATTTATGCATGATCTTGTATCAATAACTCAATAAGGGCATCCACTATGGTGAACCTTTTAAAAGGTTTACAAAATTGCCACCTCTTACATTGTCATTAATTTTTAAAACTTTTCATATTATGAACCTATTCCCACTATAATTAAAGCTTTAAGATTTTTAATTGTTCCAACATAAATTAATGCTATTAAAATCAAAAAATGATAATAAACACTTATTGGACCTCTTCAAAATCCTAGACCTTTTCATGCCACCTAGACATGAAATGGTTCTTCACTATGGTACACAAAATTTTAAACCTCTTCATAAGTTTTTAGACCTATTCTGGAAACACTATAGTGGATGCTCTAACTAATTAAGTACTACGTAAAGATGGCAAATCTTTGTCATATTTTCGTTAATGCATTCAAATTTCCTAATATTAAAAGGAAACTTTAATTAGATAGAGTACATTTGCGAGTTATGTGGAAAACTAAAGCACATGCATGGCAAATATAAACATGTTTTTGCATTGCATTTCGTTCTACTTTTGGTTTATGTTTTAAGTTGTTTTATATGTCAAACTCTCAAGTCATCTTGTAAGATAGTTTTTTTGAGTTTATAGAAGTGTGAATCCGAAAAGAAACACATAAAATATGATTTATAGACTAAAAATGTTCCGACCAAAGAACTATGCCTTATTTATTTAAAGGAAAAGAAGAGCATGTGCTTTTAGCCTTTTATAATCGCATATATTGCAAGGCAAATGGCGTGCGATGAAAGTAGTCGTGGTAATTTTTGTTCAAAATCATAGGTTTTTATGAGATAATTTGTAAACTATTTGGGCGCATTTAGCTTATCCTTTCATTTGAAATAGACATGTATGGTTCTTTCAAACGTTAAATGGACATTAACGACCACATATTTTTTTTCAATTGGAAAACACTTCAATTGTTTCTAAAAAAAACAAAAAAAACACACTTATGAATATAAAAATTTAGTTATTTAAATATAAATGAGGTGCTAGGTTTAAGAAAAACTTTCTTCATTTAAATTATTTTCTGAAACGATTTATATAACATGAATCCGTTTGACTCGTGTCCGTGCCCATTTAAACTTGTGGCCCGAGCCCGCCCGACTCCCGCTTTGTCACCTCTAAATAAGAGTACTACTACAGTAATTTCTTAATGTCATGCACGCTCTAAAATTAGAAAAAAAGTACGGGGGTAGCAAATTTTGAAATAATATACGTAAATTAGTTTGTAGAATGTTGACTTTTCGTATTGTGAAATTTAGTTAGAATTATTTAGCAGCATAACTACTCTAGCAAAAAAAAAAACAAAGGTATATATTTGTAATCATAATTCATGCATAAAATCACGGGTCGTAATTTATTATTATTATTTTTTTGGTGTGCGGACGTAATTTAATTAATTAATTAGCAGTTTAGCGGATATTCAAGCAATGTGATTGGCGAGTTTACATGTGTTTAACGAATTCATTCACGTGCTATCAAGCTAGCTTGAAATTCACATAAGATATTCTTTTAGCATGTGTACGCATGTACTGATCACCTTTATTTATTACATGTTCATGTAAACAGGTCGTGTCACTTGTATATTTTCAACCTGAGAATATCCTTCACTTTGTGTACTCTAGCTGAATGAAGACATTGTTTAAGAAAAAGTAACCATTTTATAAATGAAGATATATATTGTTGGGTTTTACTAATCATAACAATTATAGAAAACAAGTAAATATCATCAAAGCATGCAGCGGAAGTAATAGGAATAATACTTGTAATTTAATTAACCGAATTAAAAGAAAGTGCGTACCTTTTAGCAATTAAAGAAACACACGATATCAAGAACAAGGAACAAAAAAAACCCAAACCCTAGCAAAGGGTTTATACCAATCGACCCAATTAAAGTCGACACCCAAGAATACCACAAACACAATTGTATTTGTTCTTCATTCTTGTACACACGTACTAATATCGATTTGATGTGAAAAGCTAGGTTCTTGAATCACAAATAAAACCAAACACTTGTTTCTTGGAGTTGGAAAAATCGAATCCCTTGGGGAGGGATGGTATACGATCGGCCAAACCAAGAGGAGAGGAGAGGAGAAAGAAATTAGGTTTCTAGGTGATCCAAGATTAGATTTATGAATACAAGGGGTTTGTATTTATAAGTTTCTAATAACTTGGTGACCAAGAAAAGATCCTCCCTTGGGCTTGAAGACCCACGACCGGCCATAGGACCCAAGACGGAGTTCTAGATCTTTCTTGTCTACTAATTTCATCTCTAGTCCTTGTGGTTTACATTTAACGACCGTTAGTCTAAACTCGTTAAATATTAACTATCGTTAAGGTTTATTTCGTGACGAATGATTAATAATAACAACATTTATATATATTAATTATTTTAACATCAACTCTCATACGTAATGTGTGCAATCCCGAAGTCTCGAGTTCGAGTCCGGTCATACGCATATTAAAAATATCCATAAACTTTTCAGCTCCCACTTGGATATAACTTAATATAATAATGACATTGGTTTAGTCTAGCTTAACATGCCAATGCCCCCAGATCGAATCGAGTATGGTCTCCTGGAAAAACCATTTAAGGATTCATCATTTTTACTTATCCTTTTACTTCTAATACTTCATTAACTGTGAATATGGATCGAGTCATTTCACAAGTTAATATTTTGTTTCCCGTTATATCTGATTGAACAAGATTACCAAATCATCTGAACGTATTCCAGATAAATCTTGGGTAAGGCCTTACAAACATCTTGCCAATCCTACGAGGGGCCCAAACAGTATTATGCTTTGAAACAAATTCAAAGGAGCAAATTCTCTTGACTACAAGCAAAACTCATGAACTTTGCAACACTTCTGAAAATAGCCCTTATAACCACCTTTTACGGATAGCGTTAGACTATTTCACACAAGTGCACTACATTCATAACAGTTATCTGGTATCTCAAGTCTGAGGATAAATATACATGATTTACTTAATGACAAAGATCCATAAAAATACAATCATGTTAAGTTGGGATCTGTCCTATATTCAATTCATTGAATATCACGTGAATTTGGCATGTCCCACGCATCAATATACTTTAAGTGTATTCTACCAAAACTCAGATTTGTCTTAATTCAATGACATTCCCACATCATTGATCGACAACGGACTTTTAGAATAACATAAGTTATTCACGGATTAAACATGCAAATATAGGATATAATATTAAGAAAATAAAAAATAAACATAGCCAATATTTTATTTCATTTAAATAATATTTTTTCAAAACATCCGCTGTCCAAATACTAAATAGATCAATGCATGATAATACTTGTTAATGAATTATGCCTCAAGTAATGATAATCATACTTGTTGACAATGCATAATTTCAACTAACTTTGATCTATCGGAATTTTGAGAATACTTATTTCAAGAATTCAACTAGTAAAGTTCTTGTATGTGTGCATTCAAAATATTTTGATATTGCCACATAATATTTCTTAAAGTGTGTGACATCCTCAACCACCAATTTATGACAATCAAACTTTCAAACATTTTTAAGTTTAAAGTATACTTATTCTTTATTATATAATGAAACTATGCTCTTAGTTGAGCACAACTAGTTCACATGGCCATTTACAATGATGAAATCCTCCCATGACTAGTATTGAGTGTCATCTCAATTAAACCAGCATCATTGTATACAAACAACAATATGCCCTTTAAAATTTTTTGTAAACTTCAATATCTAGAGTGTAATGTTTGATGCCTTCAAACTTTCAAGTTTGTTAGCTATGACAATTACACAACAATTGTTGTATTGCTCATCTATATAATTTCGAGAGCAACTCCAGGCTGAGGAATGTAATTCTAGATTCAAATATATTCTATTAGAATATTCATTACACTAGTTATCTAATAACTTCATTAGATATCAATGTTGTCAAATCATCTTGCCTTCAAGCATGATACAACAATAACATGATGTACATGAAAAATCCTTGTGTCAAACTAAGATTTCATTCATGTTCTACATATCCATTTTCCAAATGATATATCATGTTCTATTAGACTCATTTATTTATCGCACATGTTTAAACATATATTCCAAGGTTGTATGTCTTATTTTCTAAATCTTTCAAGTGAAGTTTCATTCCCAACTAAAACTTAACATTTAGCTTAGATGGAATGCTACTACCCACAACATATAAGATTTAAAGAAAATAAACATAATACTCCCACTAGCTTTCAGGAATACTTAGAAATTATCTTATTTTAATTTTAAACCAAAACTTGGATTTAATAGTTAAACATAAGAATCATAAAACTCCTTTGTATTACTTATCGTCCTCGCAAAAGCAATCATACAAGAAAGAGTTTTAATATTCCATCATCATTTTCATATCAATGAAAATAAGTATAACAATTATAATCATTATATATTTAATGTGCCAAGGAAAGAATATTCAATCAGAGTTAGTCGCTTAAGTGTGATTAATAATCTTGTCACAAGTCATGAATTAAACACATGTACAATTTTGTCCATATAATTTCTACACAAAGATTTAAACCACTAGGATTTTCCTTCTTTTGAAGAAACTCATCTTCATTAAGATAAACCAAGTTTCCAAAGTTGATCACCTTTTTGGACAGCATCTTAACATTCATAGTATGAATAATTTACCACAATTCAATATTAGGTAAATGCATCATAATGATTAACAGGTTTACCATAATCATGCAACTCATATATCTCAGCACATCAATCAATTATCTGAGAATCCTTACGGATCTATGAATGAGAATTCCACCATCTTGAGGTCTATCATTTACATGTTTAGCCTCATCATGTTATTCACTAGTGTGTTTTAGAAGATTATGTGTTTTGTAATTTAATCTCTTCAAGATCTAAACAAAACTCCCACTTGCTTTTGTAATTTAAAGACTATCTATAAATACTTTAGCAATTAGAACAACACTAAATTGTTTTCTTTTGGGATATTACAAAACACATTGACAGTTCGTAAATCTTGTTCGTTAATAACCTACTCCATAAGTAGTTTTAACAAATCAGAACTTCAATATAAGACTCAATGTGATTCATCACATTCCATACTAAAATGGTGTCTTTTTAATCTTCTAGGTTTGAGTTTTATTAAGTATATCCAATCAATACTCAATTTTCTAACCTTGATAACTTTTGGAAGAAAAGAAGATATAGTTATCTTGAATCAAACAATATAACCAATGTTTGATTCTTCTAACTGAACATTTCATATACATACAGTATTTCATTAGAATTAATAGTGTAAGACAATCTAACAATATGTAAGATAAACATATTCCTTTTTGGCTTACCTTTTTACCAACTAAATCATCTTAATGGTAAAATAAAATTACAAGCCAATTGCATGCTTTATAACACAAGTACTTTTGATCAAGTCACTTCATGTCCATGTCTCAACAAGAAAACATAAACAGATATAATTTCATTATACGTTATAAGTCATTTACCAATGACTTTATATCTTAATAAGAAGACATAAAAAGTTAACGTATTACTTTATATTATATGTCTTGTAATAATTAAAAGACTTCATGTTTGTGACTTTACAAAGAAACACATAAACATTTATAATTTAAAGTAATTATGAACACCACATCTTGGATTCAATTAATTTATTTTCAAGTTAATATACTACTCTATCTATTTATGTCATTCCAAAAATACATAAATATTTAAGATAGTATTACTTTATTTATTTATGTCATTCCATGAAGTGTCCAACTTAAGAAACTGCAAAAGCAACCACGCTTGATCTCACAACAAGTGGAGATTTACCTTGAGATTACAATCTAGCCAAGATCCCACTTAACTTAAAATGTAACTTCAAGTGTTTCTATAATTTGAATGACATAAGACATAAAAGTAGTCTATGTTATAATCTTGACATATGTTCTAAACAAGACAATCTTATTAGAACGTTAATCTCTTACCTCAAGAGAATCCATTAATCATATGTGTATGTGTTGTTCTTTTGCACACAATAAATACTTCTCCCACTTGTACATAGAACAACACCATATAACACACAAACAACACGACTTGTATTTTGTTTATGTGAACAATATGATAGTGTCATAGATATATAAGTATTATAAGTAGATGTAGGACCACTTAATTATCAAGAAAACGTTCATGACTATCCTTAAGACTATGAATGTCTACATTTTGAACATAATGTATTATTTCAAGAAAATCTAGAAATAATCTGAGTTACTACCAAAATAATAAATCAGTAACTCCCACTGAATTAGACAATGTTACAATAATGTCTTATTCAGCAATACACCATACTCCCACTGGATTTGACAACATTGTAAGTGTTTCATTAACCAGTGAAAATAGCGTGCTATTACGTTGTTACCCCTTTGTAAAACCATTCGTAACAATTACTTAGGTACTAAAAGAGTGTATTCTACTCTGTAGATGATGGATCATCCATCATGCAATTAACTTGAAAAATTGAGCATGCAATTTCTTCCATAATAGGTCTACTATCCCCACAATGGTGTGTAGCACCTTTAATTGGTCAAAGTAAAACAACTAGATACAATATACTAGTTTGTCTTTTACCAATTTTGTGATTAGATTTATGAATACAATGGGTTTGTATTTATAAGTTTCTAATAACTTGGTGACCAATAAAGATCCTCCTTTGGGCTTGAAGACCCACGACCGGCCATAGGACCCAAGAGGGAGTTCTAGATCTTTCTTGTCTACTAATTTCATCTCTAGTCCTTGTAGTTTACATTTAACGACCGTTAGTCTAAACTCGTTAAATATTAACTATCGTTAAGGTTTATTTCGTGACAAATAATTAATAATAATAACATTTATATATATTAATTATTTTAACATCAACAATCATACGTAATGTGTGCAATCCTGAAGTCTCGAGTTCGAGTCCGGTCATACGCATATTAAAAATACCCATAAACCTTTCATATATGATGATTGATCAATCGTGAAATTACATTTTCTCGCTCACCAACCTCACAAAATTTTAAAAATAAGCAAATGATTCAACATAAAACTTAATTGTATTAATTTTTCTTAAATTAAAGGAGATAATTATTGAATACTCTAATGTTACTTGTTTACATTTTATCAATGTCAGTAATGTTAGATAATAATGACCCGTAAGCCCGTTGGATTCCCCGTTAGTTACTAGGTTTAGGTTAATTAGTTTTCTATTTAATGTCATGTAGCCTCTGTAATTCATGGAATCTGCTTAATACATGTCACATAGTCAAGTGATAGCTAACTTTTCTATTACGGTTATAGATGTACCTTCGATTTGTGTTATAGGTTTTGCGTCAAGAGTATAACAAAGGCTATATTTGTTTTTTAGTGTAAATTAAATATAAATTGTGGGTCTCTCAGAATATTAGAAAGGTAAACTATTGTTAAGAGAGACCAACATCAAACGACAATTGAATTGGGATCAAAGAATTATGGGATTGGATTTGCCCCGTTTGTATTTGTAACTTGGGTTATATTGACGTGAGTCTTTTTCAAGTTTTTTGTTCACCACAAATACTAGTTGAATTCTCTACATTTTAAACGCTAAATGATCACGGCTAAAAATGTGTAAAATTATAGAGTCCACATTTTCTCATGTGTTGTAATAATAGGTGTGAGAAATTTTCCTACACGTATATATTATCTAAAAATTTCTATGGTTAAAAGTGTGGAAATATTTTTTGAATGTCCACACCTAAAAGTGTGACAAAATAACAAAAAATGTATACAATAAAAAGTGTGAAAACATTTGTGGCACATATAAGTGTAGCTTTATTATAAGTGTGCACACTAATATACGTATATTATTATTTTTTTAATATTTGTGACACCTATAAATGTAGCAAAATTATTTTTCATATAAAAAATAGTCCACAGTTGATCATACCTTGACAAAATAAGCGTGAGAATAGAACTATCTTTTGTAGTGGTTATAGAATATTATAGGTTAAAAATTGACGTGATAATAACCTGCATTGCTTCTAGCACTCTTATCTCTTATTATCTACTATTTATAATGTATGTATGTGTATTTCTTAAACTTAAAATGACTAAAATTTGAGTAATGTTGGTTGCCTATAATACTCTTAAAACTTAAATGCTTAAATGACAAGTATTGTTAGTGACTATTGTACCATTGATTAAATGGTAACATCATCTATAAATAAATCAATATTAATCTTTAAACTTTTAGCATTTTTTGTTTTTAATCCACAAAATGTTTTCTTGCATTGATTACAAATTAAATCCGAAATCACGATTTCGCGAATATAATTATTTGTCATTATATACACCGTCACTTTCGGGTGTTATATGTTCTATTTACTACCTCCGTCCCATAATAACTGTTCACTTTGACTTCTCTGAGTCTTTCTTATTCAAGTTTGACTATAAATATTTTTATATGTGCTATATAATACTTGATAGAAAATATATGAATGGATTGGTTTTTAAATGTGCTTTCGTTCGTATAATTTTCATCAAGTACTATATAATACAAATAATAATATTAATGGTTAAACTTGAACAAAAAAAACTCATAAAAATCAGAATGTACTTTCTTATTCAAGTTTGACTATAAATATTTTTATATGTGCTATATAATACTTGATAAAAAATATATGAATGGATTGGTTTTTAAATGTACTTTCATTCGTATAATTTTCATCAAGTACTATATAATACAAATAATAATATTAATGGTTAAACTTGAACAAAAAAAAACTCATAAAAATCAAAATGGACAATTATTATAGGACGAAGGGAGTAATATGTTAGTAGATGAGATACAACAATAATATTCAATACAAAGTATTATATATTGCTTTGATTAAGGATCAAATGAGAAGAATCCTTAAGATAAGAAGAATAAGAAATAACTATAACTACACATTAGAGATGCATCGATTTGATTTAAATGCATCCCTAATCTTTTAGATGCATCACAATATATTTTCTAGCTAAAAATTAGATGCATATACATATATTAGATGCATTTCATCAAGTTATACAAATCCTATGTATTTTTCGTCCTCTGCGAGTCAAATTTGTTGCTAGTACTACTTTGCATCGTTTGCACTTCAAAATCACTTTCGAAACTAATTGTGATGCATCTAAATGAATAGAGATGCATCTCATTCAAGTCGATGCATCTCAAATATGCGGTTATAATTATTTCTCATTCTTCTCATTTTAAGTTTTTTCTCACTGGATCCTTACCCATATTGCTTTTATATACTCAAAACGTTACTTTCAGCATACTTAAAGTTAACCAGTTGAAATTGCCATCTATTTCTAATAATTCGCACTTCCCATGCCAGTCAAATTGTGAAGCTTGCAAAATCTAAATTCTCATCCTTGAAAGGGACTCAAAAGTTATACTCTGTTGCATATAGTCGTATATTGATGATCATAGAAACAACTTATCAAAATGAAAGTTGAGCTTGGCGTACATATTCTTTTGGAACATTCTTCGACATATATATTAACAAACTGACAGAAGTACATGCATAGCAAGTCACTACATATGTGAATCTGGTTGGCCTTATGTCATGAGCATGAAGGATCGAGAATTGTATGATTTATGTATACGCGAAATGTTTGATAGTGTAACAATCCGCCTCACGTAGGTAGAAGATAAGACATTTGAGCTATTTTTAAGTGTGAAATTGTGAACTACTAGTATTCTTTTGCCCTAATTTTAATTAGTTGAAACTGTAAAAGACACCCGAGTGTACATAATCCATTACTTTTGACTTTGAGGTTGTTAGATAATGCTTGTTAAAACGCAAATAATATAATGAAAAATATTATTAACATGCAAAACGATGATTTCTTAATCTTAGGTTATTGATTTCTTAATTACAATGGTTTCATTATGGACTTGATTAGTTATAAGCAGGGTAATTATGCAACTACATGCATATACACAAAGGATGAACGTAAATGGCACACAGCTCGTGAACATTATTAACAGGTCAATTAAATACAGTATCAAGTATTTTTTTTTCATTGACTTTTGTCGACGTGGGTCAACTTATGCATGATATCTTGTTTCGATAACTCGATAAGGCTAAAGTGCGAAAC
Organism: Chrysanthemum seticuspe; assembly: GCA_019973895.1. Taxonomy (NCBI): domain Eukaryota; kingdom Viridiplantae; phylum Streptophyta; class Magnoliopsida; order Asterales; family Asteraceae; genus Chrysanthemum; species Chrysanthemum seticuspe. Next base: position 11,558,899 of record BPTQ01000006.1, on the reverse strand, counting down.
TATAAAGGACACTATAATGATATATGGTCCCATGTCAAACTACTCGTGGATGGATCAATAAGTACTACTAAGAGACGATATATATATACAAACTTACCAGATATCGACATTTACAAATTACAAGTTATTTAGAAATAAGAGCACAAATGGCATATGTATAGAAACATGTTACTTTTTTAACCCTAGCTATTTTTGGTATATGTTTTAAGTTGTCATTATATGTCAAATTGCCAGGTCATCTTGTAAGACAGTTTTGGAGTTTATAGAAGTGTGAATCCTAAATGAATTAGAAAGAAAAATAACATATGATTTATATATAGACTAAAATGGTCTAATCGAAGAACATGAAAATATAATTAATCAACTCAAAACTTATATCACACTTCACTTTTTATATTTCCTTAGAGAGCCCGGTACGGTGGCCGATGGCTCAAGTCATCACTGTCGGCGCCACACGACGGCGTGAGAAACCACACCGCATGTGGGATGGTCGGCTTTCGCGCTGTGGCCAACAGCTCACATCAAACCCTCTTTTTTGTGTATGTGTTTTAGCGGAGTATTGTGGACTCATGAGATCACTTTTGTTATGATATCAATGATATGATAGGGTCGTTCACTAGGTTTTAAAGGCCTTAGGTGAAATTTGGAAATGGGGCCATGATGTAATGCTAAAGGATTATTTAGTTGGTGAAAAAAAATTCAATTTTTCATGAATTTTTCATATGAAAAAGAAAAAAATTGAAAATCAATTTAGTTACAATTTTTTTCAACAATTCATTTAAAATTTTCATTCTCTAAAAACTACAAATTTGAAAATCTCATTCTACTCTTCTTACTTTTATCATTCTCACTTTTTATACGTCCGTTTTAATACGTTTTCATCCGTTTTTATACGTTTCCTTACGTTGTCGTCCGTTTTTTTATGTTTTTGTTCATTTTTTTATGTTTTCGTCCGTTTTGCCCTTTTTTGCGTTATCATCCGTTATTTTATGTTTTCATCTGTTTTTTACGTTTCCGTTTGTTTTTTTACATTTACGTCCGGGTTTTTTTTTACGTTTTCAGCCGTTTTTTTAACGTTTTCGGCCCTGTCTTTACATTTTCGTTCGTTTTTTACGTTTTCGGCTATTTTTTTATGTTTTCGTCTGTTTTTTTACGTTTCCGTCTGTTTTTTTACGTTTTCGTCCATTTTTTACGTTTTCATCCGTTTTTTTACGTTTTCATATGTTATTTATGTTTTCGTCCGTTATTTTACGTTTTCATCATTTTTTTACGTTTTCGTATGTTTTTTTTACGTTTTCATCCATTTTTTACGTTTTCGTATGTTTTTTTTTACGTTTTCATCCATTTTTTACGTTTTCGTATGTTTTTTACGTTTTCGTATGTTTTTTACGTTTTTGCATGTTTTTTTTGTTTTCGTCTATTTTTTTACATTTTCTCGTATTTTTTTTCGTTTTCGTCAATTTTTTTACGTTTTCATCTGTTTTTTACGTTTTCGTCTGTTTTCTTACGAAAACGTAAAAAAATGGACGAAAACGTAAAGAAAAAAGGAAAAAATTATAAGAAAAGAGACTAAAACGTTAAAAAAAACATATGAAAACGTAAGAAAATCGACGTAAACGTAAAAAACGGGCGAAAACGTAAAAAACAGACGAAAACGTAAAAAATTAGATGAAAGCGTAAATAACAGTCAACAACATAAAATAACAGACGAAAACGTAAAAAAGAGACGAAAACGTAAAAAAAAAACAGACGAAAACGTAAAAAAACGGATGAAAGCACAAAAAAATAGACGAAACCGTAAATTTGTTTTCTCTTTAAAACACACTGTTAGAATTATTTACGTAAAATCTCATTTCATAAACGTTACGAGTATTATACAAAATTTCTACCCCTAATACTCCTTCCCCATTCCCATTCCCATTCCCAACGCTACGAGCCATTCACCCAATCCCCCTTATCTCTCACACAATCCTTAGCCCTATCTAAATGAAACAACCTAGAAAGTCTATCACAAAGCCTTTGATCATCCACCTAGGGACGGAACCAGAAGGGTTCCCGCGGGGTCTGAAACCCCTATGGTTTTTTTCAATATAGTGTTATTTTTTTTAAAAGCATCGATTTTTCTAAATACATTTAAAATGCACCCGGTCCATCCATTTAACTCTATTATATCACTATTCAAAAAAATTTGTGCACCCCATTATCTTTAATCTTGGTTTCGTCCCTACATCTACACATTTATCCGACCAAAACTTAATATCACCCCCGTCCCCCAACACCCCTCTACATGACGAAGTAAACTCCACATCAAACCTGCCTATCTCTTCCCCTACCCTAACAATATTCCACCACACCCCAAACCCAAATCCCCTACCCACTCTCCCACTAGCTATTATCATTTAACCTAGCACTAACACCATAGATACTTTTAATCACCCTAACCCATAAAACACCCACCCTTTTTTTCTAAACCTCCACCACCATTTTTCAAATAATGCCAAGTTCTTAACCCGCAACGACCCAATGTTTAGACCTCCCCACCCCATATGATGCTAGAACCAAATCCCATTTGACCCAAGACACTTTTTCCCCTCCCCAACCCCACACCAAAAGAGTTTTTTTTCTAATTCTCTCAAGTGGATTAACACACTCGAAGTCAGACGGAACATCGAAAAATAATACAATGGCAAGCTACCTAGAACCGATTTAACCAATTTTAGACGCCCCCCGAACGACATCGTTTTAGCTTTCCAATCGGCCAACCGACTCTTGAACTTTTATACTACAAGATTTCATGCATTTATCTGCCTCAAGTTCTTCCCAATCGGTTAACCCAAGTGAAAGAAAATCTCCCAACACCACACCTCATCCAAACAACCATATCCATTAATTCCAACTTATTGACCCAATACCATATAACTTACTTATGTTGTAATTTACCCTTAATCCGGATACCTCCTTGAAACACTTTAGGATGCACATAAGAGACTTAGCATTCTCTCTATTCCATTCACCAAAAAATATAGTGTCGTCTGCATATTATAAGTGAGACACTGTGACATTACTCGCGCCAACTCTAACCCCTCTAAAAATAGCGTTTTCCACCGCTTCATTACAATCGCATTTAAGCCTTCCGCCACCAAAATAAATAGAAAATAGGATGTCAAGGGCGAGAAAAAACCCATAACCCACCGATACCCGCACCGTGATGGGTTGGATCGTGGGGTGCAAAAATGAACCCCACCAGCGGGTGGTGGGTAATGTATACCCGTTGTGGTTAAACCCGTCACTCCCATTTTAAAATACTTGCGGATATACTTTTCAAAATACCCGTGAACCCACTTTTTTTTTTAACTAAACTTACACTTATTATATAACTTAAATATTTTTGAAGTTACTAGTTGATATATTTAATAGTCTAAACCTATTAAAACTGGAGCACACTAATCGTCCGTTTTAAATTCCAAGACTATAAGAAAAATATAAGTCATCTAATATCAAATATATACACTTAATATCTCAATCTTCAAGCTCCTGTCTTTTTATTGTTATATTCTTAAAAAGTATAGAGTTAAGAACACTCTTACATAAGAAAAATAACATAAAAGTTGCATTGTTGGTTATCGATGTATTGTATCAACATCAATGTATGATATTCTGGATGTTTTCTTTTCTATTTTCTTCCAAAAAACGTGTTTTCATATTATTTGTTCAAAAATGTTCTTAGGTCAATTCAGTGTACGTACAATGTTCTTTGATTAGTTTTGAACACAAAATAGCCCAAATACTACGCATAACATCTTTAGAGTTCTTTGAAGACGAAGAGTTTTCACTTCAGTGATGAGGCGGTTCAACAGTTGAAGCACAAGAACCAAAAGAAGATGTTCATGTTTGTTAGGTTTGACAATACTTCAATATCCTTATTCTCACTTGAACAAAGACACTTAAAAAAATATCTAAGTATGCAATAATCAAGTGCCGGGAAAACCCTAAAAGCAAAAGTGAATAAAGCAAGTCTTCATAGGACTTTCAACACCTTTCCAAGAGTTGGTAAACTAGTGCAAAAGTTGTCAATATGGTTCCGTAAAGAAGAGTTTATCCCTTACCTAAAGTAGAAGCATTTAGTGCACTATTTACGTAAGCATTGAATGCAAGATACGTATCTATAATACCTTTTAGGAAGGAAAATGATTTGCATACTCACTTTTTTTATTGGCACACCCCACCTTATGCAATAACATGTTGTATTGTGTATATATACTGCATTAACTGGTTGTACACTAGAGTATGCAAATCAAAAAGCAATGTGTGCAAATCATCTCCCTTTTTTAGGAAACCCTAATTCCCTACCAATCCAATGGTTGTAGCACTTGTGCTTGATTCAATTTACTCAAGTTCAAGTCACATCCTTGGCATTTGCTTCATATAGGTACCCACCTCCGCAAAACCTATGGGCACACTATAGAGACTTTGTGGAATAAGAGCTCAGGGGTCCGAGTCATGGCTTGTGCTCACTCCAATTGATGCCACACTAGGCCAGGAGAGTTGTCAGAGCTATTTCTTGTGGGGTGGACAATGGCTTGTGCCAAAAGGCACCCGGGGTCAGGGTGTTCCCGCCAATCTACACCTTTTGTGGAATAAGTGAATGTTTGTGGTGGAGTAAATGCTAACTCTTATAATTAATGTGATATAAATTCAAGAGCATTACTCTTGTTTGAACTTAGGTAACTCAAAAAGCATTCACCGAGTTTACTCCCAAACGGTTTAGAATTGTGATCACACGGTTTAGAATTGTGAATTACGGTCAAGAACCAGCGTAATTGAGGATTTTCTGGTTTTTTAACGATGACAAATGGAAGGAAAGTAGTTAGGGGTTTGTTGGAAGAGAGAGAAAGGTTTTTTAATTCTAACTTCACATATTTTTGCGTATAGTAAATTCATTTGGTCTTCAATGTTAAGTTTGAGTTTATTATTGCTTAATGTTGAAGCTCAGTTTCTGCAGTTCATGACCTTAAATTAAGTCAGTTATGATTCGGGTCATACTTTGGTTGTAACTTGTAAGTGGGTCAAGAAGGTAACCCAAAAGAAGAGTTAATTGCATTTTTGGTCCTTGTGGTTTGACCAAATTGCAGGTTTGGTCCTCAAAACTTTGAAAGTGCAATGATAGTCCCTATTTTGAAGTTTGGGTTGCATTTCTGTCTTTTTCTGAAGAAGGCAAAGGGTATTTTAGTTATTTTACTTTATCCAGGGACCAAAAATGCAATCCAAACTTCAAAATAAGAACTATCGTTGCACTTTCAAAGTGTTGAGGACCAAACCTGCAATTTGACCAAACCACAAGGACCAAAAATGCAATTAACTCCCAAAAGAATAAATGAAGAGTTAATTACATAAATGGTCCTTGTGGTTTGTCGAAAATTACGGATTTGGTCCCTAAACTTTTTTTTTTGCGGATTTGATCCCTATGGTTTTGATTCGTTACGGATTTGGTCCCTTGACCACATTTTCAGTTAGTTGACCGTCAAAAAAGTGTTTGGAAGGCTGAAATGACAAAAATACCCTCGTATGTGTTTCATGAATGGTCCCTATGGTTTGTAGGTTATCATGAATTAGTCCTTAAATTTTTATTTTTTGTTTTTATTTATATAAAAAACATTTTATCGAAAATTTTATAAAAAATTCCGAAAATTATATGAAAAAATCTATAAAAAATTCCAAAATTTTTATAAAAACTTTATAACAAATTCCGAAAATTTTATAGTAAATTTTATTAAAAATCCCGAAAATTTTATAAAAAAATCCGAAAATTTTATAAAAAAGTATATTAAAAATTCCAAATTTTGTTAAAAAAAATTTATAAAAAATTCCGAAAGTTTTATAAAAAGTTCCGAAAATTTTATAAAAAATTCCGATAAATTTTTTATAAAATCTTATAAAACATTCCGTCAAAAAAATTGGGAAAAATTTTCGAAAAAAATTTTATTTTTTCTTTTTTGAATACTTTTTGACGGAAGTTTTTATAAAATCTTGCCCAAAATTTTATAAAATTTTTGACGGATTTTTTTTTGACGATTTTATTAAATTTTATTAAACTTTTTATAAAAAATTCCGAAAATTTTATCAAATTTTTTTTGTCAAAAAGTATTCCGGGATTGTTTTATAAAATTTTCGGATTTTCTTCAAAATATTCTCTTTTAAAAAGAGGAAAATAAATTGTAAAAAAAAATCCGTCAAAAATTTTATAAAAAATTCCGTCAAAAAGTATTCAAAAAAGAAAAAAGAAAATTTTTTGTCGAAATTTTTTTTCCCAATATTTTTGACGGAATGTTTTATAAGATTTTATAAAAAGTTTTCGGATTTTTTTATAAAATTTTTGGAATTTTTTTATAAAATTTTCGGAATTTTTAATAAAATTTTTTATAAAATTTTCGGAATTTGTTATAAAGTTTTTATAAAATTTTTGGTATTTTTTATAGATTTTTTCATATAATTTTCGGAATTTTTTATAAAATTTTCAATAAAATGTTTTTTATATAAATAAAAACAAAAAATAAAAATTCAATGACTAATTCATGATAACCTACAAACCATAGGGACCATTCATGAAACACATACGAGGGTATTTTTGTCATTTCAGCCTTCCAAACACTTTTTTGACGGTCAACTAACTGAAAATGTGGTCAAGGGACCAAATCCGTAACGAATCAAAACCATAGGGATCAAATCCGCAAAAAAAAAAGTTTAGGGACCAAATCCGTAATTTTCGACAAACCACAGGGACCATTTATGTAATTAACTCATAAATGAAAGTTAGTATTTTATTCAAGTTTTGGTTTTTCACACTTTGGCCACAAGACTAAAAGGGGTAAGAAATGAAGAAAAGAAAAGAGCTAAAGGACCTCTTATGGCATAATAATTGAAGGTAATATAATAGTAATTGGTCATAGGCTATAACTACTGACGGTTTAATTACTGAATCCTAATTAATTGCTACACTACCACAAGGAATTCGAAAAACCCCCAAAATGTGGTTTGTTTGTTTTGGGTAGAAAGCGGGTCAAAATGATGACCCGGTAAAAAAGTGGATACTTCGTTAAATTTCATTACAGATGATGGATTTGAAGTTTGAAGCCCTTAAACAAGTCTCTCAATCTTTGTTAGGCATAATAATTGAATCCTAAGTAATTGCTACACTACCACAAGGAATTCGAAAACCCCCCAAAATGTGGTTTGTTTGTTTTGGGTAGAAAGCGGGTCAGAATTATGACCGGTAAAAAAAGTGGTTACTTTGTTAAATTTCATTCAAATGGATGGTTTTCGGGTTCGGCTACAGTGGATTTGGGTTCGGGTTCTGGTAAGAGTACAGTGGATTGATTGGGTTCGGGTGTTGTTGATGATGATGATATCGAGGATTTTTCGTCACCCGAGGATAATAATGCTAAAGGTAAATGATATACTATTTTTTGGGATGTTTTATTGAGCTTCTTTGTTTATCTTATTATTGCTTTTTTATCTAGTTTTGAGGGTGTTTGGGATTGCTTATTATTTGATTTCGTGAGTGAATTAGCGAATATAGAAGTTTTTCTTAGCAAATTAGTAACAGTTTTTCGTAGGTACCCTTTAGTTGTGCTAGTGTTACTTTGGTAATGTTGATTATCAGTGAAGTTTAATTGTACAGTAATCCGAATCAGTATTACTCCGTAATAAACAACTTTGAAATAGTTTGTCTAAAAATGATATCAATCAGTTATCAGGTATTAAGAGTAGTCACTAATGCCTTTTTTAGTAGGTTCAAATTGATTTCATAAAGAGAAAAACAATGTTTGTGATTCTGTATTCTTATCAGGATGAGTTTGGCAGCCAATTCCATTATTTTGAACTCTAATAGTAACGAAAAGCTGGACTTAGTTTATGTATGTTGTGGGTGGATAGGGGGTTGTCGGGTTCGGCTACGGTAGATTTGGATTTGGGTTTTGGTTCTGGTAAGAGTACAGTGGATTGATTGGGTTCGGTTGTTCGGCTAAGGGTAAATGATACTATTTTTTGTTTAATGTGATTGTTTATTAGAGTTGCTTTGTTAGTTATGATATGATACAGATCAGGGGATGTTTGGGATTCTTTTATTCATCTTGTTTGTTTATCTCATTATTGCTTTTTTTTATCTAGTTTTCAGGGATTGCTTATCCAAACTGCTTATATGATTTCGTGAGCGAATTAGCAAATATAATAAGCAAATTAACAGTTTTTCATAGGCACCCTTTAGTTGTGCTAGTGTTACTTTGGTAATGCTGATTATCAATCGGTATAAGTTTCAGAATTACAAACGAGTATATGTTTGGTATAAGTTTCGGAATCACAATCGGTATATGTTTCATTGTAGGGTAGAATGATTACATAGAATGGATCTTAACCACCTCTTGTGTCCATAACTTGAAACCCATATATGTCAACCAAACATGTACATCATACCTCCAAATAATAAACCATTAGGGTCAGAAATGGACAAAAGGAAACAGTTGAAGGACCTCTTATGTATACTCCCCCAAATTCATTAACAGACGGATTTGAAGTTTGAAGCCCTTATTAAAACAAGTTTGAATCTTTGTTAGGCATAACTGATAGTTTATTATTGTTTGATTGATTAATTGCTACACTACCTCAAGGAATTCAAACCCCCCCCCCCCCCCCCCCCCCCCCCCCCCAACCCAAAAAAAATGTAGCTTGTTTTGGGTAGAAGAAAGCGGGTCAAAATGATGACCCGGTAAAAAAGTGGACACTTTGTTAAATTCAAAATGATATGACCCGGAAGAAAGTAGGTCAAAATGGGAAGAGAAGCGGATGGTCATTAGTTCACAAATGGCGATGGGTGCAGGATTAGGGGGTTGTCGGGTTCGGCTACGGTAGATTTGGATTTGGGTTTTGGTTCTGGTAAGAGTAGAGTGGATTGATTGGGTTCGGTTGTTCGGCTAAGGGTAAATGATACTATTTTTGTTTTATGTGATTGTTTATTAGAGTTGCTTTGTTAGTTATAAACTTATGATATGATACAAACTGCTTATTTGATTTCGTGAGCGAATTAGCAAATATAATAAGCAAATTAACAGTTTTTCATAGGCACCCTTTAGTTGTGCTAGTTGACAACTTAGTTAATCTTATAATGATGTAGCAAGTCTGTCTTATTTTGGATTTGGTGCCTTTTGGCTATAACTTACATGCCCTTTTTAAAAACGCTATTATTGTACACCCTTACTGCTGTCTTAACATAAACAAAAAATGTAAATTTTACAAATATATTCTGATACTTGAAATATCAAAATGGGATTCTGTTTCCATAATCCATCGTCCTAGTTTGTAACACATACTGTAATCTATCATCCCAGTTTATAATTCCCTTATCTAGTGGTTATTATTATTGAACTGCAGATGAGAATGTTTCGACACAACACCATTCAGTTTCTAACCGTTCCAAATTCTCGCTTAACGGACTTGGTGTTTTGACCAAACAATCAGGAAAAAGAAAGCAAATTGTCTCAAACGCTCCAGAATCTGTAATCACAAGCTGCAGCAAACAACCGTTTCCAAAGCTGACTGTTAGTCCTCTTAGAAAGTTTTAGTTAATTGATTCCGACTCTGATTCTGATATCCCTTCAATCAGTAAAGTTGCTGCTACAAAGCCTGCACCAAGTTAGAACCTTATTTGGATAGGGGAAAAAGTTTAGGTTTAAATCAGCCCAGAAAATTAAGTGAATCACTCTATACTTCAGACAGAAAAGATTTATGGGAAGATTTTAGACAAGAGAAGAGTTTTCCTATCCTGACACCTGCACTAGATGAGGTCTGTGAGGAATATTTTAGTTCCATGAAAGAAAAAAGTAACCGTAATAGTCATGTTATGGACAGTGTAGTAGATTTGGGTGACCCTAGCCTGCCAGCTCATCAGTATTTTTTCCATAGTGATTTGAGGATTCAAGAGCTAGTTCGAACTCCTTTGTGCAATTTTTTTTCCCATTGAATACAGAAGATAGAGGTTCTTATCAGCCCAGTACATCAAATATCGATTACATGTAAGTTAGTTCTGTCCTATTATCCGATAGATTAAGGGATTTTATGCATATAGCTTTTTTTTTTTTTTTTTTTTTTTTTTTTTTTTTTCCCTTGTTATTTTTAGGTCACAAAACAAAACAAGCTGCTAGAACTAGTAAAGCTGAGATGAGTTCATCAATGAAAAATTCAAGAAAATCAAAGACTGAAGAAACATCACAAGGTTTCATGAATCCTAAAGTGAATACTGCGAAAGGGATCACAAAAGATGCTGGCAAAAGAAGGGTTCAAGCGGATGGTCAAGGGACGGGGCATTGGTTCACAAATGGCGGGGGAAGAAGTTAAGTTGGAAAGTTTGTGTTTTGTTATTTTAGTCATTTCAAATCAAGAAACTGTTAGAACCAAATATGGGTCGGGTGTGGGTTCGGATTGGCATTTCAGAGCACCTTAACCAGAGAACGAATGTTTAAGCAGTAGGTCAACTATGTCAATCCTAACCCGTTTACACATAATCCAAACATCGCCTATTCAACCCGTTTTTCTAAATTGGTGGGCGGGTCGACTTGTTTAACCCATTTTACTTATTTAACTCATTCAACTTTTTACAAACATAAGTTATCTAAAACTTTTAAAAACTCAAACGGGTTGGCACGTCAACCTATTTAACAAACACATCCCAAAAACTATTTAGACCAGATCCTAACCCGTTTATTTCCATGTCGGGGTCATGTTTCATGTTAGGAATTGCCACTCCACTTTTTGATGGCGTCTTCTCTTTATGTGTTGTATGATATAAATAAAATTTTCTTGTACTTTCAGGTTTATGTCGCTAAAAACGGGCAAGAGATGACTGGAAAAGCTGCTTACATTCACTATAAAAAGGTACTTCTGCTTATATATATCTCTCAACTTTCGCACATTGTTTTGCTCTATAACTGACAAACTTCATTCTAAACTTTTACTTTTGCGTGCAAATATGATCTGAGCTCAATAATGATGCTTTTGTCCTTCAGCAAGTCTGATTTTAACATTGAGAATATCTGCTGTTTTGACAGGAGAGTGGAGGAGGATTTAAAAATAAAAAAGGCGAAGAAAACTTCCACTAAGAAGAAATGAGTGTCGACTGTGTCTTACATGTGGGATTGGTATATACTCATCTTGAGATGCTAAGAGTCTGAATGGGATTGTTTAATTACAGTTGACACTCGTTGCTTCAGAAGTGTTGGTGAAGTTTCTGAGGTGGCTCAATACCGGAAAAACAGATGCTTTTTAAAATTTAACTTGTAGTATAGACCTTTTTTACTAATAAACATATTTTAGACCTGAATTTAGTGTTTCTAAATAAGAATTTGAAGCTTTTTAAGAACTCTTACAGTTATAATTGGATATCATATTGGTAGAAGTGAGTTTGAACCTGAATTTAGTTAATTAGTGGAGTACAGTCAATGTATTTGACTCTTTCAGAAAGTCAATTGTCTTTTTGATGACAATGGTGGTATTTTGATATGAAGTTGGAGATGATCATGTACAAATGAATCTATGAAGATTTTACAAGTGATGTGTGATCATACACATAAGTATCATTATATCTTTGGGTTAAAATCATCAAAAACTAAAAACATGCGACCTTTTAGTTAAAGTATTGACTTTCATCAAATCTACTGATTTTTTATTCAATGTTTATTACTGCTGGTACTGTCAAATAGAAAAAGAAAGTTGGAAGGGCCTGTTATGGCAATACCATATATATTTTATGACCCAAGGTATTTTACCCCCCCAAAATCTTAATAAGAAACTCAGATTTTGGTAAAAATTTAAAGAATGGAGTTATGATTTCATCAAATATGCGATAAGGCGAAATTTAAGCTAACTTATTGCTTATACCTTAAATTTGTATTTTAAACCTTTAAATAGATAGCAAGACATTTGAGCTTCAATTTTTGTTGAATTGAAGCTCCATTTATGGATGATTAGTAGTGTATTTGATGGTTAAATATATAAGGTTACATTGCATGTTGATTTTAGTAAGTAAACGGAGCTTGATTTTACTTGTTTCTGAGTTCAGATTTTGGGTCAAAACTAGGTAAAGAGATGACCCATGAGAAAACTGAAGTTTTGATTTTCATATATTGACCACACATGTTATAAACAATCAAGTTTATTTCAAAGTCTGTTCTGCTAGTTATACTTGAAGCCCCTCAACGACTTGTTAAATGCTTATTTAGCCGCTTTGTACTTTCAGATATACCATATCTTATAAACGAGTTAGTTTTGCTAGATATGTAATGAATATATGAAACCCCTCAACAAAATGTTGAATACCTTTTTAGCCATTGTGTACTTTCAAATATACCATTTCTAATAAATGTGTTAGTTTTAAGAAAAAGTATGTGACAAATCACAATTATACGTCGATAGAATTAAGTTAGTACTATTTGTTAAAAATATGTACATACTTCGAGATGGTTATGGTGTTAGACATGTAATTTAAATATTTAATAAGATATGACTAGAAGAGTTTGTATGTTTATGAGCTCTTTGTCATCGTATTTAGCATTAGAGTATGCAATGGAAAATTTGTGTTCATGGCGAAGTAAAATATGATATGATCAATCCAAGAATCTTCGAGTACAGACTTCTTCGGTTAATAGACTAGCACTTACCAGTATATTTCTTAATCAAGAATATTTGCCAATATATATATATGGGGAGAATGGGAAGTATAGGCACAAGTTGAAGTCCAGATCAAGGTGTTTGAGGTTAGTTTATCTTTATATCTAAAAAGTACTATTTTGATGAATTGTAGTACATGAAGTTATTTGATTGAATTTTGTAAATCAAAGGCGTTCATGTGATGTGTGAATTTCATATGAAATAGATGTGCAAAGTTCATATGAAATAACAAAGAAAACCCACAATACTACTTACTTTGATATGAACTTATTATTCATGATTTTACATGTGCAACACTCATGAAAAAAGGAATCTTAATCATGATATTTTCATATGGTATTTTTCTTTGTAAATTCCTTTAGAAAAAGGAGCCATTTGTTGTCCCCACCACATTCCAATGTTTTCAAATGAACATATCTTGTTCACATTGCTTTCTGGCTTTGCTACACTTTTAGACCGAAGCACCAAGCATGGAAATAAAAATGCAAAACAAACGAAATCACTCCTTTTATATGTGCTCAATAAATGTGAATTTTTGCAAAAGGTTTTGGAAAACGAGTAATTAAGTTTTGCAATATGCATGATACTTAATTTGCTATTTAAAGTATACTAGCAGGGTACTCACGCGATGCGGCGGCGGGTACTCTGTGACTAAATTTTTTGGCGAACAAATGTTATTTTGTTTTGGATTGCTGGATTTCAGATTTATGTTTTGGAAACTTAATTAAATTGTACATCGTGGTTAAATAGTTGTATATTTTGGTGAATGAGTATTGTTAACAGTGTATTAGTGTTTTAGATATTTGTAAATTATGCTGATTTACTTATATTTGCTTAAAAATATATTTTTAGTTTATTCATGTGTGAAAGCTTAATTATATTGTATTTTATGGTTAAAAAGTTATATTTTTAAATGAAGTGGTGTTTTAATAGTGTATTAATTGTATTATATGAGTAGTGTGTTTTTAGTTTTATTTGTGTTTTAGATACATGTAAATAATGCTTATAAGGTAGTATTTGCTAAAAATTCTATTTATGATGGTCTTAAAATTTTAAATATGAAGAAAGTGTAGTCCTCTATTTTATAAGTAGTATGAGTAGTGTGTTTTTAGTTTTATTTATGTTTTAGATACAGTCTTCTTACGTAACTATCAAAAAACAATATAGCCTCAAAAATGAACGCTTTTGAAACAATATTTTGAGAAAAAGAAATTATCACAACTAATCATTTTTCTTGTGAAAGAAAAATATATATTGCTGTAAATTGTGAATATATAATTACCAAACACTTCATAAAGTTCAAGAACGAATGTTTATCTATCTTTTTCATTGGCTTTTGTGTCTCTAGTCCATTCCACTAATTTTTCTTCCAAACAAACAAATCACTGCTGCTAGAACTTTTTCACATAAAATCTTTCAACAGCTTGCTTGAGTCCTACTTCCATTGGCTTCTACTTAAAATTCATCAATTGAAAAGAGCTTTAAGTATGACGTGTTTCTGAGTTTTAGGGGTGAGGACACCCGTAACAGATTCGTTGGCCATCTTTATCAAGCTCTTCAGCGAAATTCCATTGAAACTTATAAGGACGATAAGATAATCGAGCAAGGAAAACCGATCAAGGAGCAACTCATCAAATCCATTGAGGACTCAAGGTTTTACATCATTGTTTTCTCCAAGACATATGCATCTTCATCTTGGTGCCTAGATGAGCTTGTCAAGATTATGGAATGTAACAAGATGACCGAGCAGAATGTTTATCCTGTTTTTTTTTATGTGGAACCCACCGAAGTCTGCAAACAAAGTGGGGCAGTTTAAGAAGCCTTTGCCGAAAACGAAAAGAAGGAGGCTGCTGGAAAATGGAGAGAGGCTATGTGTTAAATTTTGGAGTATCAATCTGTGGGAAACATATCATTCTATCAATTCCTAATGGCTTTCAAGTTATGTTCATTGCAGAGATTCTACTGGGTTAATCATGGACAAAGAATAAAAGGTTTAAAGTTCCAAGAAGCTCGTTTCTGCTGAAGCTTTCTCATTTCTGCTGATGAGTCATTTATAGCCGTTAGAGGGGTCTTAATATAACTTAATCTCCTATTTAATAAGTCCCTTAATCTAGGGTTAGATACACTTGAGTGTGCAGTCTTTTGTATCACTCTCTTCTCTTTCTTCTGATCATTTCATTGATCTTGTCTTGTCTTTACATTTACATGATTATTGTCTCATTGACATTAATCTAATCTTGTAACATTTGGATACTATTGTAAACTTAATCTAAGCTGTCTATTGCTGCTTAGATCTGAATAAATGTTCTATTGTTCATCTTGTGTTGCCTATACTTTCGTACATGGTATCAGAGCTTCAGGCTCATTGATTCTCTTCGGCAACAAATTGGTGGTTTGGGGTTATTGCTACTGGCGTAATCACTGGTTATCTTTCACTTACAATTAGCCCTAGACTAAGTGAATCTAGGGTAATTGTGATCTGTTCTTCCGCTGCATATTTCTCTATAAGTCTAAGTCTTATCTCTTCTTCAAACATACAGTACTTAAGTTTTTGTGGGTGCAAACGGGTAGACTAACATCTTGATCTGCCACCTCTGAGTGGTATGAATACCTGCTCTGGTTTACCCTAGTCCACAGGCTTGGTACTTGTTGTTTCTTAAATTCAAGGTCTTATTTATCTGTCTATTTGGTCTTATTATTATCTCTGTCTGTGACTCTTTGTCTGTCTTATTATATCTGTCTGTCTTATTGCTTGAATTATGGCTATTCGTGATGATAATATTGGTGGCTCTTCCACTGAGAAAAGCTTATCCTTTGGTGATGCTTTGTATTTGCACCCTAACAATACCAATGGTACTCCCATTATTTCTATTAAACTCACTGGAACTGAAAATTATAAAATATGGAATATGGCCATGACTTTTGCTTTAAGGAACCGTAATAAGTTAGGGTTTATTGATGGTACTTGCATAAGAGATGATTTGAATCCTAGTCTTGATAATCAATGGGATACTTGTAACTCTGTTGTGGTTACTTCGATTCATAATTCTCTCAGCCCTGAACTATTTGCTGGCGCTATATATGCTAAAACTGCTTATGAAATGTGGAATGATCTTAAAGATACCTATGATAAGGTTGATGGTTCAGCTATCTTTAATTTGCATAAAAATATAAACTCTCTTAGTCAAAGTGGGTCCTCTCTTGCTGATTATTATAACAGCCTTAACTCTTTATGGAAACAATTTGATTGTATGATCAGCTTGCCTCCCTGCACTTGTAAGGCTGCAAAACATTTTGAAAAACATAATCAGCTAATCAAGTTAATGCAATTTCTTATGGGTATTGATGACTCTTATGTCCCCATCAGAAGCAATATTTTAACCAGAGATCCTTTACCTAATGTCAAAACTGCTTTTTCTATTGTCTCTGGAGAAGAATCTCACAGAAATGTTTCATCTGGGAATAGCTCTGCTAAACCCAATGCTACAGCCTTTGCTGCAAAAACGTCTGATGGTGGAAAATTTTTTGATAACAAAAAAGGTTTTAACAACAAAGGTTCTGGTTTTAATAATGGTAACAGCTCAAATAGCAGAGGACCAAACATGAATCTCAAATGTACTTATTGCAAAAAACCTGGTCACACTATTGATAGATGTTATGATCTTGTTGGTTATCCTGCTGGATATGTTAAAAGGAATTTTAATGGTAAACCTTTCAGCAGTAATAATGTTTCTGCTGAAACTAATCATGTCACTGATAATAGTGCTAGCAACTCTCCTGTTTCCTTGTCTAATGAACAACTCTCCAGACTTATGAGTCTTCTCAATGACAACAATGTGTCATCTGCTAATGCCAACTTGGCAGGTAAAATTTTTTCAGGAACCTTCTTTAATGGCAGTGTCAAGTTTAATGTAAACTTTAACAAATTTTTTAACAACAACACAAAATCTTTATCTGGAAACATCAGTCTTGGTTGGATTGTTGACTCTGGTGCAAATCAGCACATGACTGTGTCTGAAAACTTTTTAATCAATGTTGTTAACATTTCAAATCTTGGCTTAACTGTTGCACATCCCAACGGTACTCAGGCCTTAATTACTAAAATTGGTTATTTAAAGGTCAATAATGACCTAACTCTTTTTGATGTACTTGTTGTTCCTGAGTACAATGTTAGTCTGTTGTCTGTTCATAAAATTGCTAGAGACAATAAGATGTTTGTTGGGTTTAATGAATCTAATTGCTATATACAGGATTTACATCAAAAAAGGATTGTGGGGATTGGTAAACAATACAATGGGTTATATATGTTTGATATTGATTCTACATGTAAGATTATTTCTAATAACTGCATATCTGTTTGTCATGTTTCTAAAAATCTTTGGCATCAAAGACTTGGTCATCCCTCTGACCAAGTCCTACACATACTTAAACCCACTCTTAAATTTGATAGTACATCTGAAACTGATCATCTCTGTGACACTTGTGATAAAGCTAAACAAACCAGGGAACCATTCCCTCTAAGTGAACATAAATCAACTAAAATTGGTCAACTTGTCCATCTTTATGTATGGGGACCATATAAAGTCACTAGCAGAGATGGTTACAAATATTTTTTAACAGTTGTTGATGACTATTCCAGGGCAGTGTGGGTTTATATGCTTAAGGGGAAGGATGATGTTTATGTTTCCATTGTTAACTTTACTCATATGCTATCAAATCAATTTGAACACAATGTCAAGATTTTTAGAAGTGATAATGGGACATAATTTGTCAATAATAAACTTCAACATTTTTTCCATGAAAAAGGAATTTTACATCAAACCTCTTGTGTTTATACACCATAACAAAATGGTATTGCAGAAAGGAAACATAGGCATCTCCTTAATGTAGCTTGATCCCTTATGTTTCAGGGGGAATTACCTCTAAATCTTTGGTCTGAATGTGTTCTAACTGCTGCCTATGTCATAAACAGGTTACCCTCTTCAGTCCTGTCTGGCAAGTCCCCCTTCTTCCTTGTGTATGGGCATGACCCTTCACTCTCTCTCCTTAGAGTCATTGGCTGCTTATGCTATGCCACCATTCTCAACATCTCTGATAAATTTGGTAGTAGGTCTGAAAAAAGTGTCCTTATTGGTTACTCAAATGAGAAGAAAGGCTATAAACTCTTGAGCCTAGAAACAAAAATTATCTTTTACTCCAGAGATGTCAAATTTTATGAAACTGTTTTTCCCTTCAAAATGAAAAATACTTTGTCAAAACCTTTTGTTGAAACTTTTGTACCAAAAGATTTAAATCACAAAAATTTATTTGACTCACAAATAAGTCCCAATGATGAAGGGAGAGTGACATCCTATGATGATGGCACAATGGTAAGTCATCCTACTAGGATTGACGAACCGGTTGCAACATCTATAGATGATAATACACACCCTGAGGGCACCATATCACATGAATCACATCCTGCTAATGCATCTTCTGATTCTGCTGATACAACACCTGATTATGCTGAACAAGAAAGAGGCTTGCCAGCCACTACTGCTAGAAGGTCAACCAGAGTCTCTAAGTTGCCCAGTAATCTTAAAGACTTTATTGTAGAAGGAAAAGTCAAATATGGTGTTGAAAAGGTTGTTAATTACTCTAATCTTAACAAAGATAATTACTGCTTTGCATCTAGCCTTAATAAAAGTATTGAACCTACCTGTTATGAAGAAGCTATCCTTGATAGTAACTGGGTTGATGCTATGAACTCTGAAATTGAGGCCTTAAATGAAAACCATGCTTGGGATATAACTGATCTACCTCCTAATAGAACTCCTATTGGCTACAAATGGATCTTTAAAATCAAATATAAAGCCAATGGTGAAGTTGATAGATACAATGCTAGATTAGTTGTTAAAGGTTATAACCAAAGGGAAGGAATAGACTATGATGAAACTTTTTCCTCTGTTGTGAAAATGTCTACTGTTAGATGTCTTATTCCCTTAGCAGTAAAAAACAAATGGCCTCTTTTTCAACTTGATGTTAACAATGCTTTCTTGTATGGAGATCTTGATGAGGATATCTATATGACCATTCCCAAGGGGTTTTGTAATGAGAACAATAAAAATAAAGTTTGTAAACTTGTCAAGTCTCTATATGGCCTAAAACAAGCTCCCAGGAAATGGAATGAAAAACTTGTCAGTGTTTTAAAAGAAAATAACTTTGTTCAATCTGTTAATGATCACTCTTTGTTCACCAAAACAGAGAATAACAAGTTTATTGCTCTGCTTGTTTATGTGGATGATATTGTTCTTACTGGAAACTGCATTGATGAGATAAACCTATTCAAAGAGTTTCTAAAATCAAAATTTCATATTAAAGACTTGGGAAATCTAAAATATTTTCTTGGCATTGAGGTTCTAAAAACTGGGAATGACATTTGTCTCTCCCAAAGAAAATATTGTCTTGAACTCCTCAAAGAATTTGGCCTTCTTGGGTGCAAACCTGTGTCCACTCATATGGAACCCAACTCTGTCCTTCCATACATTCCCACTGCTGATGATCCCTTATTTGTCAACATCACTGGTTATCAGAAGTTACTTGGGAAACTTATCTATCTCACTCACACAAGACCTGACATCTCATACTCAGTTCATTGTCTGGCACAATATATGCATTCTCCCTTGAAATCTCATCTGGAATGTGCCCTCAATGTCCTGAGATATCTAAAAGGAGCTCCAGGAAAAGGTCTAAGGTATCAGCAACTCTGAAAATCATCTTGAAGGATATACTGATGCTAATTGGGCCAAATGCAAGAAAACCAGAAAATCTGTCACAGGGTATTGTGTTTTCTTTAATGATTGTCTGATCTCATGGAAAAGTAAAAAACAAAACACTCTTTCAAAATCTTCCACAGAAGCAGAGTATAGATCTATGTCTACTGCTGCCTGTGAAATCATTTGGATTCAAAAAATCTTAAAGGATCTAAAAGTTAATATTAATCTCCCTGTTAATCTTTTCTGTTATAACAAATATGCTTTACAACTTGCTGTCAACCCTGTTTTCCATGAAAGATCAAAACACTTTGAAATTGATGTTCACTTCATCAGGGAAAAAATTGCTAGAGGTGTTATTAGTGCAAAAAAGATTGGCTCTTCAAACCAAACTGCTGACATACTCACTAAAAACCTCCCTGTCTATCAGCATAAATTTTTGTGTGAAAATTTGATATTGTTTGATATGTTTGCCCATCAGATTAAGGGGGAATGTTAAATTTTGGAGTATCAATCTGTGGGAAACATATCATTCTATCAATTCCTAATGGCTTTCAAGTTATGTTCATTGCAGAGATTCTACAGGGGTTAATCATGGACAAAGAATAAAAGGTTTAAAGTTCCAAGAAGCTTGTTTCTGCTGAAGCTTTCTCATTTCTGCTGATGAGTCATTTATAGCCGTTAGATGGGTCTTAGTGTAACTTAATCTCCTATTTAATAAGTCCCTTAATCTAGGGTTAGAGACACTTGAGTGTGTAGTCTTTTGTATCACTCTCTTTTCTCTTCTGATCATTTCATTGATCTTGTCTTGTCTTGTCTTTACATTTACATGATTATTGTCTCATTGACATTAATCTAATCTTGTAACATTTGGATACTATTGTAAACTTAATCTAAGCTGACTATTGCTGCTTAGATCTGAATAAAGGTTCTATTGTTCATCTTGTGTTGCCTATACTTTCGTACACTATGAAAGAAGCATCTAATCTGGCTGGGTGGGAGTTGAAGGCCATAGCTAACGGGTAATTAGATTTCATTCAGTTTTTATCATGATAACTACATTTATATAAATGTTAATTCTTTTATGTTATAAATCCTCACTGTTTATGTGCGCTTTGAGCAAGCTAATAATATAATCTTTAATTAATGATACAGGGATGAATCTAAACTGATCCAAATAATTGTTGATGTTATTTTCAAAAAGAAATATTCCACTCTTTCGAACACTGATGAAAACTTAGTGGGTATGGAGACCCGGATCAGAAATGTTCTTTCATCTTTAGATATTGGCACCGAAGATGTTCGAATGATCGGAATCAAGGGGATGGGAGGTGGGGGGAAGACAACTCTAGCCAGAGCTGTTTATGATCGAATATCAACTATTTTCGAAAGAAAAAGCTTTGTTGAAAATGTAAGGGAAGTTTCACAGCCTTCTTTGTCCGGTTTAAAGAAGCTTCAAAAAAGGATACTAAAAGATGTGTTAAATAAACAAGACATCACTTTTAGTAGTGTTCATGAAGGGAAAAACATGTTGAAAGACATGATGAGTCGTAGAAAGACACTTGTTGTTTTAGATGATGTTGATCGTATAGAACAGCTTGAGGCATTAGCAGGCAAGCCTGACTGGTTTAAATCGGGAAGCCGAATAATCATTACCACAAGAAATGAGCAAGTGTTGTTAGCCCACCGGGTGAACTTCGTTCATGACATCAATCTGTTATCGTCTACGGAATCGATTTGCCTCTTCAGTAGGAATGCATTTCAAACAGAGATTCCAACTCGTGGGTACGAAAAGCTATCAGGACAAGTTGTACAATATGCTCATGGTCTTCCCTTAACAATCAAAGTTTTGGGTTCATTTCTTTGTGGTCAAAGTGAGAATTTTTGGATAGCGACCATTGAAAGACTAAAAACAATTCCATTTAAGGATACTATAGATAGATTGGAAATAAGTTGTGATGGTCTAGAGGATGATTACAAGGAAATATTCCTAGATGTTGCATGCATACTAAAAGGTTGGTGGAAAGAAGAAGCAATTAAAGTGCTTGAAAGCCTTGGATATCATGCTCAAGTTGGTTTAAGAGTTCTTGAGTATAAATCTCTTATAACTTAAAATGAAGATGAGGAATTGTGGATGCATGATCATTTTGAAGAAATGGGTAGGAATATTGTTCGTCGGTCACACCCGGAGGAACCTCAAAGACATAGCCAGTTGTGGGTTGATGAGGAAATTGAGTATATATTGACTAATGAAATGGTAAGAATTGAGGAAATTGAGTATATATTGGTCCATATGGTTTTCTAGATATTTCATTTTTGGTCCAGTAGTTTAAAAATTTTCGGGTTTAGTCTAAAATGAAACATCCGTGGGTTTGGTCCAAATTCCTAATTCTGTTAGTTTGACTATATTTGACCGTCACTTTTCTTATAAAAAACACATTAACAATTCCTCTTTGTGTCTCTCTAAAAAGTTTTCCCCAATTTGATCAGTGATTCATTAATTCAAAAATTATCATTAATTTTTATAAAATTCAAAAATTCGAATCAAATTATCATTCAATTCATTTTATATCATCTTCATTCACTCTCAATTTGATAATGTTTTAGTGATTTTGGGCGTTTTGAAATTTAGGTTTCCAACAAAAATTAAGGGGTTTTATTTTTTCGATTTCAGGGTACCCAAGCAACTAAATGTCTATACTTCATGTCACCACAGGGTTTCAGTGCTGAAATTTCAGTAAAAGGTCTAGCAAAAATGAAAGATCTCAGATTTATTGAAATATATCTCCTAAAGGATTATTCTAATAGCAATATTGTTCAATTTGATAAAGTTAGCGAATACCTTCCAAGTTCCTTACGATTTATGAGATGGGATTGGTTTCCTTTTTCGAGTTTACCGAATACAATTCAAGGAGAACATCTTGTTGGACTTGACATGTATGAAAGCAATATTGTTCAACTTTGGGAAGATGGAGAAGGAAAGGTAGAATAATGGCTAATTTGTTGTTTTTCATGATTCATTATGATCCTATATATCTAAAAGGTTGTAAAATCGCTCGGCGGTACCGTGGCGGTTGACCCCCCCCCCCCCCCCAAGCACCATAGCGGCGCCATGGCGGTGACCCTAAATTATAAAGGAATTTATATAAGAAATGAATATTAGCAAGATTAATTATAAAAACTAGCTTAAATTAGAACAAAATCAATAAAATCGAAGTTAATTGCCGTGAATTTGAAAAAACAAAACCCTAGATCTGAAGTTGACCGGTGACCGGCGTTGACCAAACCGCCGGCAAGGCCGATTTTGACCGCCAAGCCCCGATTTTGACCGATTATGACAAAAACGCCATGTTAGTCCGATGTGGGAAATATCGTGGCGGTGGACCGCCGATTTTTACAACACTAATATCTTTGGTTTCTCATTGCACCAATATTAATTGTTTTTTTGTACTTATGTTAGGTTCTAAATAACCTCAGGTTCCTCAGTTTGGTTTCTCGAGCTATTCAAACTTGAGGACCTTTGACCTTAGGTTGGCTCCAAATCTTGAGCTGTTGACTATTGAAAAATGTGATGATCTCGTAGAGCTTCATATGCCTGCTCATCATCTAAAGCTCGAATGTCTTGACCTCACTCATTCAATGTTGAAAAACCTTCACTTCAGGAATACTCCGAAATCTTGAGAAACTAATACTCCGGGGCTGTCGTGATTTGGTGGAACTTGAAATTGTCACACCCCCAATTTACCTGTTTTGCAGCGGAATGGAATTCCTGGGGATTGACTGTCATAGCATCACAATCACAGTTATATTGAACGACCTAAAGTGTCGTTTGGAAAAATACATCGTTTGATTTAATAAAATAATCAGAGTTACAACATAGGTCCCAAAAGTTCACAAAGTTTGTGGAAATATAAATATATTACAAGTCCAAACGATGGTTTTAAAAGAAAGTGCCACAATGTACAATGATGTAAGTCGACGCCGCGACTCAAAAGGTGGTTCCATAACCATGCCATGATGATAATGCCTTAGATACCTGAGAATAAACATGCTAAAAAGGTCAACACAAAGGTTGAGTGAAATCCATAGGTTTAAGTAATTCGTTTGAACACAATAATCGTAGTGTGAGTTAAACAGTTTCACACCCATCGTTAACAATAAAATCGTATTTATTTCACTAAGTTCATGACACCAAAGCGTAAACATCGCACCAATAAAAATTGGTAATCATCGTTTCATCGCCGCCCTAAAAGGTAATTTGCCAATTTACCTTAATGATTCAAATATAGTGCGCTCGATTTCCCCTAAATGGGTCAATAGGAGCGGGAGTGTTAATTCCAATAGGCCTATTCACAATATTCGCGCTCACTCGCAAGTGACTAATGGTTCATGATGTAGGGACTTCGAACATGGCAAATACTTAGTGACAATAAAACATTCGGTTATAGCATACAGTTCAAAGCATTTGTGTTCGATTAAAAAATGTAGCATGTATCTCCCCCAAGTGTTTGTAAAACAGTTAAAAGAGTAAAAGTGGGGCTATGAACTCACTTGGTAAACTGGTGTGATGACAAGAGTGAGTACACTGGGGTATAATGTAAAGCGTCAACCGGGACCTATTACGAATGATATGATATGTCATGAGTTGCAATGTAATGTTATGCATGCACTACGTATGTTATTTATACCATTTACGGGTTTTGAAAAATATTACTCGTCGTCGAAAAATACTCTTTTGACGTCTCGACCAATCAAAAATGACTTTACATGTTTTTACGTCAAAATGTCATCCTACAATGGTTTTATAATGATTTTTGGTGAAATTAACACTTTTCGTCGCAAAACAATGTCGACGGAAAAATCATGAAATCAACAAAAATGGCTTTGGAAAACTAGCCGTAAAACGGTGTACGTCAATCTTTAGAGAACGAACTCGACGGTTTTGGAAAGTTTGTATCGATATCTAAAAGTTTCAGTTCAGGAGTTTTCGTCCAAAAGATCTCGATCATAAAGATATCAAAGGCTAAAGATGGTGGTTTTTGCTAATTGTGTGCAGAAAATAAGTTTCGGCCAAGTTTGAACATCCGTAATTAATTTACCATGACTCCGCTTGACAAACGGCTTTTTGTTTTGAAAAATATGGCCGATGAACTTGATTTTACTAGAAGACACTTTGTTATAAAAAGTTTCACATCATGGTTAAAAACTGCCGCAAACATGGACGTTAGAGCTAATGAAATACTTGTAACGTAAAAATAATATAGTTTTTCAGAAAATAATATTTACGGCAACTTTATGAAAACGGCCATATATTTGTCGTTTTAAATCCGTTTTCTACGTAAAATATGTCCTTAGCTTCGTATCGAAGTAAACTAATATATTTTTGACTAGTCGAAATAATTTGTGAAGCTTAAGGCTCGTTTTTGACCCGAAATATGTAAAAACAGCAAGCTGAAATTTTCAGAAAATATACGTTTCGTCGTCAATCTTTAAAAATCCATAACTTCTTCGTTATAAGTCCGTTTTTATCCGTTCAAGCGGCCACGGATCCGTTTTAAAGTATATTTTCTAAATATCAAGGCCAAAATGTCGTACCAACAGTAGGTTTTTCCAGAAAACTGAAACAAGGACAGAACCTAAAATATAGTTATCGAAAATAGTTTTTCTCGGACAAAACCTATTCTAATCCCTTCAAATCAACTCCAAAACTAATCTAATCCTACCATACACCTTCTTAGGGTGTCATGGGTTCCTAATCACCATCAAGACCAAAGAATACCATGGGGATAATTATAGGATGACCAAAGTATATATAAGTTCTAAAATCATGAAATAAATGGTATAAATCACATAACATGCATATAAGCTCCAAAAATGAAAAGAAACATATGAAATGAAGAAGGAAACTTGAAAATGATAAAAACATACTTACTAGTGAAAATGAAGAGGTGTAAGTAACAAGGATTAACTTAAATATCCTTGGTTTTTATTTCAAAACCATATAAAGGATATAATCTAGGTTGTAAACACTTGATTTGCAAAACTTTGATCCCTTGATTGTTCTTGATGCTTGGCCGGTTTGAGGAAGCCAAAGAAAGGAGAGAAATATTTTTGTTTAACACTTGAGAAATGAGAAGTGAAGTGAAATAATTGAGGTTGCAAGACTTATGTATACTTGAATTATTAGAAAACATGCACCATACAACATTTATTGGCCACCCTCCCCTTGGCCGGTTTTTAGGGGAGGGTTGTCTCTCCCATGTATTATTTTTTTTTTTTTTTTCTTTAAATCTTGCATAAATATATTTTGTAAGACTTGTAAAGAAAGTGTAGTAAAGTATAATTATTATTAACTTGTGTAGTAATTGGTAATACTTGGTGCAAGTAACTTTTTAATAATTCAAAATAGATTGTATTGAGGTGATAAAAATTGTAAAAATACTTTCCTTGTGAAAATTGAGTGATAAAATAATTATCGTAAATTTTTAAGAAAACGACGTAATAATTAAACTTTAACGATTAAAATACCAAATAAATTTGAAACACTAGGAAAACTAAAAATATAGTTTTTATAAACTAAATGTAAGTTTAAAAATACCTCGGGATCATTTTTGAAAGTAACGGGCTAAATATTTAAAATAATAACTCACGCGATAAAGATTATTAAATATAAAAATTACGCGTTGCAAGTGAAAATGGAATGTCGTGAATGTACTAATGAGATGCACATGATGTCCATGAAATGTAGACTAATCATAGTCCATATGAAATGTACGTGATGACATGATCATGAATTCGCCGCTAAACCTCCAAGGTTACGCGAATTTGAAACAAGTAAACCAAGTTTACTAGAAATGTTGAAATAATGAGACATGAATCGTGTCTAGAAATGACCTGAAAGTACGGGTTGTCACATTCGCCCATCCAAAAAGGAATTCAGTCCCTGAATTCAATCGTTGTTAGTCTATCGGGTTTAGGGTTTGTTGTGGCAAACTTTCCCATTCCCGAGCAAAATCCTCAAAAGACTTTTTACCAACCAATTTTCACTTAATCTCACAACTCATCAAACAAGAACTGTCATGAGATTAGGCTAAATTGGTTTGAAGGAGGACTTTTGAAAATTTGGCTCGATTACGGAATTGCTTACACATATAAGCCTACTACTCCCTTCATCGCATGATTCTTCCTGAATTAGACATAGGTGATCAGGCTATGTATAATTTAGGAGTAACTATGCAATGCTTGAACTAATCGACTCATATGTTTGTTTGGTGTTGAGTCAACTGATGTTAAAATTGTGATGAACATCGAGGAGAGAAGACATGGAGAAGTGTCGTTAAAATGATAGTTAAAGTAAAAAAAAAAATTAAAATCCTCGTAAATGATAACAAATCGGAAAGAAAATAAAGTACGATAGATGAGAATATTTTACAACGAGTGGTTCATCAAATAGAAATACATCTTAGGTTATAAAGATTCGGATACGATGGAAAACATAAACTTAGTACGACATAGTACATAAGGAAAATTAAGACTGTTAGCTTCCGAACTTCTTCAGTCTTCCGCGTTGTTGGGACCATGACGAGCTTCCCCTCCTCCTAACATATATGCATTCCCATGAGCATCTTCAACTGGTTGACCTTGGTTTTGAGGACATTGATTTCTATAGTGTCCTTGCTCCCCACATCCGAAGCATGTGACTACGGCTTTACCTTTACAATCCCTGGCTAGATGTCCCGGTGTTTGGCATTTGTGGCACTTGGCAGGGCAAGGACCCGAGTGATGAAAATTACATCGATTACATAGTGGGTGTGTTCCAGCATACCCTCTACCCCTCATTGGTGCAGCGACATAAACCATTCCCGCTTCTTGCCTTCTATTTTGTTGTTGATGACGGTTAGTGTTGCGGTTTTGGTTGTTGTTGTTATAATCTCCTTGGTCGTTTTCCCATTTCCTTTTGTTGTTGTTGATTTGGTTATCATCGTTGTTGTTTTGGGTATTGTTGTAATTGAAGCGGTTGTTGGGGTTGTTGTTGTTTCGGTTGGTGTTGGTGTACTTACCTCGCTTCACCACTTGTGCCATCAATTTCTGAGTAACTCGAATAGCTTCCTCGATTGTTTGTGGATCAAACGAAGTCACATCTCCTTGAATCACCTCGGGAAGTCCCCCAATGAAAGCCTCTAGCAACTTCTCATTATCAGAAACCATGGACGGGCATAACACGGCCAATTCCTGGAATCTCCGAATGTATGTGTCAATGTCGTACCCAATCGTGACCAATTCATAGAACTCCGTCTCCAACTTTTTGATTTCTGTTCGAGGACAAAACTTCTTAGTCACCAAGCTCTTAAATTCCTCCCACGTAAGCTTAAAAGCATTTTCCATACCAATCGGTTGAGCGTATGAATTCCACCATGACAACGCTCCATCGAGTAAAGTGCTCGTAGCAAACTTAACTTTACTATCATCCGGACAGTTACAAAGCAAAAATACCGATTCCAACTTTTCAAACCATCTAACCATAGCTGTAGCTCCCTCGGTACCTCGGAACTTAGTGGGTTCACCACTTTTGAAATTTTTGTACGAACATTTCTTAACCCCAGATCCTCCGGCATTACCAGTAGCAGCAGCTAGTCTTGCGGCTTCAGCAGCAGCCGCGGCCTCAGCAGCAGCAGCAGCCACTGTTTCCCTTTCGACTCTTAAAGCATTAGCAATGCTATCGTTCACCAACTTTTGAATTGCTGCTTGGGTCATTTCAACTGTAGCTTTCTTCGGTGCCATAACTTCTTCAAAACAAGAGGAAATGTGAGACGTAGCAAAATCCCAGGTTAAAAAATATGCGCTCTAAAGAAAGGTGATAAGAAATGGTAAGTTTGAGGTTATCTTTCAAAATAATCGACGGTTTCCTAAGAAATGGGTTATGAGATGTCGTAAGTGCTTCAAATGTATGATGGTTTAGTGACTTAGAGTGAATAGCGTGCAGCTCGACATGTTAGTGATGAAACAAAGGAGTGAGAGTGACCTTGCCGAACTTAAAGGTTTATCTCGGCATTCGACGTTATCGGTGATGAGTCGATTGATGTGGAAATTGTGATAGGAACTGACAAGGAATTCTCCACATTAGAGTATGAAGAAAGAATAATGGAATGGGAATTTAAAGGCATCCATGTGACAATCGATATGAAATGAAAGTAAATAACTCGAAAATGTACGTAAAAACCGCATGTAAAGTGAACATTCACTTATGATGAAATGATGAGATGCTATGATAATGTAGTTATAGTCTAGGGTCAATGATGCAACCTAGTTCTCTATAACTGAAGCTCTGATGCCAATCTGTCACACCCCCAATTTACCTGTTTTGCAGCGGAATGGAATTCCTGGGGATTGACTGTCATAGCATCACAATCACAGTTATATTGAACGACCTAAAGTGTCGTTTGGAAAAATACATCGTTTGATTTAATAAAATAATCAGAGTTACAACATAGGTCCCAAAAGTTCACAAAGTTTGTGGAAATATAAATATATTACAAGTCCAAACGATGGTTTTAAAAGAAAGTGCCACAATGTACAATGATGTAAGTCGACGCCGCGACTCAAAAGGTGGTTCCATAACCATGCCATGATGATAATGCCTTAGATACCTGAGAATAAACATGCTAAAAAGGTCAACACAAAGGTTGAGTGAAATCCATAGGTTTAAGTAATTCGTTTGAACACAATAATCGTAGTGTGAGTTAAACAGTTTCACACCCATCGTTAACAATAAAATCGTATTTATTTCACTAAGTTCATGACACCAAAGCGTAAACATCGCACCAATAAAAATTGGTAATCATCGTTTCATCGCCGCCCTAAAAGGTAATTTGCCAATTTACCTTAATGATTCAAATATAGTGCGCTCGATTTCCCCTAAATGGGTCAATAGGAGCGGGAGTGTTAATTCCAATAGGCCTATTCACAATATTCGCGCTCACTCGCAAGTGACTAATGGTTCATGATGTAGGGACTTCGAACATGGCAAATACTTAGTGACAATAAAACATTCGGTTATAGCATACAGTTCAAAGCATTTGTGTTCGATTAAAAAATGTAGCATGTATCTCCCCCAAGTGTTTGTAAAACAGTTAAAAGAGTAAAAGTGGGGCTATGAACTCACTTGGTAAACTGGTGTGATGACAAGAGTGAGTACACTGGGGTATAATGTAAAGCGTCAACCGGGACCTATTACGAATGATATGATATGTCATGAGTTGCAATGTAATGTTATGCATGCACTACGTATGTTATTTATACCATTTACGGGTTTTGAAAAATATTACTCGTCGTCGAAAAATACTCTTTTGACGTCTCGACCAATCAAAAATGACTTTACATGTTTTTACGTCAAAATGTCATCCTACAATGGTTTTATAATGATTTTTGGTGAAATTAACACTTTTCGTCGCAAAACAATGTCGACGGAAAAATCATGAAATCAACAAAAATGGCTTTGGAAAACTAGCCGTAAAACGGTGTACGTCGATCTTTAGAGAACGAACTCGACGGTTTTGGAAAGTTTGTATCGATATCTAAAAGTTTCAGTTCAGGAGTTTTCGTCCAAAAGATCTCGATCATAAAGATATCAAAGGCTAAAGATGGTGGTTTTTGCTAATTGTGTGCAGAAAATAAGTTTCGGCCAAGTTTGAACATCCGTAATTAATTTACCATGACTCCGCTTGACAAACGGCTTTTTATTTTGAAAAATATGGCCGATGAACTTGATTTTACTAGAAGACACTTTGTTATAAAAAGTTTCACATCATGGTTAAAAACTGCCGCAAACATGGACGTTAGAGCTAATGAAATACTTGTAACGTAAAAATAATATAGTTTTTCAGAAAATAATATTTACGGCAACTTTATGAAAACGGCCATATCTTTGTCGTTTTAAATCCGTTTTCTACGTAAAATATGTCCTTAGCTTCGTATCGAAGTAAACTAATATATTTTTGACTAGTCGAAATAATTTGTGAAGCTTAAGGCTCGTTTTTGACCCGAAATATGTAAAAACAGCAAGCTGAAATTTTCAGAAAATATACGTTTCGTCGTCAATCTTTAAAAATCCATAACTTCTTCGTTATAAGTCCGTTTTTATCCGTTCAAGCGGCCACGGATCCGTTTTAAAGTATATTTTCTAAATATCAAGGCCAAAATGTCGTACCAACAGTAGGTTTTTCCAGAAAACTGAAACAAGGACAGAACCTAAAATATAGTTATCGAAAATAGTTTTTCTCGGACAAAACCTATTCTAATCCCTTCAAATCAACTCCAAAACTAATCTAATCCTACCATACACCTTCTTAGGGTGTCATGGGTTCCTAATCACCATCAAGACCAAAGAATACCATGGGGATAATTATAGGATGACCAAAGTATATATAAGTTCTAAAATCATGAAATAAATGGTATAAATCACATAACATGCATATAAGCTCCAAAAATGAAAAGAAACATATGAAATGAAGAAGGAAACTTGAAAATGATAAAAACATACTTACTAGTGAAAATGAAGAGGTGTAAGTAACAAGGATTAACTTAAATATCCTTGGTTTTTATTTCAAAACCATATAAAGGATATAATCTAGGTTGTAAACACTTGATTTGCAAAACTTTGATCCCTTGATTGTTCTTGATGCTTGGCCGGTTTGAGGAAGCCAAAGAAAGGAGAGAAATATTTTTGTTTAACACTTGAGAAATGAGAAGTGAAGTGAAATAATTGAGGTTGCAAGACTTATGTATACTTGAATTATTAGAAAACATGCACCATACAACATTTATTGGCCACCCTCCCCTTGGCCGGTTTTTAGGGGAGGGTTGTCTCTCCCATGTATTATTTATTTATTTTTTTTCTTTAAATCTTGCATAAATATATTTTGTAAGACTTGTAAAGAAAGTGTAGTAAAGTATAATTATTATTAACTTGTGTAGTAATTGGTAATACTTGGTGCAAGTAACTTTTTAATAATTCAAAATAGATTGTATTGAGGTGATAAAAATTGTAAAAATACTTTCCTTGTGAAAATTGAGTGATAAAATAATTATCGTAAATTTTTAAGAAAACGACGTAATAATTAAACTTTAACGATTAAAATACCAAATAAATTTGAAACACTAGGAAAACTAAAAATATAGTTTTTATAAACTAAATGTAAGTTTAAAAATACCTCGGGATCATTTTTGAAAGTAACGGGCTAAATATTTAAAATAATAACTCACGCGATAAAGATTATTAAATATAAAAATTACGCGTTGCAAGTGAAAATGGAATGTCGTGAATGTACTAATGAGATGCACATGATGTCCATGAAATGTAGACTAATCATAGTCCATATGAAATGTACGTGATGACATGATCATGAATTCGCCGCTAAACCTCCAAGGTTACGCGAATTTGAAACAAGTAAACCAAGTTTACTAGAAATGTTGAAATAATGAGACATGAATCGTGTCTAGAAATGACCTGAAAGTACGGGTTGTCACAGAAATGCCTTATGAAAGTATAAAGCTCCAAGAGCTCGACCTCGGTCTTTCAAAGTTGAGGACCCTTGACCTTGGGTTGACTCCAAATCTCAAAAGGTTAAATCTTAAAAATTGTTATGATTTGGTAGAAATTAATGTTCCCATTGGATGCCTGAAAAAGCTTTTCATCTTAGACTTAAGTGGTTGTGGGAGGTTTAAGTCTTTTGTGTTTGACAAACAGTCTCAACCGGCTGAGGTTGGTTCTTTATCTGAGTTACATCTGATTGCAGAACCCACAAATGTTTGCCCATTGCACTCCGAAAATGATTCTCTAAATTTTCGGTTTGAATGTTATTATAAAGAAGATCAAGCTTCATCGTTTGGCAATCTTGAAAGGCTTATTTCCATAGGTCTGTGTGCTTGTACGAACCTCGAGAGTTTTTCAAGAAGCATTTGTGGATTACAATGTTTAATGAAGCTTACACTTGAAGGCAGTATTACAGAAGCACCCCAGTACCTTGACCAATTAGAATGTCTTGAGGAGCTAATTTTTTCATCAACAAAGATTATAAATCTTCCTGATAGCATTTGTAATTTGAAACATCTTAAATCTCTCGAGCTTAAATCATGTTTGCTTCTTGAGAAGTTACCCAATGATCTTGGCGAAATAGAATCTTTAGAGACACTAATCATAACGGAGTGTAACCGTTTACAAGATATTCCAAACAACATAGGTAAGATAAAATGTGTTATATCACCAAAGGTCTACAAGCGCTATACTCATGGGAAATATAAGCAGTGGCCCATAAATGATGCAGTTGACAGACCCACAGGAGCCAATACATAAATAACAGGTACATTCTCTGTCTCCGTTTTTGTATTGATCGCCTTACATGACAACAACTATTGTGTCTGTTTTATATATGTTTTTACTTTCGATCCTGACATTTGTTCCATTCAAACGCTATTTTTTCTAACTTGATGTAATTGTTTATGTTTTTTTTCTTTCAACATGCATTGTTGATTGTTTTCATGTTCTTATACCCTGCACCCTGTCACTTAAATGAAGCAAAGGATCATTGTTGATTATTTTCAAGTCTTTTCGCTCAATCTGTTTTCGTCATTGATGATTTTCTCCGGTACACTCACAAAAAAAAAGTAAAGTAACGCCCAATGCCGTCTACCACGGGTTATGGGTACCCAATACCGTTTCCGGTGTATGGGGGAGGTTAAGATGTAGACAGCCTTACCCCTACCTAAGGTAGAGAGGCTGCTTCCAGTTCTACCAAAGGTAGAAAGGACCTCCGGCCTTTTCTCCGGTACACTTACAAAATGTTTGTAAATAAGTGTTTCAAATTGTGATTTCTTTTATCTTTCAATGTTACTAAATTAGTACTTACTTTTTATTACACTGTTAGATAACATTATAATCCCCATCTTGAATTTTGTACTAATTACTGTAAATCATAGTAGAATTTCAAGTTAGATAAGTTAATTCATGGAGTTCACTAAACACAGTTGACTTCTTAGAAAGTCCAACTTTGTTCTTGATAAAAATGGCCAGAATTTTACATGAGGCTGTAGATGATCATGTAAATAATAAACCTAAGAAAATGTTATAAGTTATGTATGATCATATACAAGTTTTGATTCACATAAATAAGCTCTACATTTGGTTGAAATCATTAAGCATATAAGAATTTGACTTTCTAGTCAACTGTTGGCTTTCATCAAATTTCGCTGAGATTTTTAGGAAATTGAACTGACAAATATATTTGAGTGATAGGAAATTATCATGGCTTGAACCACTTATGTTTTTGAAAGCCATTTAGTAGTCATATTGTGTTTCCATGGTTGGGCTACAAAATGTAGAATGTAAAATTTGGAAAACAGTTTTGACATGGTAAAACTGAGCTAACATAAAACATTGCTTATAACTAAAACAAAAAATCAATGTTACCATTGACTACGTAGGTAATATGTTGTGATTTGATATGATACTATAGTCTAAAAGGTTTGTATTTTTATCTTAAACTTGCGGAAGATGATACCGTACAGGACATAGCCCCAAGCTTTGGTGTTGAAACACTTCTTTGTTACATTATATCGAACTTCTTTCTAGGCACATAGTGAAATAGTCTGGAACAAATGAGTGTAGCCGTTTATTTGTGCTGTTTTGTCAATCAAATTGTGCAATTTTTTTTGTTCTTGTTGATCCAAAATGCGACATGACTTTGCTGATCCAAAATGCGACATTTCTTATTCATGCATTGAAATCTATATCATGTTAATTATGTTTATGCTCATTATTAGAACTTGATTAATTATAAACAAGAATGGCCAGTTTGTTTTTCGTGTGCTAAAGTAGGGATGAAATGAATATAAAATCTGTTTAACATTTTTTTTCATGTAGAAATAATTTGTTTATGATTTTTTTCCTCAGGCATTGTTGATTGTTTACATGTGCTTAGACTCCACATCCCATCACAGTATGGAAGACAAGGATCATTGCTGATTGGTGATTATTAAGTGAATTTCGCTGAACCTGTTATGGTTATAGATACTATTTTCTGGTACACTCCAAAAGTATTATTGCTTGTAAAGATGATAAGGTTTTAAAAGGTACCTTTTTGAGGGGTCGTTTAAGCCCTTATTTGATCACTTTTGTATCCGTTATTGCTTAATATCGTTCCTTTTCACCTTTTAGGTCTCTTGAAGGCAAAATGCTGGAATGGCACTTATTTGGACGAAAAGGCGCGAATATACGAAGAAATGGCCAAAGTCAGAATCAAGACACTCAAAGCTGCTGAAAACATAAGGTGACGGCGTCAGGTATTAAATTGCGACACCGTCGGAGGATTTTGTGACAGGACAGAAGCCAAAACTCCTTTTTTCAAGTGACGACGTCAAGTTATAAAAGAGTAGGCCGTCGCAACTCAGACGGCCTAGATGCAATCCAGACGGCGTCAGAAGCTGAAGAGGACGGAGTCACAAGCATAAGGTGACGCCGTCGCAAGTCTAACGTGGCCAAGACGAAACCCTAATGACGGCGACACGACGGCGTCACAAAACATAAGGTGACGTCGTCGCAGATGTAATCTTATATATAGAATCCGAATTTTTCAGTTTTTGTGTGTAGTCTTTTGGAGTAAAAACCTAAACCGAACCAAGGCTGTCTTGTACAATATTTTAGGGTTCCAAACCCTATCTTACACCAAGATAAGTGTTTTACTTCATTAATACAATTATGTCTTTGATTATTTGTGTGTATGCTTGCATGTTCTCCATGTCCGGCTAATTTACTACTGTGTGTTTGCTTAGGGAATATGAAACTTAATTATTGAATATTGATTGGTTGTCTCTTATCTTAGTTGATTAATGATCTAGTAATGCGATAGGTCATTCGTTGTGTACTTAATGCTTGATTAAATCTTTGTGAACCTTATAATATGACTGCTTGAGTAGTTGTAAGCTAAACCATCCAAAGAGTGCCTTAGAGTAAGAGTTTATTATCCCTAGTGGGTTTTGTAGACGAGACTCTTTGGTAAGTTCAAAGAGTTAGGGAGAAACGCATACCCTACAACCTTAGACACACAACACAACTAAGAATAAGGACTTGATAATTCAACCATCAATAGGAGATAATTAAGGAGTAGTAAAACCTAAGTAAACACATCTTTAAACTATCATACGAGCACACATTAATTAGACATAGACTGCATACACCTTAGATTAGATAATCAGATAAGTAGAGTAATCGGTAAAAATACCAACCCCCCAAATATAAACCCCGAGATTCGTACCTTTCCATTTCATAAAATATAAAAATACAAAAAATAATCTTCCTCAACCCCAACCTTAGCGTAGTAACTTCTCACTAGCATTCCTATTCCCCTAGAGAACGATATCAATACCCGTGGCTTACCCTAATACTACACTACAACGATTAGGTTCACTACCTAGGGTGTTGAAAAACTTGCTCAACGAAAAGGAAGTTCCTTTGACCCCGAACGACGCGTGTAGCGTTATCAAAAGATTTAAGAAGTGTTTAAAAGTGTTTTTCATTAGTACTTTTTCAGTATGCTGTTAAATTAAAGTGTAGCCTCAACTTGGATGTTGTACTAATTACTTTAAATCAATACAGAATTTGAACTTAGTTTAATTAATGGAGCTCAACAAACACAGTTTACTTCTGAAGTCAAACTGTGTTACTCTCTCTGTCCCATATTAAATGTCCATGTCTGACTTTTGAAGTCTTTATTTTACAACTTTGACCTTAAATATTTTTGCTTATGTTATATAGTCTTAGATAAAAATAATACGTAGTAAAAATACATTTAAAACTCAATCTATTCATATATTTTGCATCAAATATTATATAACACAATAAAAAATATTTATGGTCAAAGTTAAAGAAAAAAGACTAAGAAAATTTAAGCTGGACATTTAATATGGGACGGAGGGAGTATTAAACTTAATAAAGTGTTCTGAGTGATTTAAGATCGTAATAAACTTTTGATTTACATAAAAAAATTTCTATATTGGTTGAAATCTTTAAACATAATAAATTATTTGACTTTGTGTCAAACTATTGGCTTTCGTCAAATGTCGATTTACAGGGAACTGTATCAACAAACATCAGTGACAAGAAATTATTGTATCAGAGTGTGAACCGTTTATATTTATGAAAGCCATTGAGTAGTTATATTGTGTTTTTCCATGGTTGGGCAACAAACTGTAGAATGTACAATTTGGAAAACAGTTTTGATATTATAAAACTCAACTAGCACAAATCGTTGCTTATAACTAAAACCATGTCCCCAATATTGTTATGATACTATAGAGTCTAAAATGTTTGCACTTTTATCAAAAAATTGCGGAAGATGACAGCGTACAAGGACTTGACACCAGCTGTATCATTGTGTTGTTTCATTTTGGGACTCGAATCTCAACAAAATGGAATTCATACTAAATGAGTTCACTCATCCACTCACTCATAATTTTGCGATGTCGATGTAAATTATTATATTTATATCACGTAAGCTTTTCATAAAACGTTGACGGGTGGTGTTCATAATTTCTTCTCTTTTTGAGATTGAAAAGAAATAAAATACACTTGGACGTACAAAGTAATATGGTCAACCAAATACTTGTTTTTTCTTAAAGCCCAAAACTGAATTACTTATGGGCTATCTCCTAGAAAATAGTTTTCACTTGATGTAAAATAGATCTAAATCATCCACTTTGAACTATGAGAAACTGTATGCCTTCCTCTTTCAGAATGAGAGACATGCTATGTTTGAAAGAATGATTCTTGAGCAGTTCAAAACTAAACAGGGAGAAACAAGTTCTTCAAATGATTCAACAGCCTTTTACACAAATGTTGGAATTACCACCAAAGCTTCTCAAGTCATACCTACGGGTAATGGTAACAGCTTCTCAAGTCATACCTACGGGTAATGGTAACTACAAGCTCATTCCTGATCCAGCATATAAGCCTCCAGACTCAAACACAATCATGGAAAACTTCATCAATCAACTGTCTCTCATGGTTAGTCAAAATCCGAATACCACTCCTTACACCAACAATAACCTCAAAACATCATCCAACCCACACAATCAAGCTACTGTCAGAGATGGAAAGGTTATGGTGCAACCAATTCAAGGAAGGCAGTATGTACAGGGAAGAGGTGGAGTAGGTGGAGGGTATGTAGCTAATCAGAATCGTGGAAGAAATGCATATCAGGGAAAAGTAAAGCCAATCAAGTGCTACAACTATGGTGGTGATGGACACATTGCAAAGAACTGCACATCTCCAAAATGCCCTCAAAATGCAGAATACTTCAGAGACAAGATGTTGCTTGTGCAAGCTCAGGACATTGGTGCAGTTTTGGATGAAGAGGAGTTGTTATTTCTTGTAGAAGGGAATTCTAAGACATATGATGTTGATGTGGATGAGCAGCCAATTCAGGAAATAGGTCACAATCATCAAAATGCCTTTCAAGTTGCCGATTGTGATGCATATGACTCTGATGTCGATGATGAACCTGCTGCCCAGACAATCTTCATGGCTAGCATTTCTCCAATGGTCTCTCCAAAGGTCTCATCATCAAATCAAGTTGGTCCATCCAAAGAATCAATCATCTCAGAGGTATTAAAATTATATGATGAAGTTGATGAGCAAAAGATACATGACAAAGTGCAATCACATGAAACTTGTGAAACAGATATTGTTAATATGGGTAATAGTAATATTGTCCCATATGATCAATATGTGATCCAAGGTGAAAGTGTGATTGAACCAAGTGATGCATCATCTGCAGTCAATGATGACTATGTTTTTGATGAATACACTCCATGTGCCCCTGATGATTCTATTATCTCTGAACTTAATGCCTATAAAGAACATGTTGCCATTTATGAACAACGCGCTAAGTTTGAGTTAACCACTCGTGAGCAGGAAATGGATGACCAAATGTGTACAATTATTAGAAAAAGTAACTTTAGGGAAGAAATACTAAAACAAGAGCTAGATTCCTTAAAATAAAAGCTTAACAAAACGGCTAAGCAAAAACAAGAACTTCAAGAAAATGTGAAAGTGCTTAAGCAAGAATTTAATGCTAAGGAATCAAAACTTTTAAATGAATTTTCCAACCTAAAAAATTTGAAAAACAAACTTGAGAACAAATTGTGCGTACAAGGAAACACCATTCAGACTGCTCACATGATCACTAAGCATAGAGTTCTAAGTGACAAACATAATGTTGCATTAGTTGATGAACCAAACCCTGAGGCTTGTAAGAAAACTAGAGAAGCACAGAAGGTAATTTATGATGGCAATGAAATCCTTAAGCCTAGACAGAAACCTAGTTGCGCTGAGAATACTGAGGAAGATAGGCAGTTAGAAAAAGTCACTAGAAAGAAATTGGATGAAAAACTTAAGAGCCCTTCATGCATAGAAAAGAAAATCAGTTATAAAACACCCAACTATGCTAAGGATAATTGGATTGCATTTAACAAGTTTAGACCTCAAACACAGCTGACCCCTCAACAAGTGTTCTGGAAAAAGGATATGGACATGAAAAAAGCTGATGAGTTTGTTGAACAGAATCCCCCATGTAGGAGAATGCTTCCTGCCACTGTATATCCCCCAATACACCAATGCATTTAGTTCCTAGATCTATTCCCACTAAGTGCAAGACCTTAATCAGTCAGTATGTTATTTATCAATTATTTGTTGATTTTGAGAAGACATGTAAGAAAAGGATCACACCTACTGGGATAACTAAAGGGGAGAGGGGTTTTGAGCAAACTAAAGAATGATATTTAACTGAGGTCATGCCTTTCCTTAAATAATTAAAAGGTCAATTTGAGAGTCTTAAAAAAGGGATGGATTCAGATATTAAAGAAATGGAAAAGGAATTTGATGCAATGATAGTTGAGGTCAATGACTATGAGCGAGAATTAAAATATAATGAGATTGAGAGGAAAAACTTGCATACCTTAAATGAGAATCTGATTTCTGAATGTATCACTCAAGATGTGTTTTACACTGCCACGAATTGTTCAATTAATACATCTCGATTTCATGAATTATCTGTTGCTCTGAAAGTCTCCCATGATCGTGTCATTGAGCTTGAAAAAACTAACTCTAAATTGCATGAAAAAGTTGAACGGGATGATCATGATAACCTGGTACAACAGTTTTCTAAATTGGAAGTTGAGCATATTGCTTTGCGATTAAAATATCAACATCTAAAAGAAAATGTTAAAACCTCAAATATCTAGACATCCTTGGATGCTCCTAAATTTGATGCAGTTTTTGAAATCAGCAAACGTGATGAACATATTCGAGTTCATTGTAACACGATCAGAAAAATGAGAACCCAAATTTCAGAATTAAAGGGTGAAAAGAACAATGTGACTGGCTCCCAAATTCCTCCTCCTTTAGATTCTCAGTGTTCTCAAACTTTTCATCTTCAAAACTTGGTTAACATTTTACAAAAGGAAAATAAGAGTTTTCTAGAAGAAAATGAAAAGGTGAAACAACACTTTAAAGAGTTATATAATTCAATGAAAGTCACTCGTGACAAGAACAATGAAATAATAACGTCTTTACAAAAGGAAATTGAGAATCTGAGGAGTCAGGTAAAAGGGAAAATGCCACTTGTCTTTAATGAGAATGTTGCATCAAAGTCATCTGCAGACTCTAAATATATTGTGACGGTTAAATACATTCCTCCTCATCTTAGAAATAACGAACTTGTGTTTCATAACTATTTCACTTACCTTAAGGATAGTCTAGAATGTCTCATTGTAGAAGAGGAT
This sequence comes from Chrysanthemum seticuspe, assembly GCA_019973895.1. NCBI lineage: Eukaryota > Viridiplantae > Streptophyta > Magnoliopsida > Asterales > Asteraceae > Chrysanthemum > Chrysanthemum seticuspe. Next base: position 11,518,601 of record BPTQ01000006.1, on the reverse strand, counting down.
TTCATAAATAAGCCACTTGATAGAGAAATTAGGTTTGCTTGCATTCAGGCCAAACGATCTCAGGAGCTGTTAGAATGTTTAAGAGCAACGTGTCCTAAATCTTTTTGTAAGAAAGGTAAAGCTGTGATGCCTTGTTCTATGCCTAGCATTAAGAAAGTGAATTTTAATATGCCGTCGAGTAGCTCAGATCCCAACACTTCTATGCCCAGTATTAAGAAAGTGAACTCTAGAGTGCCTTCAGTTAGTTCAGATCCCTGCACGTCTAGTCCAGGAATGCAAAAGGTAGCTCAACCAACTAATGTTCCCATAATTCCCTCTACAGGAGTAATCAGTGACACAAAGGCAAGCGGGTCAAAGCCTTAAGGCAATACAAAGCAAGATAGGACCTCGCAAGCTAACAATGTGCAATGGAAGAATGTAGAAAACCACCCTAGGAACATTAAGTTTGAGTTGAATAAAACGAATCGTGTTGATTCTAGTATTAGCTATAAGCGTACTGTAATTAATTCGAATTCTGCTACTTTTGGCAAAACAATTAATGATGATTGTTTGGTTTCTGTTACTAATCATGAATGTGGTGTGAATGAGTTGATTAATGTTGTTAAATGCCCTGTTAAGATAGTGAATACAAAAAATCAAGCTAAGAAGGGTAGAAAGCAATGGTGGAAGAAGGTTAGAAAATATTGGAAACCCACAGAAAGGAAATTTAGTAACATAGGTTATCAGTGGATACCTACTGGCCGCAAATTCAATCTTAATGAGATGTGCCCTAAATTATCTAGATCAATGCTCATTAGGAAATGGATGCCTTTGAGTAGGTCAAATACGGACACTAGCATTGCATCTATCCCTGATGATTCCATTGTTTCTACTTCTGATGTGGGTGTTCCAATCACTGTTACTAACCAGATGAAACCCATTCTTGCATGGGAATCCCAATTATCCAGTTATCCATTCTTGTCTGTGTTCAATTGTAGATCGTTCAAATCATATGGTGGTACCTGGACTCAGGCTGTTCCAAGCATATGACTGGAGACCGGTCACGGCATTATGAACTTTGTGAGTAAATTCATCGGGACTGTTAGATTAGGGAATGATCATTTCGGTGCAATTATGGGCTATGGAGACTATGTTGTTGGTGATAGTATTATCTCCAGGGTATATTACGTTGAAAGTCTTGATCATAACTTATTCTTTGTCGGTCAATTCTATGATTCTGATCTAGAAGTGGCTTTCAAAAAACATACTTGTTTCGTTAGAGAACTTGATGTTTAAGAACTTTTAAGAGGAACACGTGGTTCAAATCTATACACCATCTCTATCGAAGATATGATAAAGTCTTCTCCAATCTGCTTGTTGTCAAAGGCTTCGAAAACAAAGTCATGGTTTTGGCATCGTCATCTAAATCACCTGAACTTTGGCACCATAAATGATCTCTCCATAAAGGACTTAGTAATAGGCTTACCTAGACTAAAGTATGAAAAGGATCATCTTTGTTCAGCATGCCAATTGGGAAAAAACAAGAAGTATGCCCACAAACCCAAACCTACAAACTCAGTTACGGAGGTTCTTCATACCATTCACATGGATTTATGTGGACCCATGAGAGTGCAGAACATTTACAGGAAGAAATATGTGTTAGTTGTGGTTGATGATTACTCTCTATTTACTTTGGATAAGTTCTTAAGTACAAAGGATGAAACTCCAGATATCATCATCAAACTTATCAAACAGCTGCAGGTTCGACTTAACAAAACTATCAAAATCATCCGAACAGACAATGGAACTGAGTTTGTTAACAAATAATTTAGTGAGTTTTATGAAAGTGTTGGAATCAGTCATCAAAGAAGTGTTCCACGAGCTCCTCAACAAAACGGTGTAGTTGAAAGACGAAATCGAACTCTTGTGGAAGCCGCTAGAACAATGCTGATTTACTCAAAGGTTCCAATGTTTCTCTGGGCTGAAGCCATTGCCACTACATACTACACTCAAAATCGATCCCTTATTCACACTTCTCATGGAACAACTCCATATGAACTTGTCCACAATCGAAAACCTCATCTTTTATTCCTTCGTGTGTTTGGTGCATTGTGTTATCCAACTAATGAGGGCCAAGACTTAGGCAAACTTAAAGCTAAAGCGGACATTGGAGTATTTGTAGGATATGCACCAAGTAGAAAAGGATACCAAATCTACAATAAAAGAACCCGAAATATCATGGAAACAATTCACGTTACGTTTGATGAGCTGACCGGTCAAATGGCTCCTGGACAACTCAGTTCTGGACCCGCCTCATCAAGTAGTCCCATCAGTTCTACTCTTGTATACGATTCTTCGCCAACAACTCCTTATGTACCTCCTTCAGAAGATGATTTGAAGAAATTGTTTGATCAAATGTTTGATGAACATTATGAGCCAATTGCTAATGATTTGTCAAATCCATCAACACAGGTTGCTCCTATCCCTGTCAATGAAGTTAACCCTTCAGTTTCTATGTCATTAAGTCAAGAAGCGCCTGCTGCTGATCACTCTGTCTCATCAACAAATCATCAATCATCGAGTGTACATCATGGAATTGTGTCTGGCACCTTTGATGGATATAATCCCTTTGCTACTCCTGAAGATGCCCCCTTTGAAAACATATTTACTCCTAAATCATCATCAAACCATCTTCATCAGGAGAAATAGACTCTGCTACTTCAGTTCCTCAACAACAACCACACAAACACCTTATAAAATGGACACATGATCATCCATTGGACAACATCATTGGAAATCCCTCTCGTCTAGTATCCACTAGCAAACAACTTGTAACTGATGCTTTATGGTGCTTCTTCAACTCTGTACTATCCAAGGTCGAACCAAAAGACGTTAAAACTGCAATGAATGAAGACACCTGGTTCAATGCCATGCAAGAAGAAATTCATGAGTTCGATCGACTAGATGTATGGGAATTAGTACCTGCTCCTGACTGTGCTATGATCATTGCTCTAAAGTGGATCTTCAAAGTAAAACTTGATGAGGATGATGATGTATTAAAGAACAAGGCTCGATTGATTGCAAAAAGATACCGTCAAGAGGAGGGTATTGACTTTGAAGAATCATTTGCTCCAGTTGCTCGTATCTAGGCAATCAGAATCTTCTTGGCTAATGCTACAAGTAAGAACATGGTAGTCTATCAGATGGATGTAAAGACGGCTTTCCTTAACGGAGATCTTAAAGAAGTTGTATACATCAGCCAACCTGAAGGTTTTGTGAATCCAAAGCATCCTACTCATGTCTATCGCTTGAAGAAGGCTCTTTATGGTTTGAAGCAAGCTCCAAGGGCATGGTATGATACGCTATCAAATTTTCTTCTATCTACTAGATTCGGCAAAGGATCAGTTGATCCGACATTGTTCACCATAAAGTCAGGCAAACATTTAATTCACGTTCAAATCTATGTTGATGATATTATCTTTGCCTCGACTGACCCCAACGAATGTGACCATTTTTCAAAGGAGATGAGCTCCAAATTTCAAATGTCAATGATGGGACAAATGTCATTTTTCTTGGGATTACAAATTTCACAAAGTCCCGGAGGCATTTTTATTAATCAATCTAAATATGCAAATGAAATTTTAAAGAAATTTGGATTTGACACTTGTGATACAGATGACACTCCCAAGGTGGAACGTACCAAACTGGATGAGGACATCGAAGTATGATTTTATCCATGATGTACCTCACAGCCAGTAGACCTGATATTCTGTTCACTGTATGCGTGTGTGCTAGATACCAGGATAAGCCTACCAAAAAGCACCTTGAAGCAGTTAAACGGGTCTTTCGGTATCTCCAAGGAACCATCAACATGGTACTTTGGTACCCGAAGGACACCGGTATATCACTAATAGCATATGCAGATGCAGACCATGTAGGGTGTCAAGATACATGTCGAAGTACGTTTGGAGGTGCTCAATTTTAGGGTGATAAGCTTGTGAGCTGGTCTTCAAAGAAACAAATGAGCACTTCTATATCCTCTACAGAGGCTGAATACATAGCCATGTCATCTTGTTGTGCTCAAATCGTAGGGATGAGATCCCAATTATCTGACTATGGCTTTGAATTCAACAAAATCCCTCTGTATTTTGATAACAAAAGTGCAATTGCTCTCTCTTGCAACAACGTTCAACATTCAAGAGCAAAGCACATTGACATTTGACATCATTTCATTCGGGAACAAGTGGAAAAAGGTGTGGTAGAACTCTATTTTGTGAGGACTGAATACCAGACATCTTTACCAAAGCTCTTCCTAGAGAACGTTTTGAGTTTATCCTTCCACGACTTGGTCTAAAGAGCCTACAACCGGAAACACTCAAACGTCTTCAAGAGGAAGACGAGGAGTAAATGGTTTTTTCTTCATCTATCTCTTGTATTTATTTATTCAAAAAGAAAAATACAAAATTTCAAAACCCACAAAAGAAAATAGAAAAATATAAAATTTTCAAAAATCCATAAAAAATTAGAAAATCTTGAAAAATACCAAAAAAATATTGTTATTTTGTCATGTTTTTCTTTATTCGATATCATCTACGGACTTTGTGTTGACATTCAAAGAATGTCACAGGTTTTTAGATGTTCTTCGAATATACATAATTTGCTTAAAAAAAACGGAGAAAAATGGTGTGGTTTATTGTCATTTCAGGCAGTAACCCGTTTTAAAAGGAAAAGAACAGAGTCATGCTCTGATTCTTAAAACAAATGTTTGTCACCAAAAATGGTGTGGTTTATTGTCATTTCCGTCTAATGATTCTTCTGAAAAATATTTGTCATCTAATGAAAACAACATTGCTTTGAAAATTCCTCATACTCTACTTTTTAATATCATCCGAGTTTTTTTCTTTGTCAAACTATCTTACAACTCAATCAACAACTCATGTCATTGATTGAGGGAGAGTATGATTTCAATTAAATCAAAAAGGTTATTTTTCAAACAAAAAAAGGTTATTTTTCAAACAATTAGCACGAAAAAGAGCAAGGTCTATTTTTGGGAAAATCAAGAAGAACAATGTTTTATACAATTGAGTCAAGACCTTGGCTATTGTTATGTTTTCTGTAAATAATCATGCTTGTTTAATCCGTGAAGTTTAAAGTCTCAGATTTGATCCTTATCGATTAAATGTTTTCATAAGCAAGTCACAATTCTTCTCAAAAGCTTTCAAAAACAATTTAAATCTATAAAGATCACAAATCTCAAATGATTTGAAAATTGTAATCGGGGGAGAATTTGTGATTTAAATTGGATTTAAACTGATAACTTGATAATTGGTTTTATAAATGTTTAGCAAACTCTCCTCCATTCATGTGCCAAACGATTTCAAATTTTCCATGCACATGTTAAGGGGGAGCATCTATTTTAAACCAAAAAGGATTGAAACGTGATTAATTTGTTCTAAAGTGCAGGCTTTCCTTAATATGTGCAAAACTCTTTCAAATCTCGATGCACATATTGAGGGGGAGCAATATTTTTTGAAAACCACATCCTTTCCTTAAATATTCTTAACAAAGTATGAAAACTACTAATCTTGATCGGGAAAGTGATGTTGATATCTTTAGAAATTGTTGATCAAAGAATCGAATCTTTCGTTCTTCTAATCTGAGATTTTCAAGTCCTCTTGCCTCCATGTGCCAAAACTATTTAAAATTATGATGCACATGTTGAGGGGGAGCTATTTCTAAAATATCAAAAACGATTCAAGTACAAAATGCTTTGATAATATATCACAAGTACCTGGATTATTTTTCAAATGGTTTTCAATTGGTTCCAATGGCTGATGAACAATACCAAAGACCGACCAAATTTACTTTATGTATGATGATATAAGGATGGTTAGGTTAGGCATTCGTTTCCACGATCCCGCCAGAGCCGGAGGGATCTACCCAGGGACAATCCACTAGATAGTGTAGAGTCCTTAGGTATGATGAAAAAAGGAGAAAAGTGAGAAATGGGAAGAGTGCGGACTGAGATAGAGCTAAAACTGGAATAAACCCAACAAGGTTCTAGTAATGAAGTCTCGGTAAGCACTGAAGGGGTTGAAGAATGAAAAAGAAATAAATCAGAAAAGGGTGAAAACAAATAGCCCTCCATTATTTTCAACCTTAGGGCAGAAACCGGGTTCAATTCATATGCTACTGGCGGTAACCGAGGTAACACTGGTATTGAAGACAAGACGTCATGGACCCAGTGATGCACTGCACTACAACTTCCCAAGCTACTCAAGTTCCTCTTAAAAGGACTTGTTTCATTCTGTCACACCCCCAAATTACCTGTTTTGCAGCGGAATGGAATTCCTGGGGGTTGACTGTCATAGCATCACAATCACAGTTATATTGAACCAAACCAACACCCTAAGTGAGCGTGGTTATTGAACCAGAAGCAATAAACAAACACCCTTTTGGTGCCCTTTTCTGATTCGAACCCACCACAACACCCTCTTGGGTGTCTTATGAAATTAAACCAGCGAGCACACATCACCCTTGGTGAGTGCCTCGCTCCGAGTCGTACGACAAAACAAACACACCTTCGAATCAAAACCAACATCCTTATGATGTTTCTTTGGTTATCGAAAACAACACCACCCATGTGGTAGTTCTTAAACTTAACAGCAGATCAAACAAACACACTACACAAAATTATATAAGCTAAATTAAAAGAAATTTAACCATAAGAAATTCTATAACCATTGTGACCATACGGGTCATCCCGAACCCAAACGGGTCGACTAATTCGAAACCCCACACGGGTTTACATCCAACCCGAGACCCAAATCAATTTAAACAAACATCTTTTTGTTAATATTTACCACGCGTTTCTTAATCAAAAACAATTTTATTGTTATTATGATTCCACGAAAACTTTAATCAATTATTTATAATTGACTTTAAAAGATATAACGAGGTTGAGTTGGGTTTTGGATATACCAAAAGATGGCGAGAGGAGAAAGATGGAGATGGTGACACGATGAGGGCCATGGTGGTGGTGGTGCCGTTACACGAACAAATCAAACTAGCCCCAAGTGACCCTTGCACCCAAACCTGTAAGCAAACACCCCTTTGGACTCCCTGTGGCTGTGTGGTGTGGCAGCAAAGTGGCTGTGGAGGCAGTAGTAGTGGCGGTGGTTGAGTTGGTTTGGCAGAGGCGGTGAGAGAGTGGGAGAGGCGGTGGGAGAGTGAGTGAGAGAAAGGAGAAAGTGTTATCAGTTTGAGATAGAGATGGACATGAGATGATAACATCTTATTTTTGTATATAAAGGTAGTATAGGCGGTTTAAGTGGATAAGGTGTACCCCGTGTATTTCGTGTCCCATTGAGCTAAAAAGTAAAAGCGATATCTCGGATTGGTAATTGCAAGAAATATTTTCCCGTAAGTGTTATTATAAAAATAGTATGTAAGCAATATTATTGATTCCGAAAAATAGTTATCAGGATTAAATCATAACTAACACGGTGTTAGTTACGCGATATATGTAGCTTCTCACGTTTGACGAGATAACTTTTCGTTGAATAAACAGGAGTGAATGGAACATCCAGTAAGTATTAATTTTGAAGTAAAGTGAATTATTTAACTTAGAAACTTATAGGTTAACTACCGGTTACAGCATTGTCTTTTAGATTTTGATGAAAGTCAAATAGTCAACAGTCAAAAGGTAAGATAGTCATTTTATCTTATGAAAATTTATGTCACATTAGTTAGTTATTGTGATCGGGTAAACTGATAACGTTTAATGTTAATTTAATAGTCGTAGAAGTACGGGTGGTTATATAATTATTGTATCGAAATTACGTAAACCATCGTAAATATATATGTACATAACAATATATATACAAAATAAATTCAAAATATCGGGTAAACTAATAATATAATTTTTATAGTCGTAAATGAGTATAAAAATATATCAATATAATTGTTGGAAGTGTCGGATCAATTATTCAAAATAAATGATCGTACGATAGCGTTTATTTAATAAATAAATACGCGTTAATGAAATATGGAAACCAATGCATGAACTAATATGAAAATGATGTTACTGATGACATGTAGACTAACTCTAGTCTATGTGTAATATTCTCAATAATGTTTCATGAATACGCAGCTTAACCCCCAAGGTTAAGCGTATTTGATACTCGTAAACATAGTTTACGAAAAATGATAATAGTAACCAGTGAATATTAAATTTGAGAAATGACCTGAAATTACGAGTTGTCACATTCGCCCACCCAAAAAGGAATTCAGTCCCTGAATTCAGTCCATGTTGAGTTCTACAGTGTTATCGGTGAAAAGGTGAGGATATTTGAGTCATGACATGTGTTAAGTAAATTGGAGAGTTCTGACAAAAGATCAGGTTTGTATGCTAAGGGATATACTCTATCCAGAATCTTAAATAACCCAATGTACCTCGAGTTTAACTTCCCGCATTTTCTGAATCATATCACGCCCTTCAGAGGCGAGACTTTCAACATAACCTGTTGCCAACTTAAAATTCTAATGGTTTGTGACTTATGGAACATACTTCTAATATTTTGCGTCGTATATCGACGTAGCTTATCTAGCTATGTGTTGTTACTTGTAACTGATCCTTGATTTGTACGATTACTTTGTTGTTTCATGAAATAGTTATGGACTAGTGAGTTGGACTTTCCTGGTTTTGACCCGTGAATAAGTGATTGATATTTCAACCATGGGGTGCCTCAATTGGTATAGTCAATATGTTCATGTGTTGACTATTGTTGTAAGGGAACTTGTCGATGAAGAATGATTTGCCTAATCATTTCTAGAAAGTCACACATGCTTGAGCATATCATCTAATGTGGGAATTGTTCTCTCGCTCTAACCATTGAGCTGAGGATAATAGGCGGTACTCATGTCCTAGTAGGTTTCATGGAAATCATGAAATGACTGTCAGCAGTCTAAGGTGAATCGAATAGCTTATAATAGGTACAACTAGAATTGATACCACGTATCTCGTGCCAAATATCAAAATATTAAGTCTGTCGAAAAGGACCTTATTGAAAAGAATAGATTATGGGTAACAGTTGTGATTCCTCGCATTTCTCGTCTAGCGAATGTCATGACTTGAGTCTTCCTTGACTAAGATCTCTTATCAAAATATTTCCATGCTATATGTTGTAAAGTCACAAAACTTTAAATGATTAAGTGATGTGGTGTGGTGGTTGATTTTCAAGACTTGTTTCAACATTGAGTGCTTCTAAAATAATTCATCACTTAGATTTTTATCATGCTAGCATAGACATAGATATCAACTTATACTATGTCAAAGAATGTTTGTTCTAATTTTACATGTAGATGGGGAGTCATTGATTGTCCGATATGTTCAAACCTGTTGCATCTCTTAATATGAAAGTGAGGTTATCTGTAATTTCTAGAGAACACAATTCCTTAGGGGAGGTTTATATCGATAACCTTAATATAACCAAATTTTCCTTTAAGGGAAACTCATTGTAGGGAAGTTCACATATTGTTGAGGCCATGTTAAATGGAATGTTCTGTAGTCTTGGTTAGAAGACTTGGTTTATCTATATAGTGTTACTTGGTATGTATTCGCTTCGTACTAAATCTTGTAACTCGGTCCAGCTGATACTATTGAAATGATAGAGTTTGGCTTCCAGTCCAAAGATAGTGGTTCAGAATGTCTCGTGATGTCTTAAGCTTTATGTTGAGTTTTGAAACATCTTACTACATACTTCTAGTCCTTGTTGGTAGTTCTGAAATCCTTTCATTGTTTTCTTGTATCGAGGAATCCTCCTCATAGATGGTATAGAAAGTCTTTCCTAAAAAGGTCACTGGTAAAATTTCAACTTATCGGTTGAGTGAGTGATGAATAGCGTAGGAATCTATAGAGTGTTAACAAAAAGAAATGATTATGAACAATTTATCTGATTACAACACTTTGCTTTCGAATGAAGATTGTTTTAGGAATATTTGAAATGATGCTTGTTACTTTCATGACATAATTCTTCCTGAATTATACATAGGTGATCAGGCTATGTATACTTGAGGACAAATGATGTGATGCTTGGTTTTGTTAAAATGGCATTATGTTTCTCCGAAGTTTTAGATGGTATTCAACGTTTTGTTTTGTAAGATAATAGCCTAACAATTTTTCAGAGTAACATAAAAATCGTTTCGCATAATGATAGTAAATAGTTGATAAAATGACTGAAAGTCAATTGATAGGGTGGTTACAAAACAACTTGTTTTAAAACTTTACAAGAACAATGTTTCTAAGATGGTGTAAAATGGCTTGAAATAAAATTAAGTGAAATAATTTTATAAAGTAATAGCAAAATAACATGAAATAAGATTTGTTGGATGGTTGTGATTATCGTGAAGTTAATAAGGGATAAAGATTACATTAGATTGAAAGGTACCTATTATCTGTTCCTATCGATGGTCAAATAGTGTTTCAAGTGTAGGAATAGTAGACGGTCTAGCAGCAATAGCCCTAGAACTCTCACAGTCCTCAAACCTATGAGATGGTGTAGTGTCTATAGTCTTGGTGATAGATGGTAATGGTGTGTTAAATCATGCACGCTTCCCAAGCTGCAAGTCAGATGTATGAGTAGTGTCTAGGAGATGTGATGGCACGGATGGTACTCTAGATGACAATGATGATGAAAATGATAACAATGATGATAATGAAAATCCTTGGGGTGAGTTAAGAAAATAGGTTCATTAGGACTCAGCCTATAAGTTCTACCAAATGGTATGATCTGTCCCAACAGAATGATAAAAACTGTTCTGATCCTACAGTGAATCAATGGTGATCGTGATGGTGCAGGTGCAACTTCTTCCTCCTAAAAGGGTTCAGTCTCATCATCTGATGTTATCGGTGTTGAGTCAACTGATGTTAAAATTGTGATAGGGAATGACAGGGCATTCTCCATATGTGATCGATTTTGAAATGAAAGTAAATAACTCGTAAAATGTGCGTATGAAACCGCATGTATAGTGACTATGCACTTATGATGAAATGATGAGATGCTATGATGATGTAGTTATAGTCTAGGGTCAATGATGCAACCTAGTTCTCTATAACCGAAGCTCTGATGCCAATCTGTCACACCCCCAAATTACCTGTTTTGCAGCGGAATGGAATTCCTGGGGGTTGACTGTCATAGCATCACAATCACAGTTATATTGAACCAAACCAACACCCTAAGTGAGCGTGGTTATTGAACCAGAAGCAATAAACAAACACCCTTTTGGTGCCCTTTTCTGATTCGAACCCACCACAACACCCTCTTGGGTGTCTTATGAAATTAAACCAGCGAGCACACATCACCCTTGGTGAGTGCCTCGCTCCGAGTCGTACGACAAAACAAACACACCTTCGAATCAAAACCAACATCCTTATGATGTTTCTTTGGTTATCGAAAACAACACCACCCATGTGGTAGTTCTTAAACTTAACAGCAGATCAAACAAACACACTACACAAAATTATATAAGCTAAATTAAAAGAAATTTAACCATAAGAAATTCTATAACCATTGTGACCATACGGGTCATCCCGAACCCAAACGGGTCGACTAATTCGAAACCCCACACGGGTTTACATCCAACCCGAGACCCAAATCAATTTAAACAAACATCTTTTTGTTAATATTTACCACGCGTTTCTTAATCAAAAACAATTTTATTGTTATTATGATTCCATGAAAACCTTAATCAATTATTTATAATTGACTTTAAAAGATATAACGAGGTTGAGTTGGGTTTTGGATATACCAAAAGATGGCGAGAGGAGAAAGATGGAGATGGTGACACGATGAAGGCCATGGTGGTGGTGGTGGCATTACACGAACAAATCAAACTAGCCCCAAGTGACCCTTGCACCCAAACCTGTAAGCAAACACCCATTTGGACTCCCTGTGGCTGCGTGGTGTGGCAGCAAAGTGGCTGTGGAGGCAGTAGTAGTGGCGGTGGTTGAGTTGGTTTGGCAGAGGCGGTGAGAGAGTGGGAGAGGCGGTGGGAGAGTGAGTGAGAAAAAGGAGAAAGTGTTATCAGTTAGAGATAGAGATGGACATGAGATGATAACATCTTATTTTTGTATATAAAGGTAGTATAGGCGGTTTAAGTGGATAAGGTGTACCCCATGTATTTCGTGTCCCATTGAGCTAAAAAGTAAAAGCGATATCTCGGATTGGTAATTGCAAGAAATATTTTCCCGTAAGTGTTATTATAAAAATAGTATGTAAGCAATATTATTGATTCCGAAAAATAGTTATCAGGATTAAATCATAACTAACACGGTGTCAGTTACGCGATATATGTAGCTTCTCACGTTTGACGAGATAACTTTTCGTTGAATAAACAGGAGTGAATGGAACATCCAGTAAGTATTAATTTTGAAGTAAAGTGAATTATTTAACTTAGAAACTTATAGGTTAACTACCGGTTACAGCATTGTCTTTTAGATTTTGATGAAAGTCAAATAGTCAACAGTCAAAAGGTAAGATAGTCATTTTATCTTATGAAAATTTATGTCACATTAGTTAGTTATTGTGATCGGGTAAACTGATAACGTTTAATGTTAATTTAATAGTCGTAGAAGTACGGGTGGTTATATAATTATTGTATCGAAATTACGTAAACCATCGTAAATATATATGTACATAACAATATATATACAAAATAAATTCAAAATATCGGGTAAACTAATAATATAATTTTTATAGTCGTAAATGAGTATAAAAATATATCAATATAATTGTTGGAAGTGTCGGATCAATTATTCAAAATAAATGATCGTACGATAGCGTTTATTTAATAAATAAATACGCGTTAATGAAATATGGAAACCAATGCATGAACTAATATGAAAATGATGTTACTGATGACATGTAGACTAACTCTAGTCTATGTGTAATGTTCTCAATAATGTTTCATGAATACGCAGCTTAACCCCCAAGGTTACGCGTATTTGATACTCGTAAACATAGTTTACGAAAAATGATAATAGTAACCAGTGAATATTAAATTTGAGAAATGACCTGAAATTACGAGTTGTCACACATTCTCACAGGGGAACCTACATTATCTATCAACTTTCTCTTAGAGAAGGTTGATATTGAAGAAGGAGACCCTCTCCCTAGTCTCCGGCATAGGAATCAAATGTGGACAACTGAGTCTAGAGCCACGAGATCATCAATAAATCTCATTAAGGACACAATCAATGAAGACTCTCTGTTTCACACAATGTGGAAAGAGAGAATATACTTTTAGAGTCCTACGCATTATCCTTGTGGTATTGCCAGAACATCTGAGTGATATGCAAACATATTCACAATGAAGATGGAAAGCCTTCTAGAGCCAACATCAAACAAGCTCTGGTAGGTGGCATGTGAGATCTATCCAATAGATCAACCATGTGACAACTGAACAGAAACAATGGGGCGATTCAAATTTTTGAATCAATCCTGGTTCAGGTTATGGATTGACGGATACCTTTGAAAAACCGGTCGTTGTGCTTAAAACTCTTTTCTCTAGCACATCGACTGTGTACTAATATTTCAAAAATAAAAGGTGTTTATGATTAATAATTGATTTTCTTTAAAACCTTCGTTGTATTGCAAAAACACTTTTTCCTGGGCAGTGCACGATTGTTTTTTCAAATCTCTTTTCATCAATCAGTGAATCTCAAATTCGCTGGTTCACTCACTCCGTGTTGTCTTCTTTGAAACGTTCCAGTTTGAGAACAGCTATAGCAGCTGCGAAACCCTGTCAAGGAAATTCTTCGGAATTATACCTAATCACAGGCAGTACTTGTACTGATCAATGGGGAACCGTGGGCCGTGTACCTCAATTTGACAAAAGTGATCAAAGACACTTTTCGTGTGCTTTATTGCTAACTGTTGTATGCAGGTACACCCAACGTTTGCAGCTGATCAGAATGGAGAGGTCAATCCATAGCCACATGCTCACACAATGCATTCACATCTATAGAAATCATGATTAAAGCATCAACAACTCTCATATTTTTCACTCCATGCTTCTGCTACGCTGCTGCAAATATCATGAATCAACTAAAGCTTCCGCTACTCTGATGAAAAGAATTCATGATCCAAAATGTGAGCATGTTGGTCTACTGTCACAACGTCACATAATGTCAACACTACAATGGAAGAGTGAGAGATTTATGCAAGCTAATGATATCAAAGCTGGCTCAAAACTCATCATCACATGGATCAGTTAAAGACCTCCACTTGAATTATTCAAACATGGATAGCATGAAGAATCAAAGACTACGAGCTACTGAGCAAAGAACCTAAACAATAATTCAAGAACAATCTTAATGTAATATATGTTTGTATTCTGTGTAAATTGAGGTGACCTCCCTTAGGGGGAGATTGTTAGGAATTAGAAAATTCAGTCGTTAAAGTGTCGGTCACCTCAGGTATATGTAATCATTAGAAAGCTCGTAGTCGTAGTTATTTAATGTTAGTAAGAAGTTAGTTAAGTAAAACCGTGGAGGACGGACGGGTCTTTACCCACTGTATGCCTGATCAACAGCCCGTAGGAGGCGTTTATTGTAAGACACTATAAATACCCTCTACCTCCCAAGGTAGAGGGTTGGAGCTTCAATACCATTTTTCTTTGTTTCACACAGTTCCCAACTCTCTTCCCTTTCTCTCTCTAAACATAGTGTACGCCCCATATGGATTTGGTTTGATGTGTTTGTGAAATCCTATATCTTACATTCTCACCTTGTTTTGCTTTATAACTGATAAACTTCATTTAAACTTTTACTTTTGCGTGTAAATAAGATATGAGCTAAAACATGATGCTTTAGTAAGTATGAATTCAGTTCTCATTTATAAGAATACCTGTTGTGCAATTGGTATATCCGTATCTAATCATGTTGAGACATTAAGAGTCTGATTTGGATTGTTCAAAGGCAGTTGACACTAGCATCTATCAATCTACAAATGAAAACTTTCAAAAGTGTAAGGCTGCTCTGTACTGGAAAATAGAGGAAAGAAAGCGAAAGCTTTTCAAAATTCAAGTTGTAGTCCAACCCTTTTTTTTACTAATGAACAAACTTTAGACCTGAGTTTAGTATGCAACTAACAAAATGTGAAAACATAAATATCATTAGCGAAACAAGTAATGATTTTCTAAATCATCATTAATATGAAAATTAAATAACAGAAAACTTGTGCAAGTATGCAACTAACAAAATGTGAAAACATAAATATCAAAAGCCTTTTATAAATGGTGTGTGTGTGTAACGTTCAAAAAGTGAATCTTATCTTTCTTTTTTCATTAAACAAAATGTGAAAACATAAATATCAAAAGCCTTTTTTTCATTATTTCACAACTTTACCATAAACTCTTTTAACAGCTTCATGCTTTAGAGAATAAAGGCATTTATACTTACAAAGACGAGAATAAAGCCTTTTATAAATGGTGTGTGTGTTTTTGTTTCTCAACATCATTATTCCACAACTTTACCATAAACTCTTTTAGCAGCTTCAACCAAATTTCCAATGGCTTCTACTTCAGTTTCATGCTTTAAGTATGATGTATTCTTAAGCTTTAGAGGCGAAGACACTCGAAAGAACTTTGTTGATCATCTGTATCATGCTCTAGAGAATAAAGGCATTTACACTTACAAAGATGATGAGAATATTAAGCAAGGGAAAATGATCAGTGATGAGCTTATTAAGGCAATTGAAGACTCAAAATTTTACATTATTGTTTTCTCCAAGAACTATGCTTCTTCATCTTGGTGCTTGGAAGAGCTTGTTAAGATTATGGAATGCCAGAAGATGGACGAGCACACTGCTTACCCCGTGTTCTATGATGTGGAGCCTACTGAAGTACGCAAACAAACTGGGGCAGTTGGAGATGCATTTGCAAAACATAAAGATGAAAAAGCTGCAAGAAAATGGAGAGAGGCTTTGAAAGAAGCATCTGATTTGGCTGGGTTTGAGTTGAAAAGCATTGCTAATGGGTAAGTAAATTTCTCCATTATATGTATGCAATATTAGTATATTTTTTGAAAGGGTGGGGAGTTATGTTTCACCTCAAAACCGGCCAGGCAAATATTGTTTTTAGCAAACAACCTCTTAGAGCATATGGTTCGTCATTCTTTAACACACTTTCGTCAAACTTACAATCCGTGGTATGAAACCACAGATAAGTTTTCACCTATATAACTAAATTATTCTTTTCAATAAGGGTATAGACTATAGAAAAGGAAGAGTTAGTGGTGGCCATTTGTCAACACCTCATGCTTTCTGAAATTCTACTACGGAATTTACATTTATAAGTTATAACACTACCAAGTCATGCTAATCAACTTTTTAGAAAGTTTAAATGTGAGTGGCAGAGTATTATTTTTCTCTCTTTTGTCCTTAAACTTAAACTCGCCGGTCCTCTATGTACAATGGAAAGTTCATGACTTCCTGTGTATGGTTTGTTACCATGAACAAGTGGCTCTTTTCTTTTTTCTTGGTAAGTTTCAACCGGCACAAAACCCTTACCTTAACAAACGCGTCTGCTATTCATTCACTACTTATTACAAACCATATATACTTATATCACCATTTACTTCTGTATGATTGTTTGTCAGTATTAAAGATCTGAAAATTGTTTGGGAATTTTCACAAGCTAATTGAATTTTATTTACAACATATAGGCATGAAGCTAAGTTCATACATAAAATCATTGAAGAGATTTCATTAGAGTTACGTTTCATCGATTCGAGCAGTGATGAAAATTTAACAGGCATGGAGCCCCGTGTAAACGAAGTAATTTCATCCTTAGAACCTGGTGTTGGTGATGTTCGCATGCTAGGGATATGGGGGATGGGAGGTGCGGGGAAGACAACCTTGGCCAGAGCTGTTTTTGAACAAATATCCATTCAGTTCGAAGGTAAAAGCTTTATTGAAAACGTCAGGGAAGTTTCAAAAGCCTCTACGGAGGGTCTAAAGAAGTTGCAGGAGCAAGTACTTTCAGAGGTTTTAAAGGATCAAAAAATTGAAGTAAGTAGTGTTTTTTGCGGTAAAAGTATGATGCAAAGGAGGATGCGTGGTAGAAAGGTACTTGTTGTTCTTGATGACGTCGATCATAAAGACCAGCTTGAGGCGTTAGCCGGTGACTGTAATTGGTTTGATCCGGGAAGTAGAATCATAATTACAACAAGAGATGAGCAAGTACTGGTAGCCCACCGAGTGAGCTTGATTCATAATGTGACTTTGTTATCTCAAGCGGAAGCGGGATGCCTCTTCAGTAGGTATGCGTTTGGAAGAGAGATTCCAACTCAAAGGTACGAAGAGCTATCCGGACAAGTTGTACAATATGCTCATGGTCTTCCCTTAACGATCAAAGTTTTGGGTTCGTTTCTTTGTGGTCAAAGTGAAACTTACTGGGTAGATGCTATAGAAAGACTAAAAGAAATTCCATTAAAGGCTACTATGGAAAGATTGGAAATAAGCTTTGATGGTCTAGAGGATGATTACAAAGAAATATTCTTGGATGTTGCATGCATACTAAAAGGTTGGGTCAAAGAATGTGCAATTAGAATGCTTGAAAGCTGTGGATTTCATGCTAAAGTTGGTTTAAGAGTTCTTGAGCAAAAATCTCTTATAACTTATAATGAACATGGGCAATTGTGGATGCATGATCATTTAGAAGAAATGGGTAGGAATATTGTTCGTCGGTCACACCCTGATGAACCTCAAAGACATAGCCGATTGTGGGTTAACGAGGAAATTGAGTATATATTGACTAACGACATGGTAAGAATTGAGGAAATTGAGTATATATTGGTCCGTATGGTTTTCTAGATATTTCATTTTTGGTCCAATAGTTTGAAAATTTTCGGGTTTGGTCTAAAATGAAACATCCGTCACGAGTTTGGTCCAAATTCCTAACTCTGTTAGTTTGACTATATTTAACCGTCACTTTTCTTATAAAAAACACATAACTAGTTTTCCCCAAATTCACTTTCTCGCTCTAATAATCAGTCAAAAATTCTTTAATTCGAATCAAATTATCATTCAATTCATTTTATATCATCTTCATTCACTCTGAATTTGATCATATCTTCAGTGATTTTGGTCGTTTTGAAATTTAGGGTTCCGACTAAAATTAAGGGGTTTTATTTTTTCTATTTCAGGGTACCCAAGCAACTAAATGTCTATACTTGCGGAGTTCATGGGATCTCACATCTGAAATTGCAGTCAAAGGTCTAGCAAAAATGAAGGATCTTAGATTTGTTTTTATGAATCTCCAAAAGGATTGTTATACTGAGAGCAATATTGTTAGCGAATACCTTCCAAAATCCTTACGATTTATTAGATGGGATGGTTTTCCTTTTTCGAGTTTACCGAATACATTTCAAGGACAATATCTTGTTGAACTTTACATAAGTCACAGCAATATTGCTCAACTTTGGGAAGATGGTGAAGAAAAGGTAGAATAATGGTTAATTTGTTGTTTTACATGATTCATTATGATCCTATATATCTATTGGTTTGTCATTGCACCATTATTAATTCTTTTTTTTTACTTATGTTAGGTTTTAAATAACCTAAGGTTCCTCAGAATCGTGAATTCAATGTTGAGGACCTTTGAAGTTAGGTTGGCTCCAAATCTTGAGCAGTTGACTATTCACTATTGTCAAGATTTCAGAGAGCTTCATATACCTGCTGATCATCATTCAAAGCTCGAATATCTCAGTCTAACTCATTCAAAGTTGAAAAACCTTCACCTCGGAAATACCCCGAATCTAAAGAACTTAATACTCGAAGGCTGTAGTGATTTGGTAGAACTTCAAATGCCTGCTGAAAGTTTAAAGCTCGAATGTCTTGACCTTAGTGATTCAAAGTTGAAGACCCTTCACCTCGGGAGTACTCCGAATCTTGAGATGCTAGTAATCGAATGCTGTAATGACTTGGTAGAACTTCAAATGCCTGTTGAAAGTCTAAAGCTCGAATATCTCGTCCTCAGTCATTCAAAGTTGAAGACCATTGACCTCAGGAATTCTCCGAATCTTGAGAGGCTTATACTCGAAGGGTGCCATGATTTGGTAGAACTTCAAATGCCTGTTGAAAGTCTAAAGCTCGAATATCTCAACCTCAGTCATTCAAAGTTGAAGACCATTAACCTCAGGAATTCTCCGAATCTTGAGAGGCTTATGCTCGAAGGGTGCAATGATTTGGTAGAACTTCAAATGCCCGTTGAAAGTCTAAAGCTCGAACATCTCGACCTCAGTCATTCAATGTTGAAGACCATTGACCTCAGGAATTCTCCGAATCTTGAGAGGCTTATAGTCGAAGGGTGCAATGATTTGGTAGAACTTCAAATGCCTGTTGAAAGTCTAAAGTTCAAATATCTCGACTTCAGTCATTCAATGTTGAAGACCATTCACCTCACAAATACTCCGAATCTTGAGAGGCTTATACTCGAAGGTTGCAATGATTTGGTAGAACTTCAAATGCCCGTTGAAAGTCTAAAGCTCGAACATCTCAACCTCACTCAGTCAAAGTTGAA
Source organism: Chrysanthemum seticuspe (assembly GCA_019973895.1). Lineage (NCBI taxonomy): Eukaryota > Viridiplantae > Streptophyta > Magnoliopsida > Asterales > Asteraceae > Chrysanthemum > Chrysanthemum seticuspe. Next base: position 11,499,041 of record BPTQ01000006.1, on the reverse strand, counting down.
GACCATTGACCTCAGGAATTCTCCGAATATTGAGAAGCTAATACTCAAAGGCTGTAATGATTTGGCAGAACTTCAAATGCCTGCCGAAAGTCTATCGCTCACACTCCTCGACCTCAGTTATTCAAAGTTGAGAAACCTTCACCTTAGGAATACACCGAATCTTAAGACGCTAATACTTGAACGTTGTACTGAGCTGGTAGAACTTCAAATGCATGCTGAAAGTGTAAAGCTCTTATCTCTCAACCTTAGTCATTCAAAGTTGAGGACCCTTGACCTTGGGCTGACTCCAAGTCTTGAAAGGTTAGATCTTGATGATTGTTATAATTCAATAAAAATTGATGCTCCCTTTGGATATCTGAAAAAGCTTGTCATCTCTAGCTTATGTGATTGTGGGAGGTTTACATCTTTAGTGTTTGACAAAGAGCATGATTTGTGTGAGGTTCATCTTTATTTGAGCCACAGATTGCAGAGCCCAGAGATGTATGCGAGTTGCACTGTGACAATAATTTTGAAAATTTTAAGTTTTCGTGTTATTATAAAGAAGACCCAGCTTCATCCTTTGGATATCTTGAAAGGCTTATTTCTGTAGGTCTCTGTGCTTGCAGTAAGGTTGAGAGTATATTTGGTAGTATTTGTAGTATACAATGTTTAAGAAAGCTTACACTTGAAGGCAGTAGTATTACAGAAGCACTCCGAAACCTTGACCAGTTAGAATGTCTAGAGGAGCTAATGTTTTCATCTACAAAGATTAGAAATCTTCCAGACAGCATTTGTATGTTGATGCATCTGAAAGCTATCAAACTTAAATCTTGTTGGCATCTTGAGAAATTACCAGAGGATCTTGGCCGATTACAGTGTTTAGAGGAGCTAGACCTAACAGAGTGTATAGTTTTACGAGATATTCCAAACAGCATCTGTCAGATGAAAAGTCTAAAAAACTTCCAACTACCCTATTGTTTTCTAGTTGAAAAAATTCCTGTGGACGTTGGAAGTTTAAAAAAGTTAAAAGAGCTAAATATAGAAGGTACGGGCATAAGTCATCTTCCACAGAGCATTTTTCAGCTGGAAGGTCTGCGTATCGTTGGGTTTACATGGCAACTTCAGTCGTATGGTTTTACATCCATTATACAAACATCAACAAATGTCTCCTTCAGCTACATAGAGAAGTGAACAAAACCAAGAGTCTTCTTTTATCATGCTTCAGCCAATATTTTCAGAAGCCAGTTCACAAATTTATAACAGGTACTTTCTCTGATTTATGTTCACTTTACTTCCAATTTTAAATTAATACACGTGTTACTATCCATTCTAATGTTTGATTAATTTCCTTCAGTACGGAGTTTCGGTGATGGGGAAGCAATGAGCACACGTACAAAGGTGATTAATTTACGAACATCTGTATAGAAACTAATTTGGTTGTATAAATTCATGTAACGGAGTTTTGTCCAACTACTTTGACCAGAATACTTTTTATACATTTGTGAACCAATGAACTTAATGAGGTGGTTTTGTCTTATTTGATTTTTTATTTTTCGTTTATCTTCATGTAAGAATAACTGAGGCGGTGGGTACCCTGTGATTAAAGTCCAGGCACCAACAAAATAATAATGACCGGCTGATTAACCAGAGAAAAACGAGAAGAAAATGATCCCGGTCCAGTCTGGTTCACCTGTGTTCACTGGTTCAGTCCTCTCCGGTTTGTTTTCGGACGGCTTTTATTGGCTAGCCGAACAGGTGGCGACTCTGGTTCACGGTTAAACCGATTGGTCTGGTCCCTATCAACTTATTTGCATACAAATTGTATAAAGCTTTGTGTGTTTTATTAGTTCGTACAATATGTATAATAACATGTGTTTTTCATATTAAGGATGTTTTAAAAATAACATTAACTAAAAGAGTTGAATTAGATTGTGTTTAATTGGTTTATACTTTGTGCTTTATTTGTTGTAATGTTTATTTTTTTGTGTATGAAATGTTTTAGTCAATAAATGCAAGAAATGTGATCCTTACATTATATGTAGCGTAGGTGTAGATAATTTGGCATTGCAAGTCAAGTAATTAAAGATGTCAAAGTAGTCAATAAAAAGTTTTACTTGATAGTCATTTGCTTACTAAATTATGCACATCGTAACATGCTTTTTTGTTTGTTTTATCATGCCATCATCACGCAGGCCTTCAAATTACGACTCAAGTCTTCAATACAAGATGTTTACAGTTAAATCAAGGTGTAACTATTAATTTTAGAAGTGTGCTAAGTAAAGTAACTAGTTTTTATAAGCAGTTAGAATTTTTGAAGTTAGAAAAGTTAACTTATGAAGTACAGATAACATAGTTGACTTCAGAAAGTCAACTGTGTTCATGATTGGATTTTACATGATATTGAAGATGATCATGTTATAATAAAATTCAGTAAAGTTTTGTACGTGATTTACTATCGTATACAAGTGTTGTTTTACATAAAAATCTTCTACATTTTAGACAAAATGATCAACTACTGAAATATTTGACATTTGAGTCAAACTTTTTACTCTCATCAAGTTCACTCAGTTTTTTTCATATCCATATCAATAACAAAAGCATATTTTATAGTGTTTATAGTATTGATAGAAGCTACTAAACATGTTTCAGGAATAAGACGTTATCATCAGATAAGGTTCAATGTCTTCTTTGCGATAGATTTGAAGGATCATTGTTGAAAGTAAGATTGTTTTTTGTTTTTTACAAGTAATGTAATATCGCAATCAAAGTTTTGTTTGCATGAATATATTCAACATTTGGATGAAATCATTAAGCATTAAAATATATAACTTTTGAGTCGATTACTCATTTTATTGATCGACTTTCATCTAATATTAAGCAGATTCAGAAGTTAAAATGCTTATTTTTCAGTATATTCAAGGATTCTTGTCATCAGTAAGATAACTGTATAACCATCAATGTAAAACGGCTGTTATTTTCGACATTACATCGAGCAAAGTCCCCAACCTTGTACAAACCATTTATCAAATGATGGGTTCGTTCTTGTACATCAAAGAAATCATCTTGATTGTAATTTTCATAGTTTCGCCTAAAAGGAAATGATATATGTGATACTGAAAGAAGGATCCTTTAATTATAAGCTTCAAAACTCGATTGAAAATTATCTTTAATTTTTAAGTACATTGGTAAATATTAAACAGGTTACAAGAAGAAACTAGTTAATTAATCTTGACCAAAACCAAAATCTAGAAAACAGTGGAAATATGCGTGTTCGAGGAAACACGATCAGATCATTAAGTGCCCCAAGCTCCTCGTGCCAACATAACCTAGCCGACACTCAAATTTTACGTGCACTTTCGAGCATTAATCAAGATCAGATCATCAAGCACCAATTTTTGCACTCAAATTATTATGTTGCTGCTAAGCTTTCAAAACTGGAACTCAATCGCATACTATACTCAGCAACAAGCTTTGCAAACGAAGACGATTTATCTTCCAGCAACTTTGTTGGAGAATCATATTCCTCAATCAAACCTGTTTACAGAACAAAATTTTCTTAGATCAAGGATTTAATGGAAACATACACAAGAGCTGACAAAGTTGCTTAACGTACCTTGTTCTAGAACCAGAACCATGTCACTATCAAGCACAGATGTAATCCGATGTGCAATCATTATAACAGTAGAGTCGTTAAAGTGTCGGTTGAGTGTTTGTTGAATCATTCCATCAGTTGCAGTATCGACTGATGCAGTAGCTTCGTCAAGTACCAAGACTTTGCTTTTTTTGAGTAGCACCCGCCCTAGACACAGAAGCTGCCTTTGACCCATGCTCCAGTTTTCTCCATTCTCGGTAACTATTTTTGTAAAATGAAAACTAATAAGACACTGTAATATAAGATGAAAATGCTTAAATATAAAGACTATGAACAAGATCGACCTGGTGAGTCGAGTTTCCCTTCCTTGCTCCTCACTTCATCTCCAAGTTGACACTTATCGAGTGCCTAAAGTAATAACAATTATTGTTAGATTATGGGAGTGTTATATCTGCTTAATGCGTGTTTAATATAGAAGATAAGAAGTTTAATTTGAACGGGTTTGGGATATTTGATTGTTTAAAAGTTAAAGAAAAACATATTGAAGTTACTTATTTTAAAAAGCATTAACCAAACAAGCAATTATATTAAGCAAGTAAGCAACCCCCCAAACACCCCTTATAGCACAATATGATGTTTGAAAGCATAGAAATCATTATTATGTAATTTAGCTACCTCCCAAATCTTATCGTCTGTATACTCTTCAAGGGGAACTAAGTTGCTACGGATGGTTCCTTCAAACATGGTTGGATCTTGAGGAATTATGCTCAATCTTGAACGAAGATCATGAAGTCCGATTGTGGATATATTAACTCCATCTATCAGAATCTGTCCAGCTGCAGGCTCCACAAGGCGGAAGAGTGTCTGTATCAGAGTTGACTTCCCGCTACCAGGTCTTCCTACAATCCCGGTTTTCTTTCCACCACTGAAAGTGCATGTTAGACCTCGTAACACAAGTGGCATATGTGGTGCGTACCGAACCTTTTCAAAAGAACTCACCAGATTCAATAATAGTGTTTACTTGACTAGTACAATATCATTATTGAAAAAAATAGTATGATTTAAGTACCTGAAGATGACGTATAACAACTTCACCCTGTGACGGCCACTGATCATCGGGCCTATTTGATTCTATAACAAGTGGAGGTTCACTCAGAATAGAAGAATACTGAAATATTCTTTCCACCGAAATTATTTTGTTTTCAAGATTGGTTAAAGTCCACACAACCCATCCTTGTAAAGTGTTTAAAGTAAGTCCATATGTAACAGCCAAGCCCGCAATACTAGGATCAATAGTTCCCTCCGGGATAGATATCAAGAAAATTAGAAACACAACAAAAGTAAAAGACGACAGCATATCCAACCGTATGCCTAACCATTCCATAGCAGCAGCAGCATGAAACTTTGGTCTAGCAAAATCGTCATTTAGTTTCAGATTCGTGTCTTGAAATCTACTTTGTTGATCAAAGCTTCTAATGGTGGTAGATCCCGATATTGTTTCAGAAAAATTCTGTATCACAGGACCTTTACATACTCCAACTAAACGTGCCATTTCTCTTGCTGATGGCAAGTAATATTGTTGTAACCAAATGCACATTCCCGCAACAGGAATGAACACTATGATCACTTGCCAAGCACATTGTGACATAACTGCAATGATTCCAAGAAGCTGAATGATGGCAAATACGAATGATCCGACTTGGTAAGGAATTTGAATGTCGACTGCACTTTGATCTGTAGATGCCTATAAATTAAAAGATGCTAAGTCAAAACAACAGCTTAAAACAAATTAACATGGTCAAATCTTATGATTACCTTAACCGATATTTTTAAATATTAGTTTTCTACTCACCTATATAATAAGGTGGTTACTTGAATTAGAAATTAAATCAAAGTTGGTTATGTTATTACGCAATTAGCCCATTAATATGAATAAAATTTCTTATCACATTTGAGCATGCATTATCTATAGAATATATAAGGTTGGGACAAAAAGTGTTTCGACCATTTCAACCCAAATAAAAATGACCTATTTTGACCCATTACCTAATGTGTTTGACCTGCTCATTTTGCTACATCTAGATTCTAGAAAAATAAGTATGAATAAGAATAGAAGGTGTTTCCTTACTCGATTTAAAATTCGTCCACTTGGAGTAGAGTCAAAGAAAGACATGGGCGACCGGAAAATAGACAAGTGCATCTTGTGGAATAGAATAGTAGATATGCAACAGTTGCAAGAAGCAAGCCTCTTGCAAGTATGCATAGTGCACTTCCAGCTGCTAAAGCTACATAAACAATGATTAGTGTTGAGCCTTCAACAGGAGCTGGATCACTAGCTGATACTGGAGAAGCCCAAGCCATCCAATAATTGCTTCCAATTTGAAGTACTTGGAAGACGACTTGTGCCAATACAATGAGTGGTGCAAGTGCCCCTCCGTAAGCGGTTGTTATGTATTTCTACTGAGAAACCTACTCTTCCTTTTTCTCTTTCTTCCTCTTGAACAAGTTGTGCTTTTGAACCAGAGATATCATCTGTTTTATCATTCTGAGTGTTGGTTGTGTTCTTTGTGGAATTACCTGGTTGTGCTTGATCACCGGTTGTTCCTATGGAATCAATGGATGATAAGGCTTCTTTGTGTGCACCTACAAGTTCCATAAAGTCGCTTCCTGAATCTAGAATGTCATTGTATTTTCCTGCTTGTGTGATTCTTCCATCTCTCAAAACCTGATTATAAAGTTGTTACATCAGTGAGACATGTGTTCATATGTACAAGATAAATGGACATGTATTTAGGACATAATTTTAGTATGAAACAATGGGATTAGAAATTTCAGTCCGTTAGACATTTTCTTTCAGTTTAGGATTTATAGGAAATTATGAAATACAATACCTTTATGTGCTGATATGTACAAACTAAATGAAAATCAAAGACTCACCAGAATAAGATCTGCAGCAGGTAAGAACTCGACTTGATGTGTGATGTAAATGACAGTCTTCGAGTCCAAAAATTGCAACATACATTCCTGTCATTGAAAAAAAAAAAAAAAACACATGAACATTCAAATAAAGTGACAGAATTTTTAAATACACACTAAAAGGATTATCAAAAAACGCTTACTTTGAAAAGATGACTTCCTGTATGAGCATCAACAGCACTAAATGGATCATCAAAAAGATAAATATCAGCATCTTGATAAAGAGCCCGAGCAATCTGTATCCTCTGCTTCTGACCACCACTCAAATTAATCCCACGCTCACCAATAACAGTTTGATCACCAAACGAAAGAACTTCAAGATCTTTCTTGAACGAGCATGCTTCTAAAACCTTCTCATACTTCTCTCGATCCATCTCCCGACCAAACAAGATATTATCTTCAATCTTCCCACTTTGTATCCATGGTGATTGAGCTACATACGCCTTTGTACCTTCTACTTTCACACTTCCCGACACCTTAGACACCTCACCTAATATACACGACAATAAGCTTGACTTCCCTGACCCAACGGTCCCACAAAAAGCAACACGCATACCATGATTCACTCTAATGTTTATATCTTTGAGTGTCGGGTTAGAAGACACACTACTATCCCACGCGAAATTCCCACTTATAATTTCAATAGCCGTTTCAGAACTACCATGTGGAGCCTTATTGATAGCATTAGAGTCTATGTCGTCCAGGCGAAGGAATGTGGCAATGCGATCAAGTGAGACTTTTGTTTGGAAAAACACTGAAATTGAGTCTGGAAGATTGTAAATTGGCTCTTGAAGTATTTTAAAAGTTGCGAGTGCAGAAAGAACTTTCCCTGATTCGAGCGGGATACCAACAAACAAACATGTAGCGAAAATGGCCACCGCCACAATAATTGGTGCACCCCAGAAAATAAATGAAGTCATGGACAGAGTGTACATATACTTCTTTAGTGCCCCTTCTTCTTCGTCACGAAGTTTGACGATTTTCGACAGAAACTTCATTTCCCAACCTTGAAGTTTTAAAATCCTCATGTTTCTTAAGATTTTGGATGTTGATTTCATCCGTTTATCTTTCGATTTCATCAAACCATCTTGAAGTTTTTCTTGTATGTTTCCTAGTGGATAATTAGCCAACAATACGAGAACTGTAGCTATAAATGAAGATATGACGGCTAGTCCTAAGGTTTTATATAAAAGTAGTAATGCGATACCTACTTGCACAAACACTAACCAAAAATCGTGCATATACCAAGCATAGTCACCTATTCTTTCTGCATCAACAGCCATGAAGTTGATGATTTCACCACTCGAGTTCCCTTGCTTTGACTGACCAGAAATGGTCAAACCCTTTAGGTAAATCATGGCAACAATAGCTGATCGGGCTCTAATTCCAGCTTGTTGAAGCTTAAAGTACCAATGTCGTTGTGTGAAACACCCTATAATCTTAGACACGAAAAATGCAGCCACTAAAACAAAACCTTGGTATTCATAAGCTCGGTTGCCATTCAGGTATTGAACAAATGAGTCTATGAGGTAAGGACCGACAAAACTAGCCAAGGAAGATACTAAACCTAACAAACCCGTGATCACAACATCCTTCCACACGATATAGAGTAGCGCTTTCGTGAGACCAAATGTTGTGATTTGAGTACTCCCATTGCTTAAAGACTCTACTTTATTTAACAAAACAGGAAACACTTTTCTCACACTATCAATATCTGAGAGCTGAGGGATGTCCTCAAGATCTAATGGCTTTTTATTACCTTTTGCAATAACATGGAGATTTCACATCCTCCTTGATTGATTCCATCATTTTTAACCGTTCAGTGTAGCATACATTATCATTGTTGTCCACGGCATCATACAGTTTAAGTACTTCCGAAATGACTGGGTCAGTAGTGTAAGACATGATGTTGTAATATACACGGGATTTTACAAGTCTATGATTTAAACCGAGAAATAGATTCTTTCGCGGGATTTTACTAAAATCAAGACCAAACCGTTAAGCAATGACCAATGGAACGTGTTAAGATGACTGATGGATTGTCACAATGATATAAAATTGTGTGTTAGGACTTATGATTGTTTGTAGGATTAGCAGAGATATTGTTTGGTCGAGATTTGGGTAGGTTGATGCACGATTTTACGGAGAATTTTAGGTCCAAAAACTTAAAAAGCTCAATAACTTCCTTTCGGAGGCGATTTGGGCCTCAAAAAATTCGTTTCACAGCTTTGCGGTGAAACCTCACCATATTCAGCCTGTTCCGCTCGTTTTGACTGGTATTTCGCTGAAAACGGAGTTACGGTTCAAAAGTTATGGCCGTTTGAAGTTTTGCCGTAAAAAGTCAACTTTTGGTCAAACCGTTTCAATCAACTCGCATCCAGGGCAACTCGCTTAAGGCACAACTCGCATAAGATGACAACTCGCTTAAGGAATCAACTCGCTAAATAGCCAAGTCGAATTAGCATCAACTCGCAACACTGTCAACACGCTTAATGGAACAAGTCGCTAAATAGCCAACTCGCTTTAGTATCAACTCGCAAGACACACAACTCGCTTAGAACCCAAGTCGCATGAAAATCAACTCGCTAAATAGCCAAGTCGCATATACTAACTCGCATACAGAAACAAAGCAACTCGCTTTGAAGAAAAACAAGTCCGAGACACAACTCGCTTCGTACAAACTTCAAAAATAACCACTTTATCAATCAAAAACAACCAAACCACAATGATTTAAGCCTTCCAATTCAAAACATAAACACATATGATGATCCTAAACACAAAAGTACAAGCAAAATTCAAACTTTAACACTAGAATTTATCCAAATGAATCAAACTCTCCTAAACCCTTAATACCCAAAAACCTTATGAAATCCACCAAAACAAAGAGCATGAAAGATGAATGATCCAACCATGGCTCTGATACCAATTGTTAGATATTGGATTTCATAAACACATAACACATCAATAATATGGGTCGAATTGTATAGAGTTTAGAGAGAGGAAGTGAGAGCCTTTCTAGAGAGAGAAACTAAAAGAAAACATAGAAGGTTAGATTAAGAAAAATGAAAGGTCCAACCCTCTACGTTGGGAGGTAGAGGGTATTTATAGTTACAAACTAAACGTCCTCCTTCGGACTGTGGATCAGGCATACAGTGGGTAAAGACCTGTCCGTCCTCCACGGTGTTGCACTAAACTAAATAACTAGTAAATAACGTAATGTCTACGAGCTAACTTATGCTAGATTATATATGGGGTGACCGACACTTCACTATGGAATTTCTAATTCCTAACAGAAAAGAAGAAGAAAAACGAGTGGGAGACGTCAGAAGGAAGATGAAGACGACTAGACGAGTCTTCTCTTCTGATTTGTTTAAAGTTTAATAGTCACGTGGGTTAAATAAAGTGAATTTGGAACTTTATGCATAAAAAAAGGAGAAATCATTTAATTTCTTTTAACTATTTACTCATGTTTCATCACTTTTTTATTAGTATTGTATTAAGTTGTCTTCTTTCATAATATGCTCAAATTTTATTAAGTTGTCTTTTTTATGTCGATGGCCCAAATGTGATAACTTTTTAAAAAATGGCTCATATAACAAAACGTCAACTATTAAGTTTGCATATGTTTACTCTTGAAACAAGGAATGAAATATTGATAGCCAATTAAAGTTTCATACGGTTTGTAGAGTTTGGTTTATGATTTATTACTTTCATGTTTAACAAGTATATGACTAATAATAATTGAGTTTTTATGAAATTGAACCAAAAAAAAAAGTGTTAATGAATAGTGAAATAACTAGAACAACGTTATGAAAAATTGATTTCACAAACTTGATAATATTCTTTCATTTAGAACTTATAGGATCTTTGTCATTCATCCATCTTTTATAAATAAGACATTTTAGAGCGTCCACATGCAAAAGTTATTGTCACAATGTGGCAAACGAAAAAATAAAAAATAAAAAATAAAAAATAAAAAATAAAATAATTGGCCCCCCTTAACTTGAATTCCTGGCTCCGCCCCTGAGAGGAAGGTGATCAAAACGGGTGAAAGGTGAAGAGAAGTGAGAGGAGAAAAAAGTTGAGGTGGCGTTGATGTGAATGGTAATGAGCGGTGACCCACTCCCTTTAGCTTAATATCATTAGTGTCATATTTAATATATGATCTATACAAGTCCACACTTGATTTGATTTTGTAAAAAAACAAATTAAAATTTAATACGTATTTTGGAGTCGGATCTTAGTTGGTTCGAAATTGGGTCAAAATAATGTTGCAGTTGCATTATAAATTTGAAGAAGGATTTCCACGGTTTGATCATAAGACATTGTTCATATATAAGTCAAGAAATATCACATTTGTAGTGTTAATCGGGTTGGGTTTAGGTTCATTCGGGTGCGGGTGTAACCATTCGTAAATTTCCCTACCGATTTTTCGCGACTATATTTTTTTTCTTCTTTCGTTTCGAACTTTAAACACGACAAGTCACGGGATATTTTTCACCTTGACCTCGATAATAAAAATTTTATAAAATAATTATATAATAAACTTTTATATTTTATTTCTCATCGGGCCTCTTAACCCGACCCGATTTAATTCATTTTATTTTTATTGGGCTCGCGTGTTTAACCCTATCCAACCCAACACCTTTACAAAATCACTTGGGCGTAGCCCTTTTCTTATGATAAAATTGTAAAACAAACTTCACATTCTTTTAATATCAAATAGATGGACCCCTCGTGTAAACACAAAACATGGTTGCTAGACTTTTGTTTCTTTTAACCGATTCACCACTAGGACGACTTTTGTTTTAATGGCTGCAAGGACGAACTATTTTTACTACGCTTGAAGATAAATTATATGGGACGAACAGTGTAATAATATGTTGGCACATTTCATTTTTCTCGTTACTGTGACAAAAGCCTACCCAAGCACACACCTTTGTCATTCCTATATGTGTTCCTTGTTTCCTGTGACCATGCAAACCAAAAGCAAAAACACAATGGGTCAAATATGAGTACATGCAAGTTGGCATGCATTCTCCCTTCTGCGTTGACAACGATCCAAGCAAAAACAAAAGCAACCAAAGACTTTTTCTTTCCTGTGAACGAGACAAATCAATAACCAAGCACACTCCATTTTAATATTTGAAACTTTGCTTCTATGTTTCTGTGAGACGTACGGCGTGACCCCATCAAACATAAAACAAATGTAACATCAACCTTGGTCAAACAATAGCATGTGCAAGTCAAGATCAATGGTTTCTTTTTCTTTTGGCTACTGTGATCCCGCCACGTGAATACAAGACAAACCAATACATCCTAAGCTAAAATACAAAAATTGGCATGTGATTTCCTTGTGAACATCACGACGCACACAAGCAAAACAACATCAACTTTACCGTGCAAATCACGTGAAAGTCGTACACATTTCCTTTATATAGACTAAACACATAACTCATACACACTCACATTTAAACTCACCTCATCCTCACTATCTTAAACAAAGAACACCGCCACTGTGGAAGCTAAGGAAGAAATCACAAAGGGTCTTGATCATTCGTTGGGTATAAGGAGACGAGAGTCCTTTTCTAGTCACGTACACTTTTATCTTCGAATCGTCACCACCTCTAGGGTGTCGTAAGTTCTTTCGTCACAACCTTATTTCATTTCTCATCTTAATATTTAAGTCACGTATCATGTTCATACCACCTTACTCTTTGCAAACGAGAACATAAAAGAAAACGTAAAGCTAAGTTAACATAAGTATTGACACCTCTTGTTCGAAGTGTTTATTTTAGTTTTTGACTCACTCGTGGCTCATGAAGTTTATTCCTATAACTTATCGACTTAAAAACAAGCTCATAAGACGTGCCTATAAAATCGGTTTAAAGTTGGTTTTCGTTTGGATTTTTGGGTCGAAAACTCAACTAAGTTGAATGACTTAGTTGTGCTTAATTGGTTTCTTATTATAACACAAGTGCTTATTGGTGAACCTTGAGTTTATAAAGGTCTTCATGAAAATCTAATGGCAAAATAGTTTTGGAGAAGCAATAAAAACTCAACCTCATGCATACATGCATTCACGACAGTCACTGAGAAAGAATTAAACCAAAAACTGAAACAGTTAAAAGGAGGTTAAAACTGATAATGTTGTAAATTAAAACACAAAACGAGCTTGGTCCAGATGGTTGGAGCCTTGGATTGTCAAGCGAGTGGTCTCATGTTCGAAACTTGGGCGTGAGACTTTGCTAGTTTTTGTTATTTTTGCAACTTTCACCCTTTGACAGATTCAGCCCTCCAAATCTAAATGAGTTGTTACTTTTCTTAAGTTTATAACTTATATAACTCTTTATAGTTCCAACCCCTCAAATTATACTTGACATTTTTTTTTATCTACTTTTACATTCTAACAATTATTTTTGGACCCCAAACTTATACATCTTATAACTAATAATAAATATGACAAAACAATTTATTCCTGACACATCTTGTTCGTAATTTCATCAAATTAACATATTTAGTTTTTAATACTAAAACCCGACTAAAAGACAAGAGAATATTTAAAACAAAAGTCATATAAATTACCGACACATCTCGAAGTAAATAAACCAAACTCTCGGTAACATCGTCATATTTATAAATCAACGCTAACTAAAAAAACTCAAACGGGTCGGTAGATCAACCTGCTTAACACCCATGGCCATCAAACTGTTTAGACCAGACCCTACCCGTTTATTTTTTCGTGTCAGTTTTGGGTCGTGTTTCGTGTTTGGAATTGCTACCCCCTACTTTTTGATTGCGTATCTTTATTTGCTATAAGATGTAAATAGATATTTCTTGTACTTTCAGGTTTATATAAGTAAAAATGGGCAAGAAATGACTGGTAAAGCAGCTTACATTCACTATAAAATGGTACTTCTGCTCAATTATATCTCCCAACTTTCTCGCCTGGTTTTGCTTTATAACTGTTAAACATCATTTCAAATTTTTTATTTTTTGCGTGTAAATATGCTATGAGCTAAATAATGATACTTTTGTTGTTCAGCAAGTATGATTTCTATTAACATTGGAGAATATATACTTTTTGACATGAGAGTGGAGGATTTAAAAATAAAGGGCGAAGAAAACTTCCACCAAGAAGAAATGAGTGTTGACTGTGTCTTACATGTGGGATTGGTATATACTCATCTTGAGCGCTAAGAGTCTGAATGGGATTATTCAAATACAATTAACACTAGTAGCTTCAGAAGTGTTGCTGAATTTTTCTGAGGCTGCTCGGTACTACTTAACACAGGATATAAAGCAGAAGATTTTTATAAAATTTAGCTTGTAGTCCAGATCTTTTTTACTAATATACATACTTTAGACCTGAATTTAGTGTTTCTAAACGAAAATTTGAAGCTTTTTAAGAACTCTTACAGTTATAACTGCATATTATATTGGTAGAAATGAGTTTGAGCCTAAAGTAAGATTGCTTTAGGTTACTAATACAAGTTTTACTTTTTGAATATTATGTATAATTAGAAGTTAGATGAGTTAATTTATAAAGGGTTAATAACATGTAATAGCAACGTACTTTTCCATTTGTTTCATTATCAGATACGAACCCAAAATAAATCAACAATACCCAATCCAACTTTGTTTGTTTTATGTTGATATTAACAAATTCACGTTTTTAACCTACAAAATTCAGGGCACGTGACAGATGTAAATGTCACGTCATTTTTTGTACCTTTTATTTCCACGTCAGCCTCCTAATACATATTATAAGTGTTCTTCCCAAAATTGAAATACCTGCAACCCTAACACTTTAAACCCCAAACCCAAATTGAAACACATACAACCCAACCCCAATTACACTAAACTAAAACATGTCTTCTTCTTCTTCATCTTCAAATAAGTACTATGGTCAATTTCCCACCTTATGTAACTGCAAAAATCCATTGCCTTTGGTTCTTCGAAAATACACAACTTTGAGCCACCCTGTAAGACGATTTCTTTGCTGCCCTAATCCAAGTATAAGTGGTTTGTTGTTAATATTTGAATTTGGTTTGTGTTTAATTTTGACTTTTGTCCTTGCTTTAATTTTGACTCTTTGATAATTTGAGTGGTCTGGAAATCAATGAAATGCTTACTACTTTGTTGATGTTGAATTGCCAAGTGATTACTACAAATATGAAATGTATAATTTGATGCAACAAGCTGCATGACAAAAGCAAGAAAAGCATACTAGTGAGAACACACAAATTGCAGAAATTAAAAATGAGATGCACTTGTTGAAGACATAATTGTCCCTTTCAAGAAACACCCATCAACACCAATCACTTTTCTGCAACCCTCATTCCATCCATTTTTCAAGGCTGCATTAACATGAATATACATGACTATACAGATTCACAATTTTTGAAATAAGTTAATAGACTTGCAAAATGTTAGAAACTAACCTTTGAAGCAGACATAAAACCTTTTGAAGTAGGTTTTACCACCCGAGCCTTCATTAACATCAAGCTTAACAATTGATCCAGGGTTACTTTTTAATAATCTGGCTTTGTAGTCCCATATTTTACCATAGTGTTCTATTAACCCACCTTCATACTCACATAAAGCTCTTTGTTTTGCCCTTCTAACTTGTCCTAAGCTGACATTGATCAAGAATTTATCCCTATTCTGGCTTTGTAAATCTTTGTAAGTTATCTTAGGATTACTAACAATCTCTTCTAACATAATGACTTGCATTCCATTTGTATGTGATTAATGACCCAAAATCAAAGACCCTAGCACAATTGTGATATGGAATTAGAGTCTTTATCTGAAAGGATGCCTCATTCTGCATCCATGAACCCCATAACCTAAAGTTGCAGACATTACATGATTTTTTCTTAGAAGCTGACATTGACATCTGAATTTCACTCCTAGTCCACTTCTTTTTACCCTCTGAATCTTTATCTTTACCCTTACCATTTGGTGCAGTCTCTTAACCCTTACCCTTTGATGCAGTCTCTTTACCCTTACCCTTTTGTGCAGTCTCTTTAACTTTCCTACCTACCTTACTAGCACACATTCCCTCTTCAACATTCGTACCACACAAAACAAGTAACGATTTATAATCATTCCTTTTGTACCAAAGTTGATAGCCGTTAGCTACACGATAATTGGCCAACATAATCTTCATCTCTTCATGATCTTTACATATCATTCCTAAGATGGGAACCATTTCATTCCATGGCTGGTTTGGATTAAAGTCAGGATAGAATACTCCAAGTTTTACTTTGTAAATAGGATCCACACTTTGATCCTCAATTTCATCTTCTACAAGTGCTTTTGTATCCCCTTCATTTGTACCAAATGTGTTCCTAGTGGTTTTGTTAGGATCTGTTTTGCATAACCTATTTAAAAAGGGATCACTTGTGCATCTATTGGGTATGATAACTTCTTCTTCTCCAACATATTGTGGTTCAACAAAGGCTGATATATCATATAATTCACACTCATCCTCATCAGAATACTCTAAATCAACATCATCTTTTGCAAACCAATCATGGATATCATAGCCATGATGTTCAACATAAACATCAATTTTCCCACCATTGCGAAAGCTACTGCTATAAAATCACCAAACTGTTGTTCATTTTTTAACTCCATAGTTCCATCACTTAAGTCACTTCCACGGAGACAGTAGAAAAGGCCAACAGGAGGGTATTCAGTAGAACAACCGATAAAACAAAATAACTTACCATATGTCATGTATTCAAAATCCAAAGCTTTTATTATATCTTTGTTGCCCTCAGTATACTCTAACGGAGGCCTAATAAAGAGTCCACCATGATAAAACATAACTGTTAGGATAACCATTCTGCGATAAAAACAAAAAAATTCAAAATTTAGGGTTACGGGTTATAGCAACAAAAAACACAAAATTGAATTGATTAAATGCATTAATAACTTAATAAAAAGAGTTACCTTTAAAAAGCCCTATGAAATTTAACGAATTGGGAGATCAATTTTAAGTTTAGAAAATTAGGGTTCATGTGCGGGTTTGATATGTGTGTGTGTTTTGTGTTAATGTGTGTGTGTTTTGTGTCTTTTAAGTCAACATCTTGAACAAATGGGAATATCTAACATTTTAAAGTTTAAAAAAAAATAAAAAATCTACGTATGGGTTTTTACTGGTGTAGCCGGTTGCCTGTGAAGCCACGTAAGCAAACGTATGACAATGAAAATAATTTACAAAGTTGGATGGGTATTGTTGTATTATTGTATTATTTTGGATTCGTATATGATAATGGAACAAATGAGAAAATACGTTGCTATTACATGCCATTAATCAATTTATAAACAGTCAAAGTAGGGTCTTGGATATGAAGCTGGAGATCATGTACAGATGAATCTATGAGGATTTTTGAAGTGATGTATGATCATACACAAAGTATTATTATATGCTTTTTGGGTTAAAATCATCAAAAACAAAAACATTTGACTTTTTAGTAAAAGTGTTGACTTTCATCAAATTTACTGATTTCTTTTTTTCATTGTAATGAACATATAGTGTTTACTGGTACTGTCAAATAAAAAAAAATTGTTGAAGGGCCTCTTATGACAAAAGCACTATATTTGTAATAATCACCCTTGGTATTTACTTGGGTCAAAACCGGGTCAAGATGATGACCTATGAAAAAACTGAAGTTTTGCTTTTTCATATTTTGACCGCATTAAATTTAAAACAATTAAGTTTATTTCAAAGTTAGTTTTGCCGAGTACACTTGAAGCCACCCAAAAACATTTTAAATACCTATTTAGCCACTCTGCACGAATGTTTTAAAAACTGGGTTTTTAATCGACACAGTCGAGTCAGCGGGCACCGATTCGACTGCCAGGTCAAACTAATTTTCCGTTTATTGTTATTTTTACGATCGGGTCAACTAGTTCGACCGCCGGTTCAACCCGGTTTTTATAAGAAAATTTTGGAAAAAAACAAACCCGATCGGGTTTCAAGACCCGGCGGGTCTAAACGGTTAACCCGATTTTAGAAACCCGGGTTTTTTGACCCATTTTTGTGGCCGGGCACCGTTCCGACTGGTTGAACCGGCCGGGTCGACCCGGGTTTGAAAACATTGCTCTGCACTCTCAAATATATGTGTTAGTTTAATGGCCAAATATGTGACAAATCATAAATATACCTCATTCAAATCAAGTTAGCACTAATTTGATGAATTTGTTTGAAATGTAGATCAAATACTCGTATAAGACATGACTAGAAGAGACTTAGGGGGTGTTTGCCTTTGCGTTTCACTTTTAGCCACAAAACGCAGTTTTGCCACAAAACCACGTTTTCAAAAAGTGACTCCTTCCATGCTGCCACAAAACGCAGTATTGGAGGATGTAAATGACGTTTTCAAAGGCACACCCAAACACTTCAAATAGATTATTTCCGGTTCGCAAACGCAATAAGCAGATAATCTGCTCCACAACGCAATGCCAAACACCCCCTTAATATGTTTATGGACGTTATGTGAACATATGATGCTGATTAGTGTTTGCAATGGAAATATGTGTGTATGTCGAAGTAAAATATGATGTTAATTAAGCGAAGACCCTTGGAATAATTGATTAGGAGTTGCCAACTTATCTCTTTATCATTGTTGACAACCGAAATACATTTCAAAGGGAAAAATCTCTTATTATTTTACACACGGTGCGTTTAAAAGGAAAAATCTCTTTTGTGTGTAAACTACATTACTTCTTTTATCATTTTGCACCATTGTAAGAATACAACTGAAACTAGTCTGTATACCATTTCTTTTGTATAATTGGCTTTATGTAAAAATCTTTAAGAAATTAAAGTAAAAAAGAGGAAATAGTTGAAGGGCTTGTCATGCCATTACCCTTAATTCGTGAACATTGATTTTTATTCTCGAAAACCAGGGGAGACGAAAGATCGATCAAGAAAGAATATGTCAAACGACAGGGAGTTATGGATCTTCAAATTAACCAAAAGGAGCATGAAGACTCAATTAAAGGTAAAATCATTTTTGTACATTTGGTAAGCATTGTTGTACGTATCTATACAAGGTTACACTTGATGTGATTTTGTAAAAAAGGGAAAAAATAGAGTTTGATATTATGGATTCAGATTTTAATTGGGTCGAAATTGGGTCAAAATAATTATGCATGAGCAACTTGAAGAAGGATTTCCACGGTCTGACCATAAGACATCGTTCATAAATTACTTAAGAAATATCTCACTGGTAGAGTTAGGGGTGTAGTCGTGGCGGGTTCAGGCTCGTTCGGGTCGGGTCGGGTCAGCTTGAGGAAAAAAATTGACCTGAACCGGACCCCATTAGAAGTTCGGATTGTCGGGTTTGGATCTATTCGGCTCGGGCTCATTAGGGTTCGGGTCATCTCGGGTTTTTGACTAATAATGTAAGGCTATAAGAATAAGTTACAAGAAGTATATTGAAAAATTAAAAAAACTTGCTCGGATTAATCGGGTTGACCCGAACCCGAATCAACCAAAAATATTTAACCAGACACTCAGCCCCTTTAGTATTCGGGCGAGTTAATTGGGTCAACCGAATAAAATTTCTAGCATGATTAGCTCGACCCGAATCGCTTTATAAACTCGACCAGAATAGTTTCAATTGGGTTTGACCCGGGTCGGCTTTTTAACACCCCTACAATGATATCATAGGATATCGTTTTCATTATCATTATCTAAGTCGATGACTTAAATAATAATACCATTTCTTAACTTGATTAACCCAATTGATAAAATGATCTCAATGTTCTTTAATCTTGTGCTTTCATTGTTCTTTAGTTCCCAAATAGTCAGATTTTTTTGAAAGAAGTTTGATTAGATCCCCTCTCAAGTAACATAGTTCATTTGACCTCATATATTTGCGTAATAGTTTTCTGGGAATCCGGATCGATTGAGAAGGATTTGGGATTGAGAAGAGTAAGAAGCAATCTTGACTCTTCATCTCATCAAACCAAATCAAGGGTAAGATTGGCAATGAGAATTTTTCATTTACTAATTTTCTAATTCATTTAAGACATTATTGCAAGCGTTTTTCTTTCTTTCTTTCTTTTTCGTTTTTCTTTTTTTTAGTTTTGTTTTTTTTTTCTTTTGCGCTCCATCAAGTCTGAATGTTAAAAGATTACTGCAACCATTTTCTTTAGTAATCACGTGACTATAGCAATGATTCATAACTGTGTTTGTCAATTGTCTAATTTTTTTTATTTAATTGTGCCAAATGTGTGAATGGCCCAATCGAACAATAATAATTTTAATACTCATTGCACAGATTTAGTAGTCTAGTCTTTATGATTCACAAAATTTGACGTCGTCATAGAGTAAGATGTGAGAATTCAGAATTGTCATCGGACTTTTACGATCGTCATTGATGTATTTATGATGATGTCAACATGATTCAGTTAAAGCATTAAAATTTTTTGTTATTGATTCCCCAATTGAGATATGATTCAAAATTAAAAGTCTAATATAGTTTATTCATGATTCACTATCCAATAATTTAACGATTCACTATCATAATTCATTAGTGATTCATTATTCAACGATTCATTAATTCGACGATTCACATTTATATGATTCAATAAAAAGTATTTAATAAATATGGTTTTCTCCAATTGTAATCGACTAATCGTGAATCCATCTTTGATTCATTGTGAGTCTTCATGTTGCTACAACATTATTTTGGGGATAATCTAGAATAGATATACATTGATTAAAAAAAAGAAATAAAAAAGATTAACATGTAAAGTACCATTCGAGTAGCAGGTATCAATTTTGAACTTTGGAGACCAACATTTTAAGAGTCATTAATATTGATTTAATTTTTTTTAATTTAATTACTTATTTACCCTTAGCACTATCATAAATGACTTATTAAATGATTCAAAATTAATATGATTTGGATGACTAGAATCTCTTCTCAATCTTCTTAATCTGAAAACTTTCTCAATGGAACCAAAGCCAGTTTTGTGGTACTAGAATTGTAAATTGTAGAGGATATTTGAAGGTTTCATTTAAAAGCATATGTACCCACCAAAATGTGTAGTGAAAGACTTTCATAAATGCTAGCTACCAAATGTTTTTAAATGCTAACTACCATGTGGAAAAACTATAAAAGCTTATAGATACTAGAAATAGGGGTGTCAAGAATATTCAAACCCGAGTAACACGAATAACCGAAACTCTTAGTAAGCTTGAATATAAGTAAATTGCTTATTATTAGAAACCCGAATAACCCAACATAAATAATCATTATTCTAGTCAGGTTAACCTGAATAATAATCCGAACTAGGGGTGAGCAAACGACCCGAACGGACCGAACTGACCAAGACCGGACCGACCACATTCGGTCCGGTTTTCGGTCTAGGCTTTTGGGCTAATTCGGTCATCGGTCCGGTCCGGGTCCGGACTACAAACCGACTATTTTGGCCTTGTTGGACCGGACCGGACCGACCGACGAACCGACCAAGACTGGACCGACCACATTCGGTCCGGTCCTCGGTCTAGGCTTTTTGGCTAATTCGGTTATCGGTATTGGCGGTCCGGTCCGGTCCGGGATCGATGCTCACCCCTAATCCGGACTATATACATGCTCTTGATCATAAAATACTACTATGATTAACCAAATTTTAGAAACTAAAAAAAATATCTTTAAAAAACCAATACAAATTTCACAGGAACCCACCAAGAAACCACATGACAATTGCAATAACTTTTCCATTCATATCCTCAAAAGAAGATATTACTGTATTGTCACATCATGTTCCCCCATCCCAAACCATGTAAAAATATCAATAGTACTAGTCATATATGCACTTATTTTCATCAAAAACACGTTTTTCACCATAGTTCATCTCTTTAACTTTCAAAATCTTGAACCCTGCTTTCATTAATGGCGTCCACTTCAAGTTCATTGATTCAAAAGAGCTTCAAGTATGATGTTTTTTTGAGCTTTAGAGGTGGTGACACCCGTAACAATTTCGTTGGCCATCTTTATCAAGCTCTTCAGTGCAAATGCATTGAAACGTATAAGGATGATGAGAAAATCGAGCAAGGAAAACCGATCAAGGACCAACTCATCAAATCCATTGAGGACTCAAGGTTTTACATCATTGTTTTCTCCAAGACTTATGCATCTTCATCTTGGTGCCTAGATGAGCTTGTCAAGATTATGGATTGTAAGAAGATGACCGAGCAGAATGTTTATCCTGTTTTTTTTGATGTGGCGCCCACAGAAGTCCGCTATCAAAGTGGGGCAGTAAAAGAAGCCTTTGCCGAACACGAAAAGAAGGAGGCTGCTGGAAAATGGATAGAGGCTATGAAAGAAGCATCTAATCTGGCTGGGTGGGAGTTGAAGGCCACAGCTAACGGGTAATTCAGTTTCATTCAATTTTCTTCATCATATATCCTAATTGTTTATGTGCACTTTGAGCAAGCTAATAATTTAATCTTTAATTAATGATACAGGGATGAATCTAAACTGATCCAAATAATTGTTGATGTTATTTTCGAAAAGAAATATTCCACTCTTTCGAACACTGATGGAAACTTAGTGGGTATGGAGACCCGAATCAGAGATGTTCTTTCATCTTTAGATATTGGCACCGAAGATGTTCGCATGATCGGAATCAAGGGGATGGGAGGTGGGGGGAAGACAACTCTAGCCAGAGCTGTCTATGATCATATTTCTAATCATTTCGAAGGAAAAAGCTTTGTTGATAATGTAAGGGAAGTTTCACAGCCTTCTTTGTCCGGTTTAAAGAAGCTTCAAAAACGGATACTAAAAGATGTGTTAAATAAACAAGACATCACTTTTAGTAGTGTTCATGACGGGAAAAACATGTTGAAAGACATGATGAGTCGTAGAAAGACACTTGTTGTTTTAGATGATGTTGATCGTATAGAACAGCTTGAGGCATTAGCAGGCAAGCCTGATTGGTTTAAATCGGGAAGCCGAATAATCATTACCACAAGAGATGAGCAAGTGCTGGCCCACCGGGTGAAGTTCGTTCATGACATCAATCTGTTATCGTCTACGGAAGCAATTTGCCTCTTCAGTAGGAATGCATTTCAAACAGAGATTCCAACTCGTGGGTACAAAAAGCTATCAGGACAAGTTGTACAATATGCTCATGGTCTTCCCTTAACAATCAAAGTTTTGGGTTCATTTCTTTGTGGTCAAAGTGAGAATTTTTGGATAGCGACCATTGAAAGACTAAAAACAATTCCATTTAAGGATACTATGGATAGATTGGAAATAAGCTTTGATGGTCTAGAGAAGGATTACAAAGAAATATTCTTAGATATTGCATGCATACTAAAAGGTTGGAAAAAAAAAGATGCAATTAGAGCGCTTGAAAGCCGTGGATTTCATGCTGAAGTTGGTTTAAGAGTTCTTGAGCAGAGATCGCTTATAACTATTTCTGGATATTGGTTGACCTTGGGGATGCATGATCATTTAGAAGAAATGGGTAGGAATATTGTTCGTCGGTCACACCCGGATGAACCTCAAAGACATAGCCGATTGTGGATTAATGAGGAAATTGAAGATATATTGATTAATGACCTGGTAAGAATCAAGTTAGTATGATTTAATTGAACTACATTTTTGGTCCGTGTATATTTTAATCAGTCAAAAATTCATTAATTCACTTTTTGTCTCTTTAATAATCAGTCAAAAATTCATTAATTCGAATCAAATTATCATTCAATTCATTTTATATCATCTTCATTCACTCTCAATTTGATAATGTTTTCAGTGATTTTGGGCGTTTTGAAATTTAGGGTTCCGACAAAAATTAAGGGGTTTTATTTTTTCCATTTCAGGGTACCCAAGCAACTAAATGTCTATACTTTTGGGTCTCATGGGATTTGAGTGCTGAAATTGCAGTAAAAGGTCTAGGAAATATGAAGGATCTTAGATTTGTTTATATGAATCTCTCTAAGGATTATTCTACTGAGAGCAATATTGTTCAACAATTTGATAAAGTTAGCGAATACCTTCCAAGTTCCTTACGATTTATGAGATGGATTGGTTTTCCTTTTTCGAGTTTACCGAATACATTTCAAGGAAAATATCTTGTTGAACTAGAAATATGGCACAGCAATATTGTTCAACTTTGGGAAGATGGAGAAGGAAAGGTAAAATGATGGTTGATTTGTTGTTTTTCTTGATTCATTATGATTCTATATATCTATTGGTTTGTCATTGCACCAATATTAATTGTTTTTTGTACTTATTTTAGGTTCTAAATAACCTCAGGTTCCTCGATATCAGGGTTTCAAAGTTGAGGACCTTTGACCTTAGGCTGACTCCAAATCTTGAGCAGTTGACTACTGACTATTGTCCTGATTTCGTAGAGCTTCATATACCTGCTGATCATCATTCAAAGCTCAAACATCTTGACCTCACTTATTCAAAGTTGACAAACCTTCACCTCGGGAACACTCCAAATCTTGAGAGCCTAATACTCAAAGACTGTAATGATTTGGTAGAACTTCAAATGCCCATTGAAAATCTAAAGCTTGAAGAGCTCAACCTCAGTCATTCAAAGTTGAGGACCCTTGACCTTGGGCTGACTCCAAATCTCAAAAGCTTAAATCTTAAAAATTGTTATCATTTGGTGGAAATTAATGCTCCCATTGGATATCTGAAAAAGCTTTTCTTTTTAGACTTAAGTGGTTGTGGGAGGTTCAAGTCTTTTGTGTTTGACAAATGGTCTCAACGAGCTAAGGCTGGTTCTTTATCTGAGTTACATCTGATTGCAGAACCCACAGATGTTTGCCCATTGCACTCCGACAATGATTCCCCAAAGTTTCGGTTTAAATGTTATTATAAAGAAGATCCAGCTTCATCGTTTGGAAATCTTGAAAGGCTAATTTCTCTAGGTCTTTGTGCTTGTACAAACCTTGAGAGTTTTTCAAGAAGCATTTGTGGATTACAATGTTTAACGAAGCTTACACTTGAAGGCAGTATTACAGAAGCACCCCGGAACCTTGACCAGTTAGAATGTCTAGAGGAGCTAACTTTTTCATCTACAGAGATTAAACATCTTCCGGATAGCATTTGTAAGTTGAAACATCTCAAATATTTCAAAATCAAATCTTGTTGGCTTCTTGAGAAGTTACCTGAGGATATTGGCAGATTAGAATCTTTAGAGAAGCTAATCTTAACCGACTGTAAACTTTTAAAAGAAATTCCAAACAGCATTTGTAAGATGAAATGTATAAACAAGTTACAGCTCCGCGGTTGTATTCGAGTTGTTGAATTGCCTGAGGATATTGGATGCTTAGAAGGTTTGAAAGAGTTGAACATAGAAGGTACAGACATAACCCGTCTTCCACAGAGCATTTTCCAGTTGAGAGGTCTGCGTATTGTTGTGTCGATGCAGCTTCTCGCTACATATGGTTTTTTACTCAAGAGACGAAGAATCTGCGATGATGATGATGGTGATGATGATGATGATGATGACGATGGTGATGATGATGGTGATGATGATAATGAAATAGTCTGCTACATATAACCATAATAACACATGCCAAAGGAGCCAATACATGAAGAACTATCTTAACAGGTACTTTTTTCTAAATCATAAATTGATTATGGAAATATTCATCATTTCTGCAATTTGTGTGTTTTACCATGATTTTAACAATCCATTTTCTGCTATTAGGAGGTCCGATCAGCAGGAAGCCTTCGTCAATCAATGCATAACTGTTAACCAAGTGAACTCCTATCGGATAAGTCATTAAGAAATTTCTCAACTCGAATAGATTCAGTAGGGTATGGTTTATCATAAAGAATTTACGTTTTTGTAATATTTTGTTTCAACTTGATCTTTCAAGGTCTGGTGAGCAGGAAGCAATTGCCACTCAGCTAAGAAGGTGATCTAAAGCTCATATTAAGAGTTTTATTGTATTAGATATTTCCGTTTTAGTACTTTTTAATACACTGTTTTTTTTTAAAGGTTTTTAATACACTGTTAGATTAAGCTCATATCTCTGCATCTATTCTCATGTTTTGGTCATTGATAGTTTTCTCTGGCACACTCCCAAAGTATGATTATTTGTAAAGAAGTGTTTAAAATTATGATTGCCTTTTATCTATATAACATTAGTACTATATAATACACTGTTAGATTAAGCTATAATATCCTAATCGGATGTTGCGCTAATTACTTAGAACCAATGAAGAAATTCAAGTTAGATAAGTTAATTCATGGAGTTCAATAAACACAGTTGACTTCTTAGAAAGTCCAACTTTGTTCTTGATAAAAATGGTCAGAATTTTACAAGCTTTGTTTCACATAAGTAAGCTCTACATTTGGATGAAATCATTAAACATAAAAGCATTTGACTTTTTAGTCAAACTGTTGCCTATCATCAAATTTTGCTGAGATTTTTATGAAATTGAACCGACAAACATATTTGAGTGATAAGAAATTATCAGGGCATCAACTGTTTGTATTTTTGAAAGCCATTGAGTAGTCATATGTTGTCTTTTAGACTACAAACTGTAGAAGGTGGGACTATATATGATAAAAGGTGGGACTATATGTTGTCATAAGTTGACTTGTTCAGAAAGTCAAACTGTGTTTTCGATGAAAAAGGTGGGACTATATATGATAAAAGGGTTGGAGATGATCATGCTAAAAATAAACTCAAGAAAGTGTTAATAGTGATGTAATATCACATATAAGATTTTGATTCACATAAATAAGCTCTACATGTGGATGGAATCATCAAGCATAAACTATTTGACTTTTGAGTCAGACTTTCATAAAATTTCACTGAGGTTTTCATAGAATTGTATGGACGCACATATTTTAGTGATAAGAAATTATGAGATCATGTACTGTTTGTAGTTTTGAAAGAGGGGGTGATACTCGCACCATATCTTTTGATTCATGCACCACAATTTGTGCATTACAGTATTGTATGGTACAAACTGTAATCCACAAATTGTGGTGCATGCATAAAAAGACGTGGTGTAGATATCAATTCTCTTTTGAAAGGCATTGAGTAGTCATATTGTGTCTTGTCATGGTTGAGCTACAAACCGTAAATGTTAAGTTTCAGTTTATACTTTTTATTGGTTTATAATGCAATATTGGTGGTTGTTTATACTAGAATTCAGTTAATGCAATATTGGTGTCAGTTATTATTTGGATTATACTTGGGTTGAAAACTGGTCAAGAAGACTGACACGGGAGAAGAATGAAGTTGATATCTTATTCAAAAGTCATAGTTTTTCACTTTGGCAACAACGCTAAGTTTATTTATTTGCATTTTGGCCACAACGCTAAGTTTAGCTACAGCTTACACATGCACCCATTGTACTTCCATTATTAACGATTCAGATGTTAAACATCACTGATAGAAAATTCATTGCATATAAAGAATAGAAATTTCTTTGATAGTTTTGATTTTAGTTTTATTGAATTTGTTTGTTAATATGATTATTGCTTTGGTTTGATATAGTTTTTTAGAATTTAGGATTGCTTATCCACACATGGTTATTTGATGCAAGTTGTTTTAACTATGAGCAATTTATCATTTTCAAGCAACCCCAAACACCCTCTAATGGCCAAGCAAACTTATCACATAGACCATTACTCGCATAGGTAACATGAATTTCATCAAGAACCTTTGATCCCAAATTTGTCAAACTATCTGCTAGGCTAATTATCTGCAAGTACTTGGTTATGGACGAGTCGACACAATCAAGGTTCCGTAAGTTGTTGTCAAGCTTTCATCATTTTACACATTTCTAGACTTCCAAATCGGAACTTTCCCACCCTCTTCCCAATCCATCTCCACCTAAACCTGTGTCTTCTGCCACCTCCTCGGCCCACTCTTCCAATTCTGATTTGGTCCATTCCAGTGGCCCATCTACAGGTGGCCCTTCCTCGGCTCAAACACCTCCTGCACTCAAGGTCAAACACCTACTTTATCTGCGGCTCACACTCACACCCAAGGTCTAGACACCTCGTGATATCCTAACTGGCATGGTGCAGTGTCGTAGATTTCGGTGACCCTCGCCTGCCAGCACATCAGTATTTCTTCCATTAGATTTGATTATTCAAGAGCTAGTTCCAACTCATTTGTGCAATTTTTTCCCATTGAATACAGAAGATAGAGGTTCTTATCAGCCAAGTACATTAAATATCGATTACATGTAAGTTAGTTCTGTCATATTATTGATAGCTTTTAAGGGGTTTTATGCAAATAGCTCTTCAATAATTCGTTTTTGTATTCCTTTCTATTTTTAGGGGTCAATTTAGCAGTGGTGACAAAACTAAACAAGCTCCTCAAGGAAAAATTCAAGAAAATCAAGGACTCAAGAAACATCACAAGGTTTCATGAATCCGAAAGCTGATACTGCGTAAGGGATCACAAAAGATGCTGACAAGAGAAGGGTTCAAGCTGATGGTCAAGGTTTCTGTGATTGGTTCACAAATGGCTATGGGAAGAGGGTAAGTTGGAAAGTTCTTGTTCTGTTATAGTACTCATTTCTAATCAAGAAACTGATATCTCTCTGAGTTTGAATTCTTTGTTATAGTAGTCATTTTGAAATTAAGAAACTGCTAGAACCAAATTCAGGTCAGGTTTGGGTTTGGATTGGCATGTCAGAATGCCTTAACCCAAGCACGACATCTTTAAGTAGTTAGGTCAGTTATAATCCTAACCCGTCTACACATAACACAAACATCGCCTATTCAACCTGCTTTTCTAAACTTGTGGGTGGGTCGACTTTTTTAACCCGTTTAACCCATTATAAACATAATTTATCTAAAATAAAAAAACTCAAACGGGTTACTGATTAGACCAGACCCTACCCGTTTATTTCCATGTTGGTTTTGGGTCGTGTTTTGTGTTAGGAATTGCCACCCCTACTTTTTGATGGCATCTCTTTATGTGTTGTATGATATAAATAGAATTTTCTTGTACTTTTCAGGTTTATGCCGCTAAAAATGGGCAAGAGATGACTCGCAAAGCTGCTTACATTCACTATAAAAAGGTACTTATGCTCAATTATGTTTATCTCCCAACTTCTTTACCTTGGTTTGCTTTATAATTGATAAAGTTTGTTTTAAACTTTTATTTTTTGCGTGTAAATATGATTTGAGAAAAATTGTTACTTTTGTCTTATAGCAATCCGTTTTCAACTTTCATTCATTTAAATTCGTTGTTTTGACAGGAGAGCGGAGGAGGATCTAACAATAAAAAGGCAAAGAAAACTTTCACCAAGAAGAAATGAGTGTTGATTATGTGGCTTGTTTGTTAATTTTTTTTATTAAGTCATGTTTAATTAAAAAATGACTTAATGCAGACAACTTCAGTTTTATTACTTAATATTTTCAGTTATCTTTTTCTATTAAGTCACAAACAAACAGTTTTCATATGACTTAATTTATTCAGTTTTTTTTTCATATTAAGTCAATTAAGTCGAAATCAAACACACCCAAAGAATTTGAATGGGATTGCTCAAACACAGTTGACACTAGTCGCTTCAGAAGTGATTGTGAATTTTCTGATTCTGCTCAGTACCGGAAAATAAAGAACATAAAGCGGAAGCTTTTTGAATATATGTTTTACTTTATTGAATTTATGTCTAATTAGAAGTTAGGGGTGTTTGTTTAAGCTTATAAGACAGAAGCCGTGTTCGGCTTATATAACATAAGCCACAATTATTTGGCTTATTTTAACACTTACGAGCTTATATAACATTGACAATGTTATATAAGATGTTATATAAGCCTGTAAGTCACAAATAAGCCACAAAATTGTGGCTTATGTTATATAATCCGAACTCATATAAGCTAATAAGCCCATACATAAGCCGAAACAAACACCCCCTTAGACTAGTTAATTAATAGAGTACAGTCAATATTAGAAAGTCAACTGTGTTTTTGATCAAAATTATGGGAATTTGATATGATCATATGAAGATGGAAATGATCATGTACAAATGATTCTATAGTCTACAAGTGTTGTATGATCATACACAAGAGTGTATCGTTTTATGCTCTTTGGGTTGAAATCATAAAGAACAAAACCATTTGACTTTTTTTAGTCAAAGTATTGACTTTCATCAAATTTAATGATTTTTTATTCAAATGTAACGAACATAGAGTGTTTGTTACTGCTGGTATTGTCAAATAAAAAAAGAAAGTTGAAGGGCATGTTATGACAATACTATATAAATATTTTTTTGAAGAATGGAGTTATGATTTCATTGCATGTTGATTTTAGTAAGAAATGGAGCTTGATTTTATATGTTTGTGGATTTGGATCTTTTACTTCAAAACCGGGTCAAGAAGATGACCCATGAAAAAAAACCGAAGTTTTGCTTTTTCACAGATTGGCCACACAAGTTTTAAACATTTAAGTTTATTTCAAAGTTAGTTTTGCCAGTTATATTTGAAGCTCTTAGCCAATTGTTAAAAAACCTAATTAGAGATTGTGTACTCTCAAATATAAGTGTTAGATTTGTAGCGAAATACGTGACAAATCACAAATATACATTAGTTACATCAAGATAGAACTACTCTGAGTTGATTAACATGTTGGAAAGGTAGATAAAAATGATATACTTGCATAAGTTATGTTTTTGGACGTTATATGAACGTATCAGGCATTAGTGTTTGCAATGGAAATGCGCGTGTATATGTCGAAGTAAAATATATGATGTTGATTAAATGAAGAGCTTTGGAACAATTGACTGGGAATTGCCAACTTTTTCTTTATCATTGTTGACAAGCGAAGTACATTTTTACACGGGGGACGCTTAAAAGGAAAAAATCAATTATTGTGTGTAAACTAACTACAGTACTTCTCTTATTGTATGTATACTATTACTTTTGTGTAGTTGCCTTCATTTAAAAAAAGAAGAAAAAGTTGAACGGCTTGTCATGCCATTACCCTTAATTCGTGAACGTCGATTTTTATTCTCAAAAATCATAGGGAGACAAAAGGTCGATCAAGATTTCATCAAACAATGTGAGTTATGGATCATCAAATTAACCAAAAGGTGGATGAAGACACAATTGAGGGTAATTCATTGTTGTACGTTTGGTTGGTAGTTTAATCTTGCTTAGTTTGTTTTGTAGAACCTAGTTTAAGCTTAAACTTTGTTAATGCAAAATCACTGGTGTACGTATTTGATGATCTATACAAGGTTATGTTAGTGGGTTATTATTACTAGATTAAAATTGCATTAAGCCTATTGTATTCTTATAAGTGGGCCTATCCCGTTTCATAGTTCTTTATATTGTATGAACACTTTCATAATTATTCAAAAAACACAGTTACAATAAGAGGTGAGATCAATAGAAAACAAATCTAATTTTAAGAACAAACCATAAGATCTCAACCATTCATCTTCTTTTTCATCCAATGGATGAGACGAAAGCAAAAATTAACAAAGGAATGGTAGAAATGTAATTCTATAAAAACCCACTTTCTACCATTTTTTAAAAAAAACAACATATCTTGCAAACGGTAAATCTTCAAGCTACAAAAAATACACCAACGCGACGAGAAAAAATCATATTTCTATAGATATGCACTTTTATATACTTTCGACGAACTTTTTATTCAAAATTTCCGTCCAGACAAATCACACGTGATCCGTAAAAAAAATACATGTGATTTGTTATTTTTAAAAAATCACAAGTGATCCACCAAAAAATCACAAGTGGTCCAAAAAGAATCACATGTGATTCACCAAAGAATCACATGGGATTTTACAAGTCACATTCGATCTTTAAAGTAATAAATCACATATGATCTTTAATTTCAAATCAACTTATTCTTTCATTTTATAAAACAAATTCCTGAAATCACGTGTGATTCTGTTTTTTATTTTTTTCCTCTCTTATGAAAAAATGTAAATTACGTGTGATTCAGTTTTAATTTAAAAATGAGTAAATCACATGTGATTCACTTTCAAAAATAATTTAATGTAAAATCACATGTGATTTGCGTTAAATCACATGTGATTTGTGGTAAATCACATGTGATTTGAGGTAAAATCACATGTGATTTGAGGTAAAAAAAAAAATACTGTTTATGTTGGGGGAAAAACAATAATTAGCTTAAGTTAACAAATGTATACACAACTGTTTGCAACGAGTATCATTTTTTTAAATTTAGCCGGCTATATTTAACAAAAGTTTAAAAAGCTTTATATAAACAAAGAAAAGGCATCTCACTCCAATTAAAAGTATATAAAAGTTGCCAAACCATTATAGAAAGATCAAGTAGAAAGTTAGTACTTAGTACTAGACTTCAAAACCACAAATACATTTACAACATAAGAGCTTCAAGTTCATTGATTCATAAGAGCTTCAAGTATGATGTCTTCTTAAGCTTTAGAGGCGAAGACACTCGAAAGAACTTTGTTTATCATCTATATCATGCTCTTAAGCAGAAATCCATTGAAACATACAAGGATGATGAGAACATTAAGCAAGGGAATATGATCAGTGATCAGCTTATTAAGGCCATTGAAGACTCAAAATTTTACATTATTATTTTCTCCAAGAATTATGCTTCTTCATCTTGGTGCTTGGAAGAGCTTGTTAAGATTATGGAATGCCAGACGATGGACGAGCACACTGCTTACCCTGTGTTCTACGATGTGGAGACCACTGAAGTACGCAAACAAACTGGGGCAGTTGAAGATGCATTTGCAAAACATAAAGACGAAAAAGCTGCAAGAAAATGGAGAGAGGCTTTGCAAGAAGCATCTGATTTGGTTGGGTTTGAGTTGAAAAGCATTGCTAATGGGTAAGTAAATTTCTTCATCATATCTATGCAATATTAGTATATTTTTTGAAAGGGTTGGGAGTTAAGTTATGTTTCATTTTTAGCAAACAACCTCAGCTTTGGGCATATGGTTCGTCATTCTTTAACACACTGTCGTCAAACTTACAGTATAATCTGTGGTGTGAAACCACAGATAAGTTTTCACCTAAATAACTATATTATTCTTTTTTATAAGGGTATAGACTATAAAGAAGGAAGCTTTAGAGGTGGTCATTTGTCATTTGTATACACCACATGCTTTCTGAAACTCTTATATGGAATTTACATGTATAAGTTATAACACTACCAAGTCATTTAATAAACTTTTTAGAAAGTTTAAATGTGAGTTGTAGAGTATTATTTTCTCTCTTTTGTCCTTACACTTAAACTCGCCGGTCCTCTATGTACAATGGAAACTTCCAACTCGAAGGTACGAAGTGCTATCAGGACAAGTTGTACAATATGCTCAAGGTCTTCCCTTAACGATCAAAGTTTTGGGTTCATTTCTTTGTGGTCAAGGTGAACCTTACTGGGTAGATGCTATAGAAAGACTAAAAACCATTCCATTAACGGCAACTATGGATAGATTGGAAATAAGCTTTAATGGTCTAGATAATGATCACAAAGAAATATTCTTAGATGTTGCATGCATACTAAAAGGTAGGGTCAAAGAATATGCAATTAGAGTGCTTGAAAGCCGTGGATTATTGACTAATGACCTGGTAAGAATAAAATTGAGTATATATTGACTAATGACTATGTTTCCATATCAAAAACACATACTAGTAACAATTCTCTTCTTGCTCTTTGTTCGTCTCTCTAAAAGTTTTCCCCAAATTCATTAATTCGAATTGAATTATCATTCAATTCGCTTTATATCATCTTCATTCACTCTCAATTTGATAATGTTTTCAGTGTTTTTGGGCGTTTTGAAATATAGGGTCCCAACAAATATTTAAGGAGTTTTATTTTTTCGATTTCAGGGTACCCAAGCAACTAAATGTCTATACTTACCGATCTCATGGGATTTGAGTGCTGAAATTGCAGTAAAAGGTCTAGCAAAAATGAAGGATCTTAGATTTGTTTATATGAATCTCTGTAAGGATTATTCTAAGGGCAATATTGTTGAATTTGATAAAGTTAGCGAATACCTTCCAAGTTCCTTACGATATATGAGTTGGGTTGGATTTCCTTTTTCGAGTTTACCGAATACATTTCAAGGAAAATATCTTGTTACACTTGACTTACGTTTCAGCAAGATTGTTCAACTTTGGGAAGATGGAGAAGAAAAGGTAGAATGAATAATGGTTAGATTGTTGTTTTTTCATGATTCATTATGATCCTATATATCTATTGGTTTGTCATTGCACCAATATTAATTGTTTTTTGTACTTATGTTAGGTTCTTCATAAGCTAAGGTTCCTCAAAATCAGGGATTCAAAGTTGAGGACCTTTGACCTTAGGGTGGCTCCAAATCTTGAACAGTTGACTATTTACAGATGTGATGATTTCGGAGAGCTTAATGTACCTGCTGATAATCACTCAAAGCTCGAATATCTCACCCTCACTGATTCAAAGTTGACAAACCTTCACCTTGGAAATACTCCGAATCTTGAGACCCTAATACTTAGAGGCTGTCATGATTTGGTAGAATTTCAAATGCCCGATGATAGTCTAAAGCTCCAACATTTCGAACTTAGTCATTCAAAGTTGAAGACCCTTCACCTATGGCGTACTCCGAATCTTGAGAGGCTTATACTCCAAGGATGTAATGATTTGGTGGAACTTCAAATGCCTGCTGAAAGTTTAAAGCTCGAATATCTCAACCTCAATGATTCAAAGTTGACAAACCTTCACCTCGGGAATACTCCAAATCTTAAGAAACTAGTACTCGAAGGCTGTAACGATTTGGTAGAACTTCAAATGCCTGCTGAAAGTCTAAATCTCGAATATCTCTACCTCAATCATTCAAAGTTGAAGACCATCCACCTCGGGAACACTCCGAATCTTGAGAAGCTAAGTCTCACAGGCTGTAATGATTTGGCAGAACTTCAAATGTGTTCCGAAAGTCTAAAGCTTGCATTTCTTGACCTCAGTCATTCAAAGTTGACAAACCTTCACCTTAGGAATAATCCGAATCTTAAGGCGCTAATACTCGAATGTTGTACTGAATTGGTAGAACTTCAAATGCCTGCTGAAAGTTTAAAGCTTGAATATCTCAACCTCAATGATTCAAAGTTGACAAACCTTCATCTCGGGAATACTCCAAATCTAAAGTACCTAACACTCCAATGTTGCAGTGATCTTGTAGAACTTCAAATGCCCGCCGAAAGTCCAAAGCTCGGATATCTTAACATCATGTTCTCAAAGTTGACAAACCTTCACCTCGGGAATACTCCGAATATAAAGATGCTCATACTCAAAGGCTGTAAAGATTTGGTAGAACATCAGATGTCTTTTGAGAGTCTAAAAATCGAATATCTCGACCTCAGTCATTCAAAGTTGAGGACCCTTGACCTTAGGCTCACTCTAAATCTCGAAAGATTAAATCTTGAAAGCTGTTA
This sequence comes from Chrysanthemum seticuspe, assembly GCA_019973895.1. Classification (NCBI taxonomy): domain Eukaryota; kingdom Viridiplantae; phylum Streptophyta; class Magnoliopsida; order Asterales; family Asteraceae; genus Chrysanthemum; species Chrysanthemum seticuspe. The sequence goes on along the minus strand of BPTQ01000006.1, from coordinate 11,464,090 downwards.
TGATTTGGTAGAACTTAACGCTCCCATTGGATGTCTCAAAAAGCTTGTCCTGTTAGCCTTGAGTGGTTGTGGGAGGTTTAAATATTTTTGGTTTAACAAGCAGCTTGATTCATGTAAGGTTGATTCTTTATCTGAGTTACATCTGATTGCAGAGCCAATAGATGTTTGCTCATTGCACTCCGACAATGATTCTCCAAAGTTTCGGTTTGAATGTGATTATAAAGAAGATCCAGCTGCATCGTTTGGAAATCTTGAAAGGCTTATTTCTATAGGTCTTTGTGCTTGTACTAACCTTGAGAGTTTTTCAAGAAGCATATGTAGTTTACAAGGTTTAAGAAAGCTTACACTTGAAGGCAGTATTCCAGAAGCACCCCGGGACCTTGACCAGTTAGAATGTCTAGAGGAGCTAATTTTTTTATCTACAAAGATTATAAATCTTCCTGATAGCATTTGTATGATGAAACATCTCAAATCTCTCGAACTTAAATCGATTTTGCTTCTTGAGAAGTTACCCGATGGTCTTGGCCGAATAGAATCTCTAGAGACGCTAATTATAACGAATTGTAACTATTTACGAGATATTCCAAACAACATGGCTAAGATAAAGTGTGTTATATCACCAAAGGTCTACAAGCGCTGTACTCATGGGAAATACAAGCAGCGGCCCATAAATGAGGCAGTTGACAGACCCACTGGAGCCAATACATAAATATCAGGTACATTCTCTGTCTCTGTTTTTGTATTGATCGCCTTACATTTGTTCCATTTTAACGTCATTTTTTCTAACTTGATGTAATTTTTTATGTTTTTTTTCTTTCACTAGGCAGTGTTGATTGTTTTCACGTGCTTAGATTCTTCATCGCGTCACTTAAATGAACCAAAGGATCATAGTTGATTGTTGATTAATATCAAGTGTTTCTCGCTCAATCAGTTTTGGTCATTGATGATTTTCTCCTGTACACTCACAAAAGTACTATCGTTTGTAAATACGTGTTTCAAATTATGATTTCTTTTATTTTTCTATATCACTATATTAGTACTTACTTTTTATTACACTGTTAGATTACATTATAATCCCCATCTTGGATTTTGTACTAATTACTGTAAATCATAGTAGAATTTGAAGTTAGATAAGTTAATTCATGGAGTTCAATAAACACAGTTGACTTCTTTAGAAAGTCAAACTCTTTTCTTGATGAAAATGAAAAGAATTTTATACGATGCTGGAGATGATCATGTAAATATTAAACTTAAGAAAGTGTTATAAGTTATGTATGATTATATATAAGTTTTGATTCACATAAATAAGCTCTACATGTGGATGAAATCATTAAACATAAAAGCATTTGACTTTTTGAGTCAAACTTTTGGCTTTCAGTAATAAGAAAGTGTTATAAGTTATGCTGAGATTTTTATGAAATTTAACCGACAAACATAATTCAGTAATAAGAAATTATTAGAGCATCAACTGTTTGTATTTTTGAAATCCATTGAGCAATCGTATGTTTTCTTTGTCATGGTTCGGCTTCAAAATGTAGAATGTACAATTCTGACAATAGTGTGACACGGTAAAACTGAAGTAACACAAAACGTTGCTTATAACTAAAACAGCGTCAATACTGACCACATACATGTACAGTACAAGACAGCAAGCTTTGATGCTACAAACTCAGCTTCTTTGTTGCAGTACATGGAACTGGTTTCATGCAACAAAGTTGACTTGTTGAGAAAGTCAACTGATGAAAAAGATGCGATTTTGACATGAGTTTAGATGTTAAAAATGAATTCATTAATGATCTGACATCAACCATTTTTATTAAAGGGCCTATTATGTTAAACACTCGTACCTCCAAACTCTTTAGCAGATGGATTTATTAAACTTTGAAGCCCTGTTTCAATCTTTATTGGGCAAGGTCAAATAATTGTTGATAGATAAAACTGATAATTAAACCTCGTTTAATTACAACACTACCCCTAAGGAATTAGAAAAACCCCCAAAATGTGGTTTGTTTTTGGTAAAAAGCGGGTCAGAATCGTAACTCGGTTAAAAAGTGTTTACTTTATTTGAGTTTTGTTTCTTCACACTTTGTCCACAAGGTTTTCTATAAAAGGTTTATTTATTTGCACTTTATCCAAACGGCTTATAAAGAGTAGTGTCATTGATCTCTCAGCATTCTTTATGACTATAGTTTGATCTCATGTTCTCTTTATTTAGCATCTAAGATGAATGCTTTTATAGGGTAATCACACTCTTTAACAAAATCAGAACCTTGAGTTCTTGAGCAGAACTTGGTCAAGACAGACTAGTTATTCTCCAATTTTACAAATTACACGGATTGTCAATTTTCACGTGATTTTGGCTTTATCCCATTTTGGTCATTGTCAGTATTGTCTGGTACACTCCCAAAGTATGCTTTTTTGTAACAATTACAGTAATACTTTTTTAAATACACACTATTAAGGTATAATTGATTCATGTAGCTCAATAGCTACAGTTGACTTCTTAGATAGTCAAACTGTGTTCTTAATTAAAAATGGTCGGATTTTTATATGAGGCTGGAGATGATCGTATTAACAATAAGCTTAAGAAATTGTTTTTAAGTTATGCAAGATCATATTACATAAAGAAGCTCTAAATTTGGATAAAATCATTAAGCAAAAACATTAAAAATTTGACTTTTTAAGTCCAACTATTGGCTTTGGTCATGTTAGAGCACCAATGCCAATCCCCATGCACAAATTCAAAAATCCTGTTAATTTGTTTTTCTTTGATGTGAGTTTCCAATACAACACAAATATTCAGATTTTCATCACTTATAAACTTCTTCACATCCTTCTGCATATCCTTATTACACATACCCCTAACATTCCAAGCAACCATTTTTAACTCAATATTCATTGTTGACATTGTAAGCTATCTTTATAAGAGCCCTTTCTCAGCATACCGGAAGCATTTCCTGCTAATTCATTATCAGTTATACTCTTTGCAATTCCATTCACCTTATCAAAGACATCTTCCACACCAGGGCATTCTTTTTCCCATTTTGCCTCCCACTGATCTTTGAAATACTTAAACATATCACCATTCCAATTCATAGATTCTTCCAATGTTGGTTGTCTCTGGTTATTAACAAACTTATCAACAATATCCTTCCCATTCCTTTGTTTGACTTCAGGGCATTCACTATCCTCAATTTCCTCAAAAACAACAAACTTATTAGCACTCCTTCTGATCTCCTCCACTGTCATTTTACTGACTTTCCATGGGCTTTTTGGGCTCATAGGCTAAGGATAGCTTTCATGGCTTACAGGATTAAGAGCTTTAGAAGCATTCATGTCTTTGTTACTTTGTGCATCTTTAGTATTAGTATTGGGGGCATTTTGACTCCTATTAGTAGCTTTCCTATTAACAGGTCTAAACTCTATTCTATTCTTGTAGTTCTTGTTGAATTGACCACCCTTGTTACCCATATCTCTAGCATGCTTGTTATTATTGTTACCCAAATTACCCTCACTTATACTAACTTTCCCAGGACCACTATTCTTACCAGAAGCCTCCGTCATATTTGTTCCACATGTACCATCATTGTGACAAAATTTTTTTGCTTTGACTGCACCTTGGTGGTTTCCAGTTATACTCCACAATGACAAACTTAGAACAAGAGACAACTAGATCTTTGCCCTTATAATACAGTTCAACTTTGTCCTTGAAGTCTTGAGTAGCCTTAATCTCAACCAAAACTCTCAAGTCCACACGTCTGATCGTTGTTCACAAGCAGAAACACAAAACAATAACTGGATTACTAGAATACGCTCGCTAGTATTAATCAGAAAAGTACTTGCTTTACAAAAACTGATATTGAATGCATTACTGACAAACCACAGCTCGGTTTGTATATATAGGGAATAGAACATGCTTTCCTAATCCTACTACAATTCTAATATAAATAAAATACTAGAACCGACATTCACCCATGGGCTTGGGTCGATGGCTGCTGCTGCCCCATGAGCTCGGGTCAGACATTAGCCCAACATTCACCCCCCTAATTTCTGACTTGAGATAGGGAGATCTTCAACTCCGAGTAACTCTTGCATTTCCTTGAACTTAATCCTTGCGAGAGCTTTCGTCAGAATATCAGCACGTTGCAAATCACCTCTTACAAACTCAACTTGTACTTGGCCTCTTTCAACACATTCTCGGATGAAATGATAACGTGTGTTTATATGCTTGCTTCTTCCGTGAAAGACTGGATTTTTCATAAGTGCAATAGCCGATTTGTTGTCAACAAATAAGACCACCACTCTTTCTTCCATTCCGGTTATTTCACTCAACAATCCACGTAACCATATCCCTTGACACGCGGCTGAGGTTGCAGCCATGAACTCGGCTTCACAAGACGATAGAGCCACCGTGTTTTGCTTTTGTGAGCACCAAGTGATAGGTGATTTTCCTAGATAAAATACATGCCCAGTTGTGCTTCGACCATCATCTTGGTCCATAGCAAAACTACTATCACTAAACCCCACTAACTCCTTGGTTTTCTCTTGGTTGTATCGTATTCCAAAATTTAAACTACCTTGAATATACCTTAGTATTTGTTTCACAGCTGCCATATGTGATTCTTTTGGTTCTTGCATATAACGACTAACCAAACCAACCGAATAAGATAAATCAGGTCGAGTGTGTAGTAAATACCTTAAACAACCAACTCGTCGTCTAAACAGAGTTGCATCAACTGGTTTTCCTTCCTTGTCCATGCTTAACTTCATTCCAGGTTCTAATGGACATTGAGTAGAATTCGCTTCATGCATCCCAGCATCTTTCAAGATCTTCTTTGCATAGCTTTCTTGACTTATTGAGATACTCGAATCCTCTTGTTTTACTTCAATGCCAAGATAATAGCTTAACTTTCCCAAGTCACTCATATCGAACCTTTCTTGCATTTGTCTCTTAAATTCACCAATTTCGCCAAGCTTCGAACCGGTTACTAAGAGATCATATACATAGACCGCAATAATCAAGATTGACTTGTTTGTCTTCTTCACATACACCGCTTGTTCGTGTTGGCATCTTTTGAAAGACATTTGCTTGAGTTCTCTATCAAGTTTTGTATTCCACGCCCTTGGTGCTTGTTTAAGTCCATAAAGCGCCTTTTTCAACTTGTAGATCTTCCTTTCTTCTCCTTTCTTCACGAACCCCTCCGGTTGTGTAACAAACACTTGCTCTTTTAGTTCCCCATGTAAAAAAGCTGACTTTACATCTAGATGATGTAGCTCCCATGCTTCTTTTGCGGCCAATGAGATCAATAAACGCACCGTTTCAATCCGTGCTACGGGCGCAAAAACTTCGTCATAGTCAATTCCTTCCTTTTGAGCATAACCCTTTGCTACTAAACGAGCTTTGAACTTATTAATTGAACCATCCGGATTTCTCTTAATTTTGAACACCCACTTTAATCCAATAGGATTAACATTACCCGGAGCTTCAACTAATTCCCATGAATCATTCTTCTCGATAGACTCAATCTCTTGTTTCATAGCAACCATCCACTTGCTTGAGACTTTTGCTTCTTGGAACGTTCTTGGTTCATCATCTTCAATCAAAAGTAGATTTTGATCTTCATTAGCAACTGAGGTTCTTGATCTAGACCCCATAATAAAGTCATTAAATCTAGTTGGCTTAGTTGAAACCCTTGAAGAACGCCTCATAATTGGTTGAGTTTCCGTCACAAGATTAGGGTCATTCCCCGCCTCCAATTGAACTTCTTGTTCGGTATTGACCGGTTGATTTTCATCAACATCATGATGATTTTCAGCCTCTTGATCTTCTGCCTCAACTTCATCGGTCACACCTGGGTTAACAAATCCACAACCCGTATCAATAGAACCGTGCCATTCTATAATAAACATACCTGGGTTTAGCTCGTGTGTTTCGCTTCCAGCAACATACTTCCAGCCAAGTTCCTCATTAAACTCCGCATCACGACATACCACTATCTTCTTTAGTTTTGGATTGAACAGTCGAAAACCTTTTGTACCTGGCTCGTTTCCGATGTAAATGAGTCGTGTTGACCTGTCGTCTAACTTATGTAAATATGGCCTTGTTCCCGTTGCATAAGCCACACATCCAAATACCCGCAAACCCTCCAAGTTAGGCTTTTTTCCTTTGAAAGCCTCGTATGGAGTTTGATTAACTAGAGCTCGAGTTGAAACTCTATTAATCAAGAATGTAGCGTGTCTAACTCCTTCAGCCCACATGTAGTTTGGTACGTCTCGTGCTTTCAAGATGCTTCTAGTCATTCCCATAAGAGTGCGGTTTCGCCTTTCCACGACTCCATTTTGTTACGGTGTGTAGGGAGTGGTTAGATGTCTTGTTATACCCTCGTTTTCACAAAAGTTGGTAAATTCTTTTGAAGTGAACTCACCTCCTCTATCGGTCCTTAGGGTTATAATCTTGCTTCTCGACTTCTTCTCAACTAAAGCTTTGAACTTTTTGAAGTATTCAAATGCCTCACCTTTTTCCTTCAAGGTAAAAGTCCACATAAACCGTGAGAAGTCATCAATAAGAACAAATATGTACCTGTTTCGTGCTATGGATGGTGGAGAAATTGGTCCACATAGGTCGGCATGTATAAGTTGAAGAGGATGTGTTGCCTTAAATTTTGCAGCTTTAGGAAACGCCTTCTTGGTTTGTTTTCCTACCAAACAAGATTTACACAACTTGTTCTCTTGATGAATTATTGGCAACTTTTCAACCATGCCCTTCCTTGCCATTAATTCCATCGTCTCGAAATTAATGTGACCCATCCTAGCATGCCATAACCAAGCATCATCTTCCATCTTTGCTTTGAGACACACCGGACTTCCAACTTGGAGCTTAATCTTGTAAAGTCTATTACTTGTTCTAGGAACCTTCATCAAAAGCTTGCCATCTGAGTCACGCATAGTAAGAAGGTTACCTTTCATACGAATGTCACATCCGCCTTCGGTAGCTTGCCCAAGACTAATTATGTTGCTTTTTAGCTCGGGTAGGTAATAGACTCCAGTGATTAACCGTTGCTCTCCCGTTTTCCCTTCAATGATTATCGAACCCTTCCCTTTTATCTCGATGTAGGAGTTATCACCAAACTTCACTCTGCCGGAGATATTCTCATTCAACTCCGAAAAGTATTCTCGGATCCCCGTCATGTGATTACTTGCTCCATTATCCAAATACCAAGTGTCTTCCTCGTTTGGCTTAGTATTCAATTGGTTTGGGATAATCTTTTCTTCATTCAAGAAAACTACTTCTTGAACGCTTTTCATCATAAAAAGTGTTGGGTCATCATCATCCTCCGTTTTCAAAAGGTTTGCTTCATGCTTTTTCTTTTGTTCACTTCGTTCGGGACAATTAGAAGCAAAGTGACCATATTCATCACATCTGAAGCATTGAATCTTTGAAAGGTCTCGACTTTTGTTCTTCTTTTGATCCGTCTTGCTCCCGGAGTTGTTTTGGTTTCCACGGTTGTGGTTATTAGCTTGACCACTACCACGAGATTTGTTTTGAGAAGAAAAGTTTTGACCCTTACCGTTGCCACCAGAAGAATTCCTTCCTCGACCTTTCTTATCATATCTTTCAGCCCTTCCGAACATCAATTTGCCTTGATCTTCAGAAGTGGTGTCAACACCCTTCATTCTTCCTTCAAAATCTTTCAACCTTCCAATTGCTTCTTGAAAAGACATAGTATTCAAGTCAGCAAATTGTTCTATTGAGGCAACAATTGCAACATACCTATCCGGAACGGATGCAAGTAGCTTCTTAACAAGTTTCTTGTCTTCATAAATTGTTCCCAAGCTATTGACTTCAGTTACAATTTTGCCCAACCTAGCCGCAAAGTCATCGATTGATTCGTTGACTTTCATCTTTAAAGATTCGAATTCCGTCTCCAAGGTTTGCAACCTTGCGTCTCGAACCCGATCAACACCCACATACCTGGTCTTCAAAGCTCCCCAGATTTCTTTGGCTGTGTTGAATTGTGAAACTTGAAAAACAAGTTCTTCTGGAATCGCCTGGAAGAGTAACGCTACTGCCATGTGATCTTGCTTAGCAACAACTTGTGTTCCTTCCCCTGGTTCCAGTGCATCGAGTATTCCATGGACTCGGAATACCGCTTTAACTCTTATTGCCCATATGTTATAGTTCGTGCTTGTTAACATTGGACATTGAAGAGCCGTTTTAGAATGTTCAATTGGTGGTTGACTCGACTCGCCTTGCACCATCCTTCTTGAACGCCTTTTGTAAGTTACCAGTGTAGTTGGATTATCTTCCAGCCCTAGAACACGCTTGTTTTACTTCTTGCCTAAGTAAACCAAGTTAAAGTTTGAAACTTTATTAACTTCTTGGAAACCCTTTATGTTCGACTGTCTTGGAAACCTTCTGTGATAGTCTTTGCTTGAACCTTGCTGTGATCGACTTTGGTGAAACCTTGCTGTGATCGACTTTGGTTAAACCTTGATGTGATCGACTTGGCTCAAACCTTGCTCTGATACCAATTCAAGTCCACACGTCTGATCGTTGTTCACAAGCAGAAACACAAAACAATAACTGGATTACTAGAATACGCTCGCTAGTATTAATCAGAAAAGTACTTGCTTTACAAAAACTGATATTGAATGCATTACTGACAAACCACAGCTCGGTTTGTATATATAGGGAATAGAACATGCTTTCCTAATCCTACTACAATTCTAATATAAATAAAATACTAGAACCGACATTCACCCATGGGCTTGGGTCGATGGCTGCTGCTGCCCCATGAGCTCGGGTCAGACATTAGCCCAACAAACTCTTGCAAAACTAATATTACCGGTACCGTCCTCACACATTCTAGTATTTGCCCTATCCATAATGATTGGTTTTCACAGTCCATGCCTCAACTGGTACATCAAACAGTTTAATCCAGCATGGTAAGACAACACGATCACTTCTATCCACAATGATATTAGAATCCCACTTTTGAACCATGAGTGGCTTATTATTGACTAACCAGAGGCCACTCTCCAGCACATGATTCATTCCTACTTCTTCTCTAAATTTGAACAATTACAACCCATTTTGAGACACATATCTTTTAGTCCAAACTTACCCCACATTCTAACTAAATTGTACTTAAGCTCATAGTATGACATTTTACAACCAACAAAAGGTCCACACAATGTTAACATCCATTTTGTACTACCTTCCAGTAAAAGTTCATCATCAAATACCATCACTTCCCTTCCATCATCAATCACAGTAGGTATCAATATTAATTTGTTCCTAATGATACTAATAGTAGGTTTGACATTATCAACAAATGACTTAAGTAACACATTTTTACTCCTACTATTATCATTAGAATATGAAGCACTAGTAGCCTTGTCACCATTGAAATCATTATTACTTTGATCATGAGGAATTTGACTTACAGTGGTTGCAACAGTAATATACACATCAATGCCAGTTTCATTAACCATTTTCGTCCTAATAGATGCACTGGGTGTAGGAAATTCATTTGCAGCCAAACACTCCCCTTTCTTAGTGCTCCACATTCAGTGTCCTCCATTGACCCCACACCATTAGTATTCTCACCTCTATCCCTTCTTCTCACCTTCATTTCTCACTTCTTGTCCTTTATTCTACACTAACTCACAAACAGTATCCTTATACTTATTAGGAACAGTTTTCTTCCTTTTAGATGTTCTTCCTTTAGGTGACATGATTAAGTACAATTGGACCATTCAAACAACTCATTATTACTTAAAACTTGACCGGATTGGTGTTGATTGTAATATTATAAAAGGAATTGAACCAATAGGCCTCTGGTCCAATGGTATGGAGGTTTTACCCTCCTAGGCAAGGTCTCAAGTTCGAGTCTTGTCTAGGACGATGGGGGTTTACTCCCCCGCGCGTAAAGGGAAGGGTGCCATTGCCTTCTGGGCTGGACCAACCTGGTTGTGTGGGCTCGCTACGCTTTCTGGGCTAGGAGCCATGTAGCCACAGTTGCCGTTAAAAAATATATATAAAAGGAATTGAAAAAACAAAATTTGGCGCCAAAATAAAAAAACATGGTAGAAATATTGGGTAGAAATTGGGGAAATTCATATCGATCGGTGTAGAATTGAAAACTATATTGATCACACGGTTTAGAATTGTGAATTACGGTCAAGAACCAACGTAATTGAGGATTTTCAAGGTTTTTTAACGGTGAAAATTGGAGGGAAAGTAGTTAGGGGTTTGTTGGAAGAGAGAGAAAAGTTTTTTAATTCTAACTACACATATTTTTGCAGTATAGTAAATTCATTTTGTCTTCAATGTTAAGTTTGAGTTTATTATTAGTTAATGTTGGAGTTCAGTTTCTGCAGTTCACGACCTTAAACTAGGTCGGTTATGATTCGGGTCATACTTTGGTTGTAACTTGTAAGTGGGTCAAGAAGACAACCCGAGAGAAAAATGAAGTAAGTATTTTATAGTATAAGTTTTGGTTTTTCACACTTTGGCCACAAGACTAAAAGGGGTCAGAAATGAAGAAAAGGAAAGAGTTGAAGGACCTCTTATGTCATACCTCCAAATTGATGGTTTAATTACTGAATCCTAATTAATTGCTACACTAGCTAGGGGTGTTCAAAAAACCCGAGAAACCGACGAACCGAGCCGATCCGGTCAATCCGAAACCGCTAAAAACCGATAACCGAAGAAACTGAAACCGAGAAAGCCTGAAACCGAAAAACCCGCTTATCACGGTTTGGTTTCGGTTTTTACTTTTAGTTATCCGTGGTTACCCGAACCGAACCGAGTATAATATACATGTAAGTTTTAACAAACCATTCATAAAAATGTACAAGTATTAACTATATTATTGCACTACTTTTATCATATAATGCATTTTTACTTATCTAATTTGATTATTTACTAACGTCCATGGATTACATATGATTAATGTGATCGTAATCTTTAAACGTCAAATAATTAGTATTAGTTATTTTGTTAGATATGGTAATTTGAATGTTGCTATCGCGACACAACAACATTACTATTATTCTAATATCGTTAATGTTATTTAATTTTACTAAAATGACATATTACGTTCTAATTTATGTTATTGTTCGCCCGATTCGATTCGATTAATTTTTTTGAATGGTTAACCATGACCCGAACCGCGGGTAACCGCTCATTTCGGATACCCGCATGTCCGGTTACCCGCCTAGTACGGTTCGGTTTTGGATAGTAAAATGAACTACCCGCCCCGTGATGGATAGTTAAAATCTCTAACCGAACCGAGCCGAACCGCCCCGTGAACACCCCTAACACTAGCACAAGGAATTCGAAAAACCACCAAAATGTGGCTTGTTTGTTTTGGGTAGAAAGCGGGTCAGAATTATGACCCGGTACAAATGTGGATACTTTGTTAAATTTCATTCAAAGGGAATGAACAAATGGCGATGGGTGGAGGATAGGGGGTTTTCGGGTTCGGCTACGGTGGATTTGGGTTCGGGTTCTGGTGTTGTTGATAATAATGCTAAAGGTAAATGATACTATTTTTTGGGATGTTTTATTGAGCTTCTTTGTTTATCTTATTATTGCGTTTTTATCTAGTTGTGCTAGTGTTACTTTGGTAATGCTGATTATCAGTGAAGTTTAATGGTGAAGTAATCCGAATCAGATAGTATGAATCAGCGACTTTGAAATAGTTTGTCTAAAAATGATATTAATCAGTTATCAGCTATTAAGAGTAGTCATTAATGCCTTTTTTAGTAGGTTCAAATTGATTTCATAAAAAGAAAAACAAAGTTTGTGTTTCTGTATGCTTATCAGGATGAGTTTGGGAGCTAATTACATTATTTTGAACTCTAATAGTAAAGAAAGCTGGAATTAGTTTCTGTATGTTGTGGGTGGATAGGGGGTTGTCGGGTTTGGCTACGGTAGATTTGGATTTGGGTTTTGGTTCTGGTAAGAGTACAGTGGATTGATTGGGTTCGGTTGTTCGGCTAAGGGTAAATGATACTATTTTTGTTTAATGTGATTGTTTATTAGAGTTGCTTTGTTAGTTATGAACTTATGATATGATACAGATCAGGGGATGTTTATTGATCTTGTTTGTTTATCTCATTATTGCTTTTTTTTTTATCTAGTTTTGAAGGATTGCTTATCCAAACTGCTTATATGATCTCGTGAGCGAATTAGCAAATATAATAAGCCAATTAACAGTTTTTCATAGGCACCCTTTAGTTGTGCTAGTGTTACTTTGGTAATGCTGATTATCAATCGGTATAAGTTTCAAAATCACAATCGAGTATATGTTTGGTATATGTTTCGAAATCACAATCGGTATATATTTCATTGTAGGGTAGAATGATTACATGGAATGGATCTAAACCAGCCTCTTGTGAGTGGTATGGAGTATGGAAATTATTAAGGAATGAGTCCATAACTTGAAACCCATATATGTCATCCAAACATGTACAATCATAGTCATCACCTCATTCCCATACCTCCCAACCAAACGCACCCAATGCTAAAGTAATCGGAATCAGTATGAATAAGCAAAAACTTTGAAATACTTTTGTCTAAAAATGATATCATGATCACAATCAGTTCCAGACACTAAGATTAACCGATTATTTGCCGTTTCAAAATGATATAAAGAGCAATCCTAAACACCACTAATGCTTTTTTCAGTAGGTTCAATTTGATTTCATAAAGAGAAAAACAACGTTTGTGATTCTGTTTTTCTTATCGGGGGAAGCCAATAACATTATTTTGAACTCTAATTATACAATAAACTGGACGTTAATCTGTATGTTGTGGGTGGTAGACTGATAGGACTTACGAGTAACCGTTGATAACTTCATTGTGTCTATTGTGTAATATATTTAGTTAATCTTATGATAATGTAGCAAGTTTGGTGTATATAGGGAATTGGTGCCGTTGGGCACTTGGGCTACAACTTACAACCCCTTTGGACGGTTACCAATGATTTTTCATATCCGAATAAGGAAATGAGATCGTGTTTATTAACAGGGGATATTTCATGTAATCCATCATCCCACTTTGTAACTCATTACTGTATTTAACACAGACATAAACGCTTAAATATGCAACAATTTTATGATTTATAAGATTCCATAAACTAATTTGCAGTCAGACGTATCTTAAACCATTGTGCTAATAACTATCACGCATGCTTGTTTATCATTCCCATATTCACTGGTTGTTATTATTGCTAAATGCAGATGGGACTCTTCCAACACAACACTATTCAGTTAGTAGCAGTTCCAAATTCCCGCTTACCTGACTAGGTGTTTTGACCAGAGAATCTGGACAAAGAAAGCAAAATCTCTCAAATGTCTCAAACGCGCCAGAATCCATAATCACAAGCTACAGCAAACAACCGTTTCCAAAGTTAACTGTCAGTCCTCTTAGAAAGTTTCAGCTGATTGATTCTGATATTCCTTCTATCAGTAAAGTTGCTACTAACAAGACCTGCAATAAGTCAGAACCTTATTTGAATAGGGCGCAATCTGTAGTTTTAAACCAGCCGGGAAAATTAAGTGAATCACTCAATACTTCAGCCAGAAAAGATTTATGGGAAGATTTTAGACACGAGAAGAGTTTCCATATCCCGACACCTGCATTGGATGAGGTCTCTGACGTATAATTTAGTTCCATGAAAGAAAGGGTAAAGTTCAGAGTTATATTGGAAAAAGTAGCCATAAAAGTCATGTTATGGACAGAGTAATAGGTTTAGGTGACCTAGCCCGCCAGCTCATCAGTATTTTTTCCATGATGATTTGAGGGTCCAAGAGCTAGTTCGAACTAGTTTGTGCATTTTTTCCCGTTAAATGCAGAAAATAGAGGTTCTGAGCAGCCCAGTACATCAAATATCGATTACATGTAAGTTAATTCTGCTATATTACTGATAGTTTTTCGCATGATTAATTTCATAAAAGATGGTTGTATGCGAATGACTGTATAAAGTCCGATATAATTTCTTATGCTGTCTTTCTTGTGTTTCTAGGGGCCAATTCAGCAATGGTGACAAAACTCAACAAGCTGCTAGAAGTAATAAAGCTGAGACAAGCTCATCAAGGAAAAATTCAGGAAAATCAAAAACTCAAGAAACGTCACAAGGTTTCACGAATCCTGAGGTTAATAGTGCAAAAGGGATCACAAAAGATGCTGGCAAAAGAAGGGTTCAAGCAGATGGTCAAGGGACGGGGCATTGGTTCAGTAATGGCCATGGGAAGAGGGTAAGTTGGAAAGTTCTTGTTTTGTTATTGTAGTCATTTCAAATCAAAAAACTGTTTGAACCAAATATAAGTTAGGTGTGGGTTCAGATTGGCATTTCAGAACACCTTAACCAGAGAACGAATGTTTAAGCAGCTAGTTCAACTATGTCAATCCTAACCTGTGTACGCATAATCTGAACATTGCTTATTCAACCCGTTTTTCAAAATTGGTGGGTGGGTTGACTTGTTTAACAAATTTAATCCATTATAAACATAAATTATCTAAATTTTAAAAAACTCAAACGGGTTGGCGGGTCAACCTGTTTAAAACACACACCTCGAAAAATTGATTAGACCAGAGCCAAAACCGTTTAATTCCTTGTCAGTTTTGGGTCGTATTTCGTTTTACGAATTTCTTCATCCCACTTTTTGATGGCATCTCTTTATGTGTTGTATGCTATAAATAGAAATTCTTGTACTTTCAGGTTTATGTCTCTAAAAACGGGCAAGAGATGACTGGCAAAGCTCCTTACAATCACTATAAAAAGTATGATCTTCTGCTCATTTATATCTCCTAACTTTCTCACCTTGTTTTGCTTTATAATTGTCAAACATTGTTTTAAACTTTTTTTTTTTTGCGTGTAAATATGATATGATCTAAATAATGATGCTTTTGTCATTTAGCAAGTCTGATTTAAATTATCATTGAAGAATACCTGTTGTTTTGACAGGAGAGTGGTGGAGGATTTAAAAATAAAAAGGCAAAGAAAACTTCTACCAAGAAGAAATGAGTGTTGATCGTGCTCTCAAATGTGCGATTGGTATAGCCGTATCTAATCATGTTGAGACACTAAGAGTCTGATTTGGATTGTTCAAAGGCATTTGACACTAGTATCTATCAATCTAGAAATGAAAACTGTCAGAAGTGTTGAGGCTGCTCTGTACTGGAAATAGAGGAAAGAAGCGGAAGCTTTTCAAAATTCAAGTTGTAGTCCAGCCCATTTTTTTTTTACTAATGAACAAACTTTAGACCTGAGTTTAGTGTTTCTACAAGAGATTTTATAGTTTTTCAATGGTGATTAGTAATGATTGGATGTCATTTTAGCATACAACTTCTGATTTTCCATTAAACCGCAGTCATTTTGTCAATGTTCTTGTAAGCAAATATTCTAAGAAAAGCCTTGTGCTTTTCTTTGCAGCTTTTGGAAAAGCAAAAGAACTGTTGTAGGTGCATTCATGAACATTTTAGTGCATTACACCTGCAGTTTTGGGAACTGACTCCAATTTATTTGATAATGTGTTTGTGTGAGACTAATGCTTTCGCTATTTTCATTTCAGGTCTTCAGTGGTTTCAAAGATTCATCAATAACTGGCTTCTGGTTCCTTAAATTTAGTGGGAAAAGACAACATATCTCTCCGTTGTGATCTAAAGATGCCAGTAAAACCAATTAACTATATACTTCACCGACTGTTCTTTAACCATTGTTTGTATCATATTCTATATGATTTTAAAAGTTACCGACCTTGGTTTAAAATTGCGCGCATCAGAGTGATGCGATGGAAAAATCGCAATGGGATTTGTGATGCGAAGTTGTTCCAGGATGCACCCTGATGCTATCGCATCACTTCGCCATAGTATGATGCCCGCATCGAATGCAATGGACGCAATTGAAACTTTACTTGAAACTTTTAGAGAAAGATAACTAGTTTGAATGGTTTTTACTTTAAAGAGTTACTTTTCTTATTGGCAATTGACTAATTACATTGTAGATACTCGCTAGGAATATGTAAGTGACTTAGTTGATGTTTAAACATACTCTTAATATATAAGTGACTTATTTGATGTTTAAGCATCGACTACTACAAATATTTTTTTTATTACCTAGCGTTGCGCGTCCGTGATGCGCATCGTGCATTGGTCTTTGGGACCCTAAGCGGAATGGATCGTAACATGCAATTTAAAAACGAGTTACTGACATAAAATTCCATGATGATAATGATATCATTAATGAAACAAGTAATGATTTTTTAAACCGTCGTTAATATGAAAATTAAGGGTGCATTTGTTTTGTTAATGGGTTTTGATTAGTGTTCGGATTTGGTTTGAAAGAAAAGTATGAAGGAGAAAAGGTTTTAACGTATTAAAAGTTATTTGTTTTGTACATGAGAATAAGAATTGCTATTATATTTTATGATTATTTTCATATAAATAAAAGACATAGTGTATTAAAGCTCACATTCAAATAGAAAACAATATGTTTATACAACTTTCAAAAAAAAGGTACATCAATTGTCGAAAAGTCATATAGTCCGAGAGGTCTTGTAAAAACCCGATGCAAGGGTTATCAAATAAGGGAGTTGAACTACGCACTCTTATTTTTTATTTGCACATTTTAAACTATGTTTTAAACAGTTGTACATATTTTATATACTGCTTCAACAGATTATACATTTGAGTGTACAAATCAAAAGTTAGATTTGTTAATCAACATCATCAAATAAAGTTTTAAATCTTATACACACACACAAAACTTAAATAAAATTACTAAAAACTCCTACAATATCCTCTCACACACACAACGATATTATATATTTTTTTTCACTCGTTCTTTTTCTACATTGAAACGGCACATCAAGTAGTATTTTATCATTTTCCAAATATTATTTTTATGATTGCATTCCTAAAATCCAAAAAGGCACGAGGAAACACATCCTAAGAGACAAAAAACATGTGCAGTATGCGACTACCAAGACGTGAAAAATTATAAATGGCGTGTGTATCGGTCATTTGGTTGAAAGTTCAAACAGGGAATCTTTTCTTTTCTTTTTTTTTCATTGACCAAAAGACCATATGCTTTTGTTTCTCAACAGCATTATTCCATAACTTTACCCACACAAAACACACAATTTTTCACATAAACTCTTTCAACCATACTTCTAATGGCTTCTACTTCAGTTTCATCCATTCAAAACAGCTTTAAGTATGATGTCTTCTTAAGCTTTAGGGGCGAAGACACTCGAAAGAACTTTGTTGATCATCTGTATCATGCTCTTACACAAAAAGGTATTGAAACGTACAAAGATGACGAGAAAATTTAGCAAGGGAATATGATCAGTGATGAGCTTATTAAGGCCATTGAAGACTCAAAATTTTACATTATTGTTTTTTCAAAGAACTATGCTTCTTCATCTTGGTGCTTGGAAGAGCTTGTTAAGATTATGGAATGCCGGAAAGGTTTTGGGCGTACCGCATACCCCGTGTTCTACGATGTGGAGCCCACTGAAGTTCGCAAACAAACGGGGGCAGTTAGAGATGCATTTGCAAAACTTAATAAAGAGGAAGAAGCTGCAAGGAAATGGAGGGAGGCTTTGAAAGAAGCATCTGATTTGGCTGGCTGGGAACTGAAAAGCATTGCTAATGGGTAAATTTCTTCATCATCCTTTACTTCATATGTGATTTATGTCACTATTATAGATTTAAGAAATATTCTGAAATTTTCACAAGCTAAATGAATCTTTATTTACCATATAGGCATGAAGCTAAGTTCATACAGAAAATCGTTGAAGAGATTTCACTAGGGTTACGTTTCAGCAACTCGAGCATTGATGGAGATTTAATAGGCATGGAGACTCGTGTAAACAAAGTAATTTCATCCTTAGAACCTGGTCACCCGAGGATTTTTCGAATTGGGTTCGGTTGTTGTTGATGATGATGATATCGAGGATTTTTCGTCACCCGAGGATAATAATGCTAAAGGTAAATGATATACTATTTTTTGGGATGTTTTATTGAGCTTCTTTGTTTATCTTATTATTGCGTTTTTATCTAGTTTTCAGGGTGTTTGGGATTGGTTGTTATCTGATTTCGTGAGTGAATTAGCGAATATAGAAGTTTTGCTTAGCAAATTAGTAACAGTTTTTCGTAGGTACCCTTTAGTTGTGCTAGTGTTACTTTGGTAATGTTGATTATCAGTGAAGTTTAATGGTGAAGTAATCCGAATCAGTATTAATAAGCAACTTTGAAATACTTTGTCTAAAAATGACATCAATCAGTTATCAGGTATTAGGAGTAGTCACTAATGCCTTTTTTAGTAGGTTCAATTTGATTTCATAAAGAGTAAAACAAAGTTTGATATTCTGTATTCTTATCAGGATGAGTTTGGGAGCCAATTACATTATTTTGAACTCTAATAGTAACGGAAAGCTGGACTTAGTTTATATATGTTGTGGGTGGATAGACTTACGAGTAACAGTTGATAACTTCATTGTGTCTATTGTGTGATATATTTAGTTATTGTTTTTTGATAATATAGCAAGTCTGGTGTATTTAGTGAATTGGTGCCGTTGGGCACTCGGGCTACAACTTACAACCCCTTTGGACGGTTACTGATGTCTTAACACGAACAAGAAAGCTGTAATCGTTACCAATGATTTTTCATATCTGAATATCGAAAGGTATTTAACACAGACATAAATGCTTAAATAAGCAGCAAGTTGTGATTCTTTTTAATCTAAGAAAGATTACAAACATATTCAAGATCACCACATTAATTAACTTAGCGTAAACAACATGATAACTGTGTTAGTTCTAAGATTTGTAAGATTCCATAAAGTAATTTGCAGTCAGACGTAACTTAAACCAGTGTGCTAATTACTGTCATGTGCGCTTGTTTATCATTCCCATATTCACTGGTTGTTATTATTGCTAAATGCAGATGAGATTCTTCCAACACAACACTATTCAGTTAGTAACAGTTCCAAATTCCCGCTTACTGGACTAGGTGTTTTGACCAGAGAATCAGGAAAAAGAAAGCAAAATCTCTCAAATGTCTCAAACGCGCCAGAATCCGTAGTCACAAGGTGCAGCAAACAACTGTTTCCAAAGTTATCTATCAGTCCTTTTAGAAAGTTTCAGCTGATCGATTCCGACTCTGATTCTGATATTCCTTCTACCAGTAAAGTTGCAACTAACAAGACCTGCAATAAGTCAGAATCTAATTTGAATAGGGGAAAAAGGATTTCGAAAACCCCCAAAATGTGGCTTGTTTGTTTTGGGTAGAAAGCGGGTCAAAATGGGAAGAGAAGGGTGGAGGATAGGGGGTTTTCGGGTTCGGCTACGGTGGATTTGGATTTGGGTTCGGGTTCGGGTTCTGGTAAGAGTAATGGATTGATTGGGTTCTGGTGTTGTTGATGATGATATCCAGGATTTTTCGTCACCCGAGGATAATAATGCTAAAGGTAAAACTAATTCTTTATTTTGGTGATTGATTTGTTAAAGTGATTAATGTTTGTTTGGGATACTTCTATTCAAATTGGTTGTTAAAATTATCCTAACATGGTTATTTGATGTATATGTTTGTTATAGTTGGGCTACATACAAATTAATGTTTTTATCAACCGTAACAATAAGAGCAAAAGTATCAGTTACATGTATTGTAGTAAAAACTTATGAAAGTTAAATTTAACTTGACACAATATTATCAATTTTCATGGAATTTTAAAAAGTATCAAACATGTTACTGCAATATGAGATGATGTTTTATTTTAACCTCTACACGACTATTTCAAACAAGTATTATAAGAGTAAAATTTTATTATATAATGCACCTAACACCCATAAAATAAAATAAAAACCAACCTGTAGTTACATGGAAACTTGTAAGTAGCTTTTAATCATATACAAAAATAAGAATACTTAAAACACCACTAGTAAGGTGAATGGTTACAGCAACATCATCGGTAATATTTAAATGGATTGTTTATGTCAACTGTCTATGCCTTTATGGAATAATCTTATGTCAACTGTCTATGCCTTTATGGAATAATCTTATGTCAACTGCCTATGTCTTTTGTGTGTCCATCCCATCCTAAAGCTTTTTCAAACATTTACATCCAACTTTCTTACTTTGCAACATATTGATGTATTTGGATCCTTAAAGCAAACGTTCAATCAATGGCATCTTCTTCAAATTCATCTATTGAAAAAGGGTTTAAGTATGATGTTTTTCTGAGTTTCAGGGGTGAAGACACTCGCAAGAACTTTGTTGGCCATCTTTATGAAGCTCTTCAGGCAAAATGCATTGAAACGTACATGGATGATGAGAAAATCGAGAAAGGGGAAAGGATCAACGATCAGCTACTCAAATCCATTGAAGAGTCAAGATTTTTCATCATTGTTTTCTCAAAGACATATGCATCTTCATCTTGGTGTCTAGATGAGCTTGTAAAGATTATCGAGTGTCAGAAGAAGATAGCTGGGCAGACTGCTTATCCTGTCTTTTTTGATGTGGAGCCCACACAAGTCCGATCACAAATTGGGCCAGTTGGAGAAGCTATTTCTAAACATGCAAACCAAGAAGCTGCTGGGAAATGGAGAGACGCCATGAAAGAATTAGCCGATCTGGCCGGGTGGGAGTTGAAGGCGACTGCTAACGGGTAATACAATCATCATCATCATATATCTGTAATATTTTGTCTAATCTACATTAATATAAATATAAATGTTAATCCTTTTATGTTATAAATCCTGACTGCTTATGTGGGATTTGAGCAAGCTAATAATATAATAATTAATGGTACAGGGACGAATCTAAACTGATCCAAATAATTGTTGATGTTATTTTCAAAAAGAAATATTCCACTCTTTCGAACGCTGATGGAAAGTTAGTGGGTATGGAGACCAGAATTACTGATGTTCTTTCATCTTTAGAGATTGGTACCAAAGATGTTCGCATGATCGGAATCAAGGGGATGGGAGGTGGGGGGAAGACAACATTAGCCAGAGCTGTTTATGATCAAATTTCTAATCATTTCGAAGGAAAAAGCTTTGTTGAAAATGTCAGGGAAGTTTCTTCTTTATCCGGTTTAAAGAAGCTTCAAAAACGGATACTAAAAGATGTGTTAAATAATAAAGACATCACTTTTAGTAGTGTTCATGACGGGAAAAACATGTTGAAAGCCACTATGTGTCATAGAAAGATACTTGTTGTATTAGATGATGTTGATCATATAAACCAGCTTGAGGCCTTAGCAGGCGAGCCTAAGTGGTTTAAATCAGGAAGCAGAATTATCATTACCACAAGAGATGAGCAAGTTCTGTTAGCCCACCGAGTGAACTTCGTTCATGACATCAATCTGTTATCGCCCATGGAAGCGATTTGCCTCTTCAGTATGTATGCATTTCCAATAGAGCTTCCGATTGAAGGTTACAAAAAGTTATCAGAACAAGTTTTACGTTATGCATCAGGTCTTCCCTTGACTATAAAGGTCTTGGGTTCTTTTCTCTGTGGTAAAAATGAGCATGAATGGGAAGATACCATACAAAGACTAGAAAAAATTCCGTTGAAGGAAACTATGCACATTCTAGAATTAAGCTATAACGGTCTAGAGGAGGATTTCAAAGAAATATTTTTAGATGTTGCATGCATAATAAAAGGTTGGGTCAAAGAAGATGCAATCATTGTGCTTGAAAGCCTTGGATTTCGTGCTAGAATTGGTTTAAGAGTTCTTGAGCAAAAATCTCTTATAACCTATGAAAATGGGTTGTTGGGGATGCATGACCACTTAGAAGAAATGGGCAGGAACATCTTTCGCCGTTTGCACCCTGATGAACCTTATAAACATAGCCGACTGTGGCTTGGTAAGGAAATTCAAGATATACTGACTAAAGGATCGGTAAGGATCAAGTTATAATTTAAATAACACATTTTCTATGATTAAAAGAACACATTTCATTGTTATTATTTTTTGGATTCCAGGGTACCCAAGCAACAAAATGTCTGCACATGTTGTCAGATGATTTCATGCCTGAATTTGCAATGAAAGGTCTAGCAAACATGAAAGATCTTAGATTCATTGACATATGGATCTCAGCTGAATGTAATGGAAATTGTATAAACTGGAAATTTGATAAAGTTAGCGAATACCTTCCAAGTTCATTACGAATTATGAGATGGAACGGTTTTCCTTTTTCGAGTTTACCGAATACATTTCAAGGAGAAAATCTTGTTGGACTTCAAATGGATGGGAGCAATATTATTCAACTTTGGGAAGATGGAGAAGGAAAGGTAGATGATGGTTGATTTGTTGTTTTTCATTGTACTGTACCGATATTAATTGTTTTTTGTACTTTGTTAGGTTCTTCATAATCTAAGGTTCCTTACCTTCCATACTTCAAAATTACAGACCTTTGACCTTAGGGTGGCTCCAAATCTTGAGCAGTTGACTATTTACGATTGTTATGATTTCGTAGAGCTTCATATGTCTGCTCAACATCTAAAGCTCAACCATCTCAACCTCTCTCATTCAAAGTTGACAACCCTTAACCTCCGGGATATTCCGAATGTTGAAAGGCTTCTCCTCGAAGACTGTAATCATTTGGTAGAACTTCAAATGCCTACTGAAAGTCTAAAGCTCGTATATGTCAACCTCGAGCATTCAAAGTTGAAGACTCTTCACCTCGGGAATACTCCGAATCTTGAGGTACTCATACTCGAAGGCTGTAATGATTTGGTAGAACTTCAAATGCCTACTGAAAGTCTAAAGCTCGTATATGTCAACCTCAAGCATTCAAAGTTGAAGACTCTTCACCTCGACAGTACTCCGAATCTTGGGGCGCTTGTACTCGAAGGCTGTAATGATTTGGTAGAACTTCAAATGCCTGCTGAAAATCCAAAGCTCAAACAGCTCTTCCTCAATCATTCAAAGTTGAAGACCCTTCACCTCGGAATTACTCCAAATTTTGAGACGCTTATACTCGAAGGCTGTAATGATTTGGTAGAACTTCAAATGCCCGTCGACAATCTAAAGCTCGAATATCTCGACCTGAGTTATTCACAGTTGAAGACCATTCACCTCGGGAATACTCCGAATCTTGAGACGCTTATACTCAAAGGGTGTAATGATTTGGTAGAACTTCAAATGCCCGTTGAAAGTCTAAAGCTCGAAGAGCTCAACCTCAGTCATTCAAAGTTGAGGATCCTTGACCTCAGGAATACTCCGAATCTTGAGAGGCTTGTACTGGAAGGGTGTAATGATTTGGTAGAACTTCAAATGCCCGTTGAAAATCTAAAGCTCAAATATCTCGACCTGAGTCATTCACAGTTGAAGACCATTCACCTCGGGAATACTCCGAATCTTGAGACGCTTTTACTCGAAGGCTGTAATGATTTGGTGGAACTACAAATGCCTGCTGAAAGTCTCAAGCTCAAAAAGCTCTACCTCACTCATTCAAAGTTGAAGACCCTTCACCTCGGGAGTACTGTGAATCTGGTGGTGCTTAAACTCGGAGGCTGTAATGATTTGGTAGAACTTCAAATGCCTACTGAAAATCTAAAGCTCGAATATCTCAACCTCAAGCATTCAAAGTTGAAGACCCTTCAGCTCGGGAGTACTCTGAATCTCGTGGTGCTTAAACTCGGAGGCTGTAATGATTTGGTAGAACTTCAAATGCCTGCTGAAAATCTAAAGCTCGAATATCTCGACCTGAGTCATTCAAAGTTGAAGACCATTCACCTCGGGAATACTCCGAATCTTGAGACGCTTTTACTCGAAGGCTGTAATGATTTGGTGGAACTTCAAATGCCTGCTGAAAGTCTAAAGCTCAAAGAGCTCTACCTCACTCATTCAAAGTTGAAGACCTTTCACCTCGGGAGTACTCCAAATCTTGTGTTGCTTAAACTCGGAGGTTGTAATGATTTGGTGGAACTTCAAATGCCTGCTGAAAATCAAAAGCTCAAATATCTCAGCCTCAAGCATTCAAAGTTGAAGACCCTTCAGCTCGGGAGTACTCCGTATCTTGAGGTGCTTAAACTCGGAGGCTGTAATGAGTTGGTAGAACTTCGAATGCCTGCTGAAAATGTAAAGCTCAAATATCTCAACCTCAAGCATTCAAAGTTGAAGACCCTTCAGCTCGGGAGTACTCTGAATCTTGTGGCGCTTATACTCGAAGGCTGTAATGATTTAGTAGAACTTCAAATGCCCGTTGAAAGTCTAAAGCTCGAAGAGCTCAACCTCAGTCATTCAAAGTTGAGGATCCTTGACCTCGGGAAAACTCCGAATCTTGAGAGGCTTGTACTGGAAGGGTGTAATGATTTGGTAAAACTTCAAATGCCCGTTGAAAATCTAAAGCTCAAATATCTCAAACTCACTCATTCAAAGTTGAAGACCATTCACCTCGGGAATATTCCGAATCTTGAGTGGCTTGCACTAAAAGAGTGCAATGATTTGGTAGAACTTCAAATGCCCGTTGAAAGTCTAAAGCTCGAAGAGCTCAACCTCTGTCATTCAAAGTTGAGGATCCTTGACCTCAGGAATACTCCGAATCTTGAGAGGCTTGTACTGGAAGGGTGTAATGATTTGGTAGAACTTCAAATGCCCGTTGAAAATCTAAAGCTCAAATATCTCGACCTGAGTCATTCACAGTTGAAGACCATTCACCTCGGGAATACTCCGAATCTTGAGACGCTTTTACTCGGAGGGTGTAATGATTTGGTAGAACTACAATTGCCCATTGTAAGTCTAAAGCTCAAAGAGCTCAACCTCAGTCACTCAAAGTGGAGGATCCTTGACCTTGGGCTCACTCCAAATCTCAAAAGGTTAAATCTTGAAAATTGTAATGGTTTGGTAGATATTAATGCTCCCGTTGGATGTCTGAGAAATCTTGCCTTCTTAGACTTAAGTGGTTGTGGGAG
Source organism: Chrysanthemum seticuspe (assembly GCA_019973895.1). NCBI lineage: Eukaryota > Viridiplantae > Streptophyta > Magnoliopsida > Asterales > Asteraceae > Chrysanthemum > Chrysanthemum seticuspe. Next base: position 11,439,152 of record BPTQ01000006.1, on the reverse strand, counting down.
TTTTAAGTCTTTTTTGTTTGACAAACAGCTTGATTCACATGAGGTTGGTTCTTTATCTGAGTTACGTCTGGTTGCAGAACCCACAGATGTTTGCCTGATGCACCCCGACAATGAGTCTCCAAAGTTTAGGTTTAAATATTATTATAAAGAAGATCCAGCTTTAACGTTTGGAAATCTTGAAAGGCTAATTTCTATAGGTCCGTGCGCTTGTACAAATCTTGAGAGTTTTTCAAGAAGCATTTGTAGTTTACAATGTATAAGAAAGCTTACACTTGAAGGCAGTATTACAGAAGCACCCCAGCACCTTGACCAGTTAGAATGTCTAGAGGAGCTAATCTTTTCATCTACAAAGATTAGAGATCTTCCAGATAGCATTTGTAAGTTGAAACATCTCAAAGCTCTCGAACTTAAATCATGTCTGCTTCTTGAGAAGTTACCCGATGATCTTGTCCAAATAAAATCCTTAGAGACACTAATCATAACAGAGTGTAACCGTTTACGAGATATTCCAAACAACATTGGTACGATAAAATGTGTTGTATCACCAAAGGTCTACAAGCGCTATACTCATGGGAAATATAAGCAGCAACCAGATATGACGCAGTTAAGAAACCCAGAGGGGAGCCAATCTATAAAGAACTGATTTAACAGGTACATTCTCTGTCTCTATTTTTTTGTTGATCGCCTTACATGACAACGACTAATGTGTCTATGTTATATATGTGTTTTACTATGGATCCTAACATTTGTACCACTTTTTGCAATTAGGTAGTTTGGTAAGTCAGGCAATATAATGCCAATCAGCACACAAGGTAATCTACCGAAACTCATCTACGGTTCATAGTTGATGTTTTGAGTTTTATTTCCTTCCATTTTTCGTGTTTACATTTACTTATTAACATTCAGTCATTATTTTTTATAACTTGAAATAATTGTTTACGATTTTTTTCCCAGGCATTGTTGATTGTTTTCATGTGATTATACACTGCACCCTGTTGTTTAAATGAAGCAAAGGATCATTGTCGCTCAATCTGTTTTGGTCATTGATAGTTTTCTCTGGCACACTCTAAAAGTATGATTTTTTGTACAGAAATGTTTAAAGTTATGATTGTCTTTTATCTTTCAATATCAGCACTTTATAATACACAGTTAGATTAAGCTATAATTCCCTAATTGGATGTTGCACTAATTACTTAACACCCATATAGAATACAAGTCAGATAGTTTAATTCATGGAGTTCAATAAACACACTTGACTTCTTCATAAAGTCAAACTCTTTTATAGTTCAATATTGCTATATTAGTACTTTTTATTACACTGTTAGATTGCACTATAGTCCCCATCTTGGATTTTGTACTAATTACTGTAAATCATAGTAGAATTTGAAGTTAGATAAGTTAATATATGGAGTTCAATAAACTTAGTTGACTTCTAAGAAAGTCAAACTGATTTCTTGGTGAAAAAGAACAGAAATCTATACGGTGCTGGAGATGTTCATATTAATAAAAATTTAAGAAAGTGTTATGAGCGACTTATGATCATATACAAGTTTTGATTCACATACATAAGATCTACATTTGGATGAAACCATCAAACATAAAAGCATTTGACTTTTTGAGTCAAACTATTGGCTTTCATCGAATTTTATTTAGATTTTTATGAAACTGAACTGAAAAACATATGTCAGTGATAAGAAATTATCAGGGCTTGAACCGTTTATGTTTTTGTAAACCATTGAGTAGTCATATTGTGTTTTTCCATGGTTGGGCTACAAAATGTAGAATGTACAATTTGAAAAACAGTTTTGACATTGTAAAACTGAGCTAACGTAAAACGTTGCTTATAACTAAAACAATGTCACCATTGACTACGTAGGTAATATGTTGTGATTTTGATATGATACTATAGAGTCTAAAAGGTTTGTATTTTTATCATAAAATTGTGGAAGATGATACCGTACAGGACATGGTCCCAAGCTTTGGTGCTGAAACACTTTTTCGTTACATTATATCGAAATTTTTTCTAGGCATAGTGAAATAGTCTGGAACAAATGACTGTAGCCGTTTATTTGTGCTGTTTTGTCAATCACATTGTGCAATTTTTGTTGTTCTTGTTGACATTTAAGCCTAGTTCCAGACTTCCAGCTTTACTCTAGTTGAACCCTGACATGACTTTGCTGATCCAAAATGCGACATTTCTTATTCATGCATTGAAATCTATATCATGTTAATTATGTTTATGCTCATTAATGGGACTTGATTAATTATAAACATGAATGGCCAGTTTGTTTTTCGTGTGCTAAAGTAGGGATGAAATGAATATAAAATCTGTTTAACATTTTTTTTGTTTTTCATGTTACAGTTTATTTTTAACATTCAATCTTTTTTTTTTTTTTTTTTTTTTTTTTTTTTTTTTTCAGGTGGAAATAATTTGTTTATGATTTTTTTCCTCAGGCATTGTTGATTGTTTACATGTGCTTAGACTCCGCATCCCGTCACAGTATGGAAGACAAGGATCATTGCTGATTGGTGATTATTAAGTGAATTTCGCTGAACCTGTTTTGGTTATAGATACTATTTTCTGGTACACTCCAAAAGTATTATTGCTTGTAAAGATTTAAGAAGTGTTTAAAAGTGTTTTTCAGTGGTACTTTAAATCAATACAGAATTTGAACTTAGTTTAACTAATGGAGCTCAACAAACACAGTTGACTTCTGAAGTCAAACTGTGTTCTTGATGAAAAAGGTCAGAATTTTATTATTAAACTTAATAAAGTGTTCTAAGTGATTTAAGATCGTACAGTAATAAACTTTTGATTTACATAAAAAAATCTCAATATTTGGTTGATATCTTTAAACATAATAAATTATTTGACTTTTAAGTCAAACTATTGGCCTTCGTCAAATGTCCCTGAGATTTACTAAGAACTGTATCGACAAACATCAGCGATAAGAAATTATCAGAGTGTGAACTGTTTATATTTATGAAAGCCATTGAGTAGTCATATTGTATTTTTCCATGGTTGAGCAACAAAATGTAGAATGTACAATTTGGAAAACAGTTTTGACATTATAAAACTCATCTAGCACAAATCGTTGCTTATAACTAAAACCATATCACCATTGACCACATAAGTGATATTGTTACGATACTATAGTCTAAAAGGTGTACTTTTATCATAAAATTGCGGAAGATGACAGCGTACAAGGACTTGACACCAGCTGTATCATTGTGTTGTTTCATTTTGGGACTCGAATCTCAACTAAATGGAATTCATACTAAATGAGTTCACTTATCCACTCACTCATAATTTTGTGATGTCGATGTAAATTATTATATTTATATCACGTAAGATTTTCATAAAACGTTGACTGGTGGTGTTCATACTTTCTTCTCTTAAATACACTTGAACGTGAGAGTAGAAAGTAATGTGGTCAACCAAATACTTGTGGTTTCTTAAAGCCCAAAACTGAATTACTTATGGGCTATCTCCTAGAAAATAGTTTTCACTTGATGTAAATTAGATCTAAATCATCCACTTTGAACTTGAAGTAGGCGTATATATACAAATAGATTTTCCTTATAAGCTCTGTTGTTAAGTATTTTCACAACATTCTAAATTCATTCATATGCTATTGTTCTCTTAAGGGCACTCTAAGGTTACATTTATCATATATTGAACCTAGCTTGGTTTGCTTATTATAAGCACATAGAGATGGGTAGAGAGAGTGGCGTGATCTTTTTGATTTACGAATGTTAAGACAAACATAAAAAGAGACGCTTATAGGGTTTATTAAATACAAAAACAACAACGGGAGCTCAGGATTGACCTTTTATTCAGGTTATGTTTTATTTCTAGTTAAGCAATGAGATATTAGGACCGACCTAAAACATCCAATGATGGTCCTATACTCGTGCCCCAGATGTGGCCAAAACCCGGTTCTTGCAGTTTTCGGTCAAAGTCAAAGAACCGGTCCCGGTTAAAACCGGTTCATTTTTTCGGATCCGGGGTCTAAAAAACCGGAACCGGTATAACCGGTTCCGGTTCGGTTCCTAAACCGGTTCCAATTAAAAACCGGTCAAACCGGTTCCCAAAAACCGGTCGGCCAAATTGTTAACAGTAGGCATTCAAATGGGTAGATTCCGGGTTTTTTTTTTTTTTTTTTTTTTTTTTTTTTTTTTTTTTTTTTTTTTTTCGTTCGCGTTTTCTGCACAATAAACTTAATAAACTTCGACTTTTATCAATAAACTCATAAACGTCACATATAAAGTACTTGAATCACAAATCTAATACAATACATTTTAACTATTATTCAGCATCGGTTTCATCTTCGTCTTCATCTTCAACTTCGGTGGTGTCCCTAGCGGCGCTTGTAGCTTCATCGAAAGCGACTTCTTCTTCGGAAAGATTGATTACATAACCCTCTTCCACCTCGACCTCTTGTAATTGTTTTTCATATTCCATCGGTTCTTTAAGTATTGAAACGTGTTGTGTACGTTCATTCCCATCTAAATAATCCTTCAAGCAAATACATATCTCCAAAGATAAAGGTTTCAGTCTTATTCTTCTTACCGATAATATCCTTCCACTAGTAGAAAAAGCGGATTCCGAAGCAACGGTAGAAACTTGTACGCTTAGTAAATACCGGGCCATTGCGGCTAGAACGGGAAATTGAGGTTCCCTTTGTTTCAACCAATTCAAAACATCAAAATTCTTGAACTCTTCGGGTGTGATAGTATTTAACCAATCGATTCCCATATATCTCCCATATTCGTTGCTCGATAAATTCTCACTCCTAGCCCGTTTATCGCTTTCTTGTCTTAAATTTGAAAATAAGTCCAAATCCAGATCCACGGTTGAAGCCGAAGTCCAAATCGTCGAAGCCGAACTCATTCCCACATTTGGCTATTAAACGAAAATAAGTCCAAAACTACTACTGTCTCGTTTTTAACTAATAGCCGTTGGAACCGGTTTTTCCAAACCGGTTTGGAAAAACCGGTTCGAATGGTAAAAATTGAGAACCGGTTAGGAACACTCGGGTTTTGTAAGAACTGGACCGGTTCTTGGAAAAACCGGTTTTAGTTTCGCTTTTTTTTTTTTTCCGGTTTCGATTCCGGAACCGATTTGGATGGCCACCTCTTTACCTCCCAATTCCTTCTCAACCGTCTTCACCGCTAAGTCTGGTTCTATTAATCTCATCGCATAAAACGAAGGACAAAAGAAACCACACCCCAATTACCTGACTCGCACATATATGATTCTTTCATCCAAGCACCTTCTTTGGTTATGCAGAGATGATTACGTTCAGAATATACTTTGTTCCTTCACAGCAACTCTTGTTACCACTTTACAAGAACTGGAAGGATCATATCCCATCCCAAAATAAAGATGTGTCACGCGTTAAGAGCCAAAGTTGCAACCTTATAGAAGAGCACACACAGCTCACCAAAGTTGCAACCTTGTATAGTAGCATAGAAGAGCAGACATATTGTTTAATTATGCAACTGTATACGTATACACAAAGGATGAGGAAGTACAATGACACACTCTGTACAGCTCGTGAAGCCAAGTATCAAATAATCGAAGTTTATATCAAATATTTTTTCAGCTGATCCGAGTAGCTTGCCGTCTTGCCGATAGCTAATAGCTTGATATATATAGAGGCATGCACATCCGGTGGACAATCATGGTGAAAAGAAGGCAAAGAGGGGGATTAAGATTTTGTGTAACATACCGTCCTTTTTTTTAAACAAGAAAAATACCGTTCTAAATATGCATAATTATTTATTTAAACATCAACCATGTTAATGTAGCCATGCATACATATGGTTCATGGTTGTTGTGTGAGTACGTACGTAGTTTAAAGTGTAGATACATCTAGATATATATGATCGCTCTATGTACATTTTTGCTTTTGCCACATACACGCGACTAGAAGATACAAACTTTTTCTCCCTAAATATCATAATCAATCATTATCCGGAACTTTAGGTAAAAAGTTTAATTTTCAATTGAAAAAAAGTGGTTCACAGACTTTTACATAAATTCAAATTTCTAAGAGACGATATACAAACTATATATCGACATATACCCTTTTTTGACAAATCAGCTTATTCAAATTCGACATATATCCTTTTTTGGACCAATCAGCTTATTAAATTCGACATATACCCTTTTTCATACATATGGTTCAAATTTCTTCCTAATAAAGTTCGAGTTTGGTTCAAATTTTATAGTCGTTCTTTTCCATTAGCTTTTTTTCGACGTGGTCAATTTATGCATGCATGATATTGTGTCGATAACTCGAGGGAGGGCTTTACCCGGTTTGAATATGTGTGGCGATGGGTTCAAACCCCGTAAATTAGTCGAGCCAAAAGATTGAAAACTATGGTTAAAAAAAAAGTTGTGGCCAAAATCGGATTTATTAAGAAACAAGAAGCATAAGTTACTCTAATAATTGTTTATTTGTTTGCTTATTTTTATTCGGATTAAAACTTATGTCCCAATTATTTTAAACAAATTTATATGGCATCAATTGACTTTAACTTAAAAATCCTAATTAACTACTAGTTGTCCTTAGAGATTGCCCAGTTGGTTTCTCGGCTTCCTACTAATTTTTTGTAAATTCTATGAGTTTTTAATAAAGTGTTGATTTAAAAAAAAAAAAAAATAAAAAAAAAAAATAATAATAATAATAATAATAATAATAATAATAATAATAATAATAATAATAATAATAATAATAATAATAATAATAATAATAATAAAAGTGATGTTTCATAAAAAAAAATTAAAAAAATAATAATAATAATAATAATAATAATAATAATAATAATAATAATAATAATAATAATAATAATAATAATAATAATAATAATAATAATAATAATAATAATAATAAAGTAAGACATAAAGAGTTATTAAACAAATAAAATAGTCAAATGACTCAAGCGATAATTGTCAAAGTGATTTATCTGTTTTCTCATGCTTGGGTAACTAAAATCCAACCAATGCTACTTGAAAAAAATAGCAAAAGAAAAACGTATATTGAATGATGGCTGACCACGTGAGTCTAAGTTGTATAATTTAAATGGGCTCTCTTACTCATATATAACATTCATTCAGTAAAGCATTAAACCATTAAAGTGATAAAGATTTGTATTTTACCATATAAAACTATGTGTATACAAGTAGGTACGGTATAAAATGGAGGCCTTTATATTTCATGGGCCCTGTGCAGTCACCCCTGTTGCCCACCCCTACAGTCGGGCTTGGCAATAACACGCCAAACGCACCCATCTTGAACCGGTGGCGTGCCAAAGTGCATACCGGGCAACACGTCAAATTATGTGTCATCTTGTAAGACAGTTTTGGAGTTTATAGAAATCAAACTAACATATGATTTGTAGACTAAAAATGGTCGACCGAAGAACATATGTTTTTCTTTTTCTTTTCTTTTTGTTGAAAGAAAAGAAGATGTGATTCTGAATATAATGCAATGCGAATGACATCAATAAAATTTGAAGTTCTTTTGGTCATGCATTTTTTTATGACATTTTTATTAAAATAAACTTGCAAGCAACTAGAGAGGTGAAACAAAACAAAACTACAAGGCATTTTCATCATGCGCACGCTATAAAATTACTAATTATTGAACGGGAACCTTTAATCTAATAAGTTTGTATAATTATTGACTTTTCATTTTATTAAATTTGGTTGATTACAATTTTTAGCAACATAAATAATCTAGAAAAGACAAGACGAATATGTTTTCAATCATGAATCATGCATATAATCACGGATCATAATGAGTTCATTCACGTGTTGTAAAGCTTGATCGAGCTCACATATTTATTTTTCTTGATGCTTGTATTGATTCGACATAAGAGATTATTTTTGCATGATGAATAAAAATGAAATTGAAGAACTTGTATTTCAAACAGTCAAACTTGAGAGAAAGTCAAAACTGACCACTCATCTTACTATCTATAATAGAGAAATGATCAATCTTGGAAAGTGAAAAAACTTAATTTGGTCAAACTTAAAATATTTTAGGAAGTCCTTACGTTATTTTCGAAAAGCATGTGCAAAGTTAGAAACTATTAACACACTATTAAAGTATTAATACACATAAAAAACCGGGTTGATCCGGGTCGCTTCAAACCCGGTGTGTTGACCCGGTTTAATTTGACCAATTTTTTCTACCCAACTCGGTGGGTTGACCGGATTAATTTGACCCGTCTTTTCGACCGGAACGGTTCAACCGGTCTAACCGCCCGTGTCGAAACGGGTTTCAAAACATCATGTTTAATCCTCAAATCCTCACACTTGTATTATTTTTCGTTTATTACCTATAGATTTTTTTTATCCCTATAAATTTCGTTGCTATGCACGAATACTCGTCTAGTTATATAACAAAATGACTAACTTTTGGGGTTTAAAAGTAATATATATTGCTTTCACGCACTCAAAGTTCAACGTATGTAAATTTACAGTAGTATGATAATTACATTGTACCTTTAGATAAACCTATAGATAAGGATACTTATAAACGCTTTTTTGCCGACTATCTTTCATGTTAACTTTTTTAAGACAATATAAGAAAAGAAAATGGACCCATTACTTTAAACCTTTGCTCACATTTTCAGTGACTCATACTCCCATTCATGCATGCTAGTCAAATTGTGAGGGTTGAAAATCTGCATGTACGTTATTCTTCAAAGGGACTTGAAGACTCGGTGATACAGACCTGTTTGCAAGTTCTAATGTGGAATTTAAACAAAAGGATATATCATAGTGCGATTTCGTGAACTTAATTCAAAAACATCAACGTGCATATCGATTCATTCATAATGCCGTATACACATACACGTAAGAAATAAAGAAACCGTTCAACCGGTCACCGATGATCATATCCGATCACTAGCATCTCCGGAAAACAGGTCTCTTGAAGGTAGTTATTGCAATGATACTCAATCAAAAGGTGGACAATTGTGGTGAAAACAAGGCAAAGAGGGAGAAATGATCTATGTACATTTTTTATTTTGCCATATACACGTAAGAAGATACAAAACTTATTCCTCTTTTTCACCCTAAAGACATAGAAACAAATCCTCCTCATAGATCATAATCAATCATTATCGGGACCTTAAGGTGAAAATTTTAACATTTAATACCAAAAAAAGGTGATCAGCAGACTTTTTACGTAAATCTAATCAATTTTGGACTAATCATGTTATTCAAATTCGACATACCTTGTGTTTTTCATACACATGGTTCAAATTTCTTCCTAATAAAGGTCGACTTTGGTTCACATTCCATAGTCGTTCTTCTCCATTGGCTTTTGTCGACGTGGGTCAAATTACGCATGTGTTGATAAGGCTAAACTATAAATAAGGACAATATACGGTACTCCCATGTCAAACTCGTGGATGGATTAATAAGTACTACTAAAAGATGATATACAAACTATAACCAAATATTGACATATGCAAATTACAAGTTATATAGAAATTAGAGCACAAAAGACATATTTATAGAAACATGTTACTTTTTAATTCTATTTTTGGTGTATGTTTTAATTGTTGTCATTATATGTCAAACTGACAAGTACTTTAATTTAAGATTCAATTTGACCCTCAATTGTTTAGGATAAATAAAAAAGATTTGTATCAAATTCAGGAGCTATTTCATTGAAAGCGCTCACTAGTTAATCTATACCTTTTGGAGTTGCAAAGTATAAAGTTACAGTACTATGAATATTTTTGCCGACTATCTTTCATGTTAACTTTTTGTAGGACAAATTGTGACTCATAGGGTGTGTTTGGGGAGGGGTTTATGGGGCTTGGGCTTCTAAAATAAGCCGGCTTATAAAATAAGTCTCGTTTGTCATGTGAGCTTATGAAATCATAAGCCCTTAAAATGGGCTTAAAACTTTAGCCCCATAAAAGGGGCTAAAAACTTTATCCCAGGGATTATGAACCACAAATTACATATTTACCCATAAAAATATCTAACATATAAAATAAAACTCATTTAATTATAACCTTTTTAGTAAATTTGCATTAATAAGCCTCAGCCTCAGCCCATTTGTCAAACAAGTCTACAAAAATACAAATTTCAACTTCGGCTTATAATAAACGCCCTAGTTCCAACCCCAGCCCAAACCCCAGCTCAAGCTCCAGCTCCAGCTCCCAACCCATTGCGCCAAACATACCCATACTCCCATGCATGCATGCTACGTAGTTAAATTGTGAGGGTTGCAAAATCTACATGTTTATTCTTCAAAGGGACTTAAAGAGTTAAAGACTCAACCGTTGAATATAGTTGTATTAAATGCTTATAACAACTCAAAGACTTAATCACTTGAACATAATTGCACAATGATGATCATAGAAACTACTGATCGAAGTGAAAGTTGAACTTATCTTACAACTTCTTTTGAAAAGTTCAACACATTAACAAACTGAAAAGGATACATGTGTAACAACTCATTATGTGCCTTGTGTCATAACTGTACGTAAAACAGAACATATCTATACTACATTAAAAGAAAAAATGGTTAATTGGTCAAATGTTGAAAAAGCAAAATAGTGGAATTGTGGAATAGTGAATTGAAACCAATTTAGGGAACAAAGTAAATGTATATAATCACACGGTTGACTTTGTTATTATTCATGAAAACTTATATGATTTCATAAAACAAATATGACAATATAACTAGGCATGTTCATTCGTATAACTAGAGTTAGAAACTTATATGATGTCATGAGGTGAAACTTATAAAACTAAATATAGCAATGATTTGATAAGTGTTGATACAAAAGTTGGGCGTTCCTTGTTTGGACTCCGGTTCCCGTATCAATTGGATCTTGATGCTTGAGACATGCGCACTAAGTAAACAGAAAACACAGTTAGGCTTATCGTGGGATTGTCTCCCGCGATTATCCTCCGGCGTGAGAGTAAGTAATCGGTTTTAGGGTTTTTGTTGAGAGTTAGGGTTGTAGATCGTACCTTTAATGAGGGGTGGGATGCCCTTTATATACACACGAAACCCTTATTGATTTCGTGTTCCTCAAGCTTCGGCGTATCCCGCCTAAGTCGGTTGTTAAACGTTTATCTCCAAAAATAAGAGATATCTGATATCGTATGCCATAAATAACTTTGAGTTTGGGCCTTCGTGAGCCCAAACTGTTATCGGGTTAGCCCAGTTGTACTGGGCTTGCTAGTAGCGGTCATTAGTCGGGTTTGTGACCCGAATGCGGACTATACGTCATCATGTCCCCCCAGTCTAGTATGCGCAGGGACTACCTGCGGATGCTAGACTAATAGTTGTATACCGAAAGCTCGTTTGAAGCGTAGCGAATAAGCTAAAAGGGTTGCTGCCTTAAAGAACACACGGTGAATCTAGTCAAAGTATGTCAAATGTATACCTCGTAAAACGTGGGAAAGTAACTAAAAATGTGTCGTGTCGACCGATCCTATCCACACATTTAGAGATAGTGGAGTCCACGTGTCGATCATCGCGTGGATGTAAAAACTTATATAACCTTCCGTCTCCCATTACTGTGATTATCACAGTAAAAACATTTCCGCCATTGTTAAAAAAGCTCCAAACTTTCAACCAAGAAACCTTTAATATTCCAAAGGTAACCGCGCGTGCGCCTTTAAAAACTGTATCATGGTCCGTGGTTTGACTGATTTTACCTCCGACATGACCGAGGATGAACTTCGCGAGTTCACCTCGGATTATTATATTCCACTCGCCCTGCATCCGGAAGTTCCAGATGCGCAGGTGTCAATAGCAGATTTTCCCGAAAGGAAAGTAGGGGTATACACACGTTTTTTCGAGTTCACGAATCAACGTGTGCCCATATCCTTATTCTTGTGCGACGTGTTAAATTACTAGCGTCTGCACATATCCCAGCTGCACTGTATAGGTGCAGCAAAAATAACAAACTTCAAGGTTAATTGCCGTCTATTGGCGATTAACCCAACTATCTACCTATTCCGCGCGTTTTACCACACAACGTGGTCAAACGGGTGGGTATCGTTCGCTAAGCGCGCAGGGCGGCTGCAATGTTATACTGAAAAGTTAGACGCGCTTAGGAACTGGAGGGAGAATTTTTTCTGGGTTGATGAAGCATTGTTCCCATGGCGCTTCGCCTTCTACACCCAGAGTTCGCTACCAAAGGATGAGCGCCCCCTCCCTGGAACATATAGAGCGGAGGATGCGGAAACGATAAACACCAATCATCTTCCCATCAATTCCTACCCCGAGGAATTTTTGGTGCATATGGGCATTGGTCGTAACTACTTTGGTAGACCTGATGAGGTGCCAACCTTCTTAGGCGCGGATGGCCAGGGTGGGTGCTCATCCTTCGTACTCCTTAGCTTTATTAATGTGAGCCTTTCTTTTCGCCTTTGTTCTTTATATAACTTGCTTGTTGTTTTGTTTTGTGCTACGCAGAGATGGATCAATTCAGCGTGGTGAACTTGGCAAAGCCGCGCCAGGTAACTGTAGGGGTGCGCCCGGTGAGAGAGGGGGAAGTCCCCATTTTGGATGCGACTGCAGGGCGTACCATAGAGATGAACCTGGAGGAGGCTGGGAGTAGTGGTCTCGGTGTGCTGGAAGCTACCCCTGTACAAAACGTACCCAGCCCCCGGGTACCTTCCCCTCTGGTGGATCCGTCACACATAGATGTGGCGGAAAGCATGGAAGAGGAGGAGGAGGCAAGCCAAGGATTGAAGCGCAAGATAGCGCTTGGTGGCGATGGCGCAAGCTCATCCAGGAAGAAGCGTCCTGTCATTCTTGACGTGGAGTCGTCATCAAGTGATGTTGCATCCTCTCACTCCAAGGAGACTGCTCCACCCAAGTAAGTATTATCGCCAAATTACTTATCTCACTTATTGGTTGCGGTATTAATTGACGTCTCTTTGCGTGCAGTATTGAAGCATTTGGGTTATCTTCTAAGCAGTCTGGAGACTCACTGCCTAAGGCAAGTCCCGCGCATGCTGACCCTCGGGATTCAGAGGACAAAGGCACTGAGCCGTTGGCATATGGGGGCTTGCCCGTGGATCAGCTAATGGAGGAGCTTGCTTCCGCTGCTTTTTCCCATATAGGTCACTATGCGATCGCTGGCTTAGGTTTCCTTGCTTCGTCATTCTAGTTCAGATGCGCGTCCCACGGATGGCGCCACTTGTTGATACAAAATTTGGGCGTTCCTTGTTTGGACTCCGGTTCCCGTATCAATTGGATCTTGATACTTGAGACCTGCGCACTAAGTAAACAGAAAACACCGTTAGGCTTATCGTGGGATTGTCTCCCACGATTATCCTCCGGCGTGAGAGTAAGTAATCGGTTTTAGGGTTTTTGTTGAGAGTTAGGGTTGTAGATCGTACCTTTAATGAGGGCTGGGATGCCCTTTATATACACACGAAACCCTTATTGATTTCGTGTTCCTCAAGCTTCGGCGTATCCCACCTAAGTCGGTTGTTAAACGTTTATCTCCAAAAACAAGAGATATCTGATATCGTATGCCATAAATAACTTTGTGTTTGGGCCTTCGTGAGCCCAAACTGTTATCGGGTTAGCCCAGTCGTACTGGGCTTGCTAGTAGCAGTCATTGGTCGGGTTCGTGACCCGAATGCGGACTATACGTCATCAATAAGTGCCTATATAAATAACCATAATGCTATGCCATTCATTTGAAAATTCAATTCGAATAGCAAGAAATGGAAGGGAAAAATCAAAAAAAAAATTGAGGATGATGATGATTTTGAGGTTAGAAATGCATTTCTTTGTTATTATAATATATAGTATCAGTACGTTTTTTCATTTTTAGCTTATTTTTAATCGAAAAAGTACTTCTAAGATTAATGAATTACATACATGAGGCATGGAGTAGAGTGCGGTTTTAGGGTTTAACAACGACGAATGTGGCATCGGCGGGTGGTGGATATTCACCGAAGAAATAGAAAACTTCGAAGAAGAAGAATTCCATCTCCATAGCCATGGAGATGAAGGAAGCGAGAGAAGAAACAACCGGTTAGAGGCATAAGATACCGCAACCACAAAAGCTATATCAAAGAGTGTAACGAAACTAGATTAGATGTTTGAATGTTTGATCTACAAAACATGTTTAATCATGGACATGAAAAAGAAATAAGGATGAATTTACAAACACAAGGTGGTCTGGTTTGCAAGCAAGTTAACTAATTTACAATGTTGAATTTACACTAACAAAGGAAACTATTGTGCTCTTCCTCAGTAACCGAAACATAAACAGGCCAACAACAAATAGTCACAGCCAATTAATGACTAAACTACACTAATAGAAATGATTCATTCATCTCTTTAAAGACATGGCCTTTTCAAACGATTCATCTCTTTAAAAGTAACAATATCTCTATTACCTATTATATATACAAAATCTTCATATCATGAAATCTATATATACATGACATTTTCCATTAAAATGAACTTTGGGAGCAAAATGATCATTAGGCTAGCAAATATGAATTCGATTAAAACAGAAATGCATGAACCAAATTTTTTGAAAATCAAGATGCGGCCATGCTTGACCAAAGTGATCCAAATGTTACGGTAAATATGTTGTACCTTTTTTATATTTGTGTTGTGTGATATTGGACGATACCTAAAGTCATTCTATCGTTTTTTGGTACTATTTTTATGATAGATAACGTATTATCTTTTTTCTCCTTTTATAAGATAATTTCTGAAACAAACACAAACTCTCGTACAATTGATGTTCATGTTGATGTCGAACAACTTTGTTTTCTCGCTTGGCTAGCTTTATGTTGCGTTGTATAGAGAGATATCACGTAGGACTACAAAAGTATTAGTGAAGCCAATCAAAGATTTCCCCTCTAAAGTCGTGTATCGAGAAGCTTTACATGACGAATAGTGTGTATTGTTAGTTATCTTATCTTATAACTGATGCAATGTTTTATTTTCAGTTTGACTAAATATTTTTATATGTTCTTTGATGCATTTAAAGCTTTTTCGTTGAGTTGAATTATCGCATGTTATAATCTTTTGCAATTACATTTTGGTTATTTCACGTTTTATGTATACACGTTATACGAAACACTTTTAGTTGTTTGCCGCTAGATATCTCGTCGCTATGCATTTTGGTTATTTAACGTTTTATCACAACCATAGCTGTTTGCCGCTAGAAAATAATGTTACTATGCACGGATACAACTTTGAGGAAATCAAATATATACAACTTTGGAAAGCATTACAATTATTCAAGTCAAATATATACAACTTTTATTTTAATTTCCTACAAGAAAACGAAATTGAAAATGGAAACTTATTTCACTCAAAACTTATTCAAAGGCGGGAAAAATCAATTTGAAAATTGCGTATTGTGTGACATTGTTTAGAGGGATATCTCGTAGAACAATAAAGGTATTGGTTAAACCAGTCAAAGAGTTCCATCAAGCAGGAAAATATATCTCAAATGTCGTGGATCAAGAAGTTTTACGCGACGAGTAACGTGTGTTGTTAGTTAATATTTCATAATTGATGTAATGTTTTATTTTAAGTTTCATTAAATATTTTTATGTCATTTGATACATGTTAAGAAATTTTGCTAGAGTTGAATTATCACATGTTACAACCGTTTGTAATTACATTTTGATCTTTCCACGTTCTATTTTGAACGTTATACGAAACATTTACCACAATATCGCATATCGTTAATTGTCTGCCGCTAGAAACCGATGCTGTTAGGCACGGGTACTCGCCTAGTATACACTAAATGT
Source organism: Chrysanthemum seticuspe (assembly GCA_019973895.1). Lineage (NCBI taxonomy): Eukaryota > Viridiplantae > Streptophyta > Magnoliopsida > Asterales > Asteraceae > Chrysanthemum > Chrysanthemum seticuspe. The sequence continues at coordinate 11,423,359 of BPTQ01000006.1, read as the reverse complement.
TTGGACGTATATAGAAATTTTCACTAAGGGTGTGTTTGGTATGGGGTGTCGGAATCAAGTTATGCCTAACATAGTCATTGTTATTGTTTGGTTGATAAATGTTTGATGATTATTAGATAATGAAACTCATAGAATCATAGTAGGGAGAGAAGCATGATTTCATTAAAGTGTGGGCAATATATTTTGTCCTTGTTTCTGGTCCTTCTTTTTCTACCTCACGTTCTTTCAAAATTTTAAGTTAAACCTTAGAGCATCCGGTGTCCACCTTGTTGTGGCTCGCCGTGCCAAGCTGGCACTTCGTTGTGGCTCGCTGTGACACCGGCTGAGCTTGTCGTCCTTCTTCATAATAGCCCTCGTCGTCTGCACGGCGAGGGTTTAGTTTGTACTTTTTTTTTTTTTTTTAACATACATATTTATAAGTGTAAAAACAAAACATATAAAAATATAAAATTTAACACACAAATTACATTAAACATTTAAGTTAAAACATGAATTACATTAAAAATTAAAGTGATAACACTAAATACATAGTACGCTTAATACAAACTACCACGAAATTGATGAAAATAAAACTACAAATTAAGAAAATGAATCATTTGAGTTATAACCCTCCTCACTGAAAGAAGATCTAACTCGCCATCATAATATTTTCCTTCCATAATGTCAAACCAGCTCTGCCTAAGATATTGTGCATCCCTGGCTTCCTGTTTCAAACGAGTAGCTTCCTCACGTGCCCCGTTTTCTCGTTTCTCTCTAAGATTTGCCTCGTCCTGCTCAAGTTCACGAAGATAATCCTCAATAAACCCAAACGGATTTTTTTGGAGGTCCACCCGTGGAGTGTTAACATGTGGATTGTTAACCGGTGGAGTGTTTTACAAATACATTTTCCAGTTGGAATAGCGGAAAGACGTCTTCTGGTGGAGTGTGATAAACTTCATCTTCTGGTGGAAAGGTAGTTTCTGGCACTTGTTGTGGACTGAGGAATTGTTGAGAAAAGTCTTTGCGAGACATTGTTGAAAATCTGTGTGCCAGTTGTGTGTATGAGTTGTGTGTGATAAACAACTCTGGTGGAGTTGTATATATAGGCAGATTTGATTTTGAATTTGAATCATCCCGCTCCAATTTGAAATTAAATAATCCCGCTCATATTTGAATTTTGAATTTGGTTATCCCGCTCGAACGGTGCCGTTTAAGAAAGAAGGGGGTGTTTTGATTTTTTTAATTCAAAAGTGTAAACTAATACGTTTCCTATGTTTAAATTTGAATGTGCGTATGTTTTTTTTACCGTATCTTTATTTATGTTTCGTAGGTTTTTTATTGTGTTGTATTGTATTTTTTTTAATTAAATGAATTTAGTTTATTTGGAAATTTAAATAAAAAAAATAAAATTGTAAATGGTGGGCCTCAAATGAGTAAGTTGAGGTTAGTTATGAGTGACGAGGATTAGTTATGAGTGACCCCTTTTATAAGTGATATCCATATTCTAAAACAGAAACCAAACAAAAAAAATAACTTTCATATACACAGTATGATATCACCCACCAATCTAAACCATATCTATACTGATTCCAAATAGCAAACCAAACGCACCATAATACCTTACTTAGGCTAAAATTGTTATAAATACCAATATATTTTGTTGTAATCATATCAATGAATTGTGTTAAAAATCATATAACCAATACCACTAATCAAATTCAAATATAGTACGTCCTAATCCACTTGATACTTTTCACCCGATCACCTCTTCTCGATTAGTTAGTAAAGCGGTTATTCAACTAAGACCTATACACAAAGAATGAATACGTAAAATGACAAACACTTTGTACAACTCGCGAACTTTACATGAAAGTCGAGTATAAATGTACCGAAGTTGATTTCATATATTTTTAGTGGATCTAAGTACGTAGCTTATTAAATTTACTACGAACTCTTGTTGTCGTTTCCTAAATATAGATGCTGTTGGTGATTTTAGTGTCATCATTTATATTTTATAAAATTGTGATTTACTTGAAGATCAAGGGCTTAATCAGGTTTAGCTTACAGTCGATTTAAGAGGTGCGGAGTGCACACTCGTTCTAGTTAGCTTGATGTAGCCACGAACAAAGAGCGGGGGTCAAAGGGGGTCGCGCCCCTTTGCGGGGTCAAGGGGCAGAGCCCCTTTCTGGGGTCCCACCAAAAGTGGCCTCTTTTCCTCAAACGTTGCAACCCTTCCCGTCAACAGTTTTTAACCGATTTAACTAATTTTCGGTTATGGTTTTTCATTATTTATTGATCTCTTACAGAACATAACAGACATAACAACTTTCAGTGTTGATTTCTCGTGTCTTAGAAACAAAGTGTTGTTCTCTGTCTTATCCAAATGAGGATTTCGTGATACCCAAGGCATATAGGGTCGAAATACTTCAATCTAAAAATGATCTCTACACAATTCATATAACATATCAAGATTATTACCATCCACAGACTCAAATTCTAACAGATGTTTCGTGGAATATCACAACTAGAAAATGATTGGTCAAATTTTCAAAAGCCATGTAGGATACTCTATTTCAACTTAGTCTTCATTGCATACCCTATATAACTTATAACCCAACTCATATTTCTCATATCATATTAGAAACTAACAAATGGGAAATTGTATAAAAAAGCAGCCGATCATTCACCCTGACAACAATGACTGTCGATCACTAGTAACATCACCCGAAAATAAGTCTCATGTAGGTAACCATTGTGACAGCAATCAAAAGGTGGCCAACTATGTTGAAAAACGGTGAAGACGGAGATAAAGATTAAAATATCGAAAAAACAGTTGGAAAAGTTATTGGGTAGTGCGGAGGCGAAGGGATTAACGACGGAGCAACTTCTTGCTAAGTTAATGAGTGTTAGTGATCAAGTTGAATCTCATCAACAGGCATGGAGGCCTGGTTTACAAAGTATTCCGGAGTAAGCAACTAGCTACATATATGTGATCCGTATTGGGTTGTTATTAAACCAGGGGCAGAGATAGGGGAGGGGCACAAGGGGCATGTGCCCCTCATGCGAAAAAAATTGTAATGTAAAATTTCGAAAATATTGGCCTTTTTTTTTTTTTTTTTTTTTTTTTTTTTTTTTTTTTGGTAATTTTCCTCCCTTAAAAACCAATTTGTAATGTAGTTTCTAAAAATTATCAAAATGTGCCCTTTTGAACATAAATTTCTTGCTCCGCCCCTCATTACAACCCAATAACGTGATTTTTTTTATTTTTTAGCCTATGTACATATATATTTTTTTCAGGCAGATATATGTCGAAATTCTTTAATTTATTTTTATTTAAGTGCATATTACTTGTTATTATTGGAGTACTTGTGTTTTCATGATTTGATTTAAATACTGAACATGTGATCCGTATTGGGTTGTTAAATCCAATAACGTAATTTGTTTTTCAGCCTATGTAACTTTTGACTAGACTTGTACATATAAATTTTTTTTCTGGTCGATACATGTTGAAATTCTTTAATTTTTTTTGTGTTTAACTGCATATTACTTGTTATTATTGGAGTACTTGTGTTTTCATGGTTTGATTTCTGTACTGAACATGTAATAGTTTAATCACTTACATCTACAAAGCGTTATCTACTCAGTATAAGATCTATACAACAACGAAGGACGGACCAAAAGAGGTTCTGGGGATGTTACGAATCTTCACTGATTTTAGTTAAATACAGCTCATGACTTTTAGCTTTTAATCCATCACTACTAACAATACTGCATTGCGTGCAAAAATATTATTAGAACGTTCTTAATATTTAAATTTTCAATGATCTCAAAGTTATATAGTTTAGGGGTGCTTGGTAGGATGTTTTTGAGGGTGGGTAATGGGAAAGGTAATGAAAAATAATGTTTGGTGTTATATAATGGAATGACCTATTACCCTGGGTAATGGACCATTACCCAATAAATTGAGGGGAATGATTTTTTCTCTCTTTTTCTTTCGTTACTATTATCATTATCTTTCACTTTCTTTTTTCCGATTTTGAACCAAACACACCCTTAGATATAAACATGTAGATCAATAATACGAATACTTATGAAGTTGTAACTTATAAATGCTTTTTGACGACTAGCGTTTGTTGGCGTATAGCTCCCAGCAACAGGGTGTAGATAATCAACTTCAGCAGAAATGCAACTGGTTCAGCAGAAACAGACAATAGTCAGCAGTAACAGATACCACCAGGTGGTTACCGGATATCACTTGGAATCGTGTGATCACTTTCCAAAGTAAACTATTCGACCCTAATGCCTGGGTATCACGAATATCTACTTGGGATAAGACCAAATGTAGTTATAGAGTTAGGCACAATTCTTTAACCCTTGCGCTTATAAGTGTTTAGTGTTTTCAGTCTGTATCTCATGCATGTTCAGATCTCCTATATATAGGAGGTTACTCTTGAGCTATTCCAATGGAATTATGAGTATTAATCGGCCAATTAATAGCCTCATAATTATCCCTATTATAGCCGTTTAGTGGTTACATGACCAATTAAACGTGGTCATAAAGAAGTTGTAACTGCCATTTAGCAGTACTTTCCATAAGCAGTACTTTCCACTAGCAGTACTTTCACTTACAGTGGAAATACAGCCTATCAGTGGAAACCCTGTTTATCAGTACTTTCATAGCATCAGTACTTTCATAGTGCTATCAGTGGAAACACTGCCTATCAGTGGAAGCATTGCTTATCAGTGGAAACCACAAGCAGTACTTTCCACAAGCAGTACTTTCCACAACAGTACTTTCACCAATCAGTACTTTCACCAGTACTACCAATACAAACCACTATAAGAGTCAGGGTGTTCATGGACCTTATGGGTGTACACTCCGTACCTCCTAACCCATTACAAGGTGTGAACTAATCCCACAAGTGCACTAAATTTTCCAACAATCCTCCCCAAATTTAGTTCACTTCCTTTGCATGAAAAATAAACATCAATCAAAACATGTGCATAAACGAAAATGTCCTGAGGATTGAATTTCCATCTTAGTAAATTATACGTTCAAATATTCGAGAATCAGGGTGTTCTAAGAATTGAACCCTTCAACCCATTTGAATACCTGAAGATAAAATACACACAAGTTTTCAAACACTTAAAAGCTCCTGACACTATACAAGCCATGTGTCCATATCCAGATTCATAAATGTTGTAAAAGCTAAAGTCCAAAGCTTCCTGAAGCGGCAAAACTTCAACATTTACATAGGTGGTTCCTCTTTAGTCATGCTCCTGCCAAGCATTTTTTCAAAGAAAATTAACCATTAAGAAGTAAAGACTTCATCCTCCTTTTAGCAGGTTCTGAGCACAACCTTGGGATGTAAATAAAACATGTGCTCCAGTCCACTGAATGTTCAACTTTCCACATTGAACTCAGCTCCCAAGTTTCCTTAGGAGGGAGTTGGGTGTCCTAGCATTCAGTGACTAAGTTGGACTTAAACCCATCCCTTTAGCAGACTTAATAACCAAGTCTCTAGCCAGACCCTTCGTCAAGTGATCAGCTAAGTTCTGTTGAGATCTCACAAACTCTATAGATACCACCCCATTCATGATAAGCTCACGAATCATGCTATGTCTGACACCTAAGTGTCTAGACTTACCATTGTACATCTGGCTATAAGCCTTAGCCAATGTAGCTGCACTATCACACCGGATAGAAATAGGTGCTATAGGTTTAGGCCACAATGGAATCTCAAGAAGCAAGTTTTTCAACCATTCAGCTTCTTTACCAGCAGCTGCTAAAGCCACAAATTCAGATTCCATTGTTGAACTGGTGATGCAAGTTTGCTTCTTGGATGCCCAAGAAATTGCACCTCCACCAAGTAGGAATACCCAGTCACTGGTAGACGAATTGTCTTCAGTGTTACTGATCCAACTTGCATCAGTGTATCCTTCCAACACTGATGGGTAACCAGTATATGAGAGACTATAATCCATAGTTCTCTTCAAATACTTCAGTACCCTTTGAACTGCTTGCCAGTGATGAGCACTAGGATTACTAGTATACCTGCTCAATTTTCCCACTGCAAAACCAATATCAGGCCTTGTACAAGTCATGGCATACATCAGGCAGCCAATTACCCTAGAATACTCAAGTTTAGATACAGCCTTGCCATGATTAGGCATCAGCTTCTCACAAGTATCCATAGGTGTACTCACTGGAGTACAATCAAAGTAATTGAATTTCCTCAGTACCTTCTCAATATAATAAGACTGAGAGATAGAAATTCTATTACTTTTATGTTTAATCCTTATACCAAGGATAACATCAGCCTCCCCCATGTCTTTCATGGAGAACCTTGATGACAAAAATTCCTTTGTCAGGTCAACCTGATTTTGGTCAGTGCCAAAGATCAACATGTCATCAACATATAGGCAAATGATGACTCCTTTACCAGATTCATCAAATTTGCTATATACACATTTGTCAGCTTGGTTAAGAACATAACCACTAGACAAAACCACTTCATCAAACTTTTGATGCCATTGCTTAGGTGCCTGCTTAAGTCCATAAAGAGACTTAATCAGTTTACACACCTTGTTTTCATTGCCAGGCATGATGAAGCCCTGAGGTTGGTTCATATAAACCTCCTCTTCCAATTTACCATTCAAGAATGCTGTCTTCACATCCATCTGATGAATAACCAGATTGTGAATAGATGCCATAGCAATCAGCAGTCTTATGGTACTGATACGAGCCACAGGGGCATAAGTATCAAAATAGTCTATTCCTGACTTTTGTTTAAAGCCCTGAATGACTAGTCTAGCCTTGAACTTTTCAATAGTTCCATCTACCTTCATTTTCCTTTTGAAAATCCATTTGCAACCCAGAGGTTTGCAACCAGGAGGTAGATCAACCAACACCCAAGTGTTGTTGCCCATGATAGAATCCATCTCATCATTGATTGCTTCTTTCCAGAAAGCAATATCCTGGGACTTCATTGCTTCTTCAAATGTTTTGGGGTCATCCTCAACAATGAAGCAATAGGAGTATTGGTCTGAGACCTCATCCCTAGTACCTTCAACTAAGTATAGTTGAAACTCAGGTCCAAATGACTTTGGAGTCCTGACCCTTTTGCTCTTCCTGAGCACAGGTTCAGGTTGCTGAACCACAACCTTATCAGGGACCACTGATGGTTCATCATCAGGGACCTCTGATACACCAGTGTCATGAGTTCCATTAGGAATCCTCATACTTGGTCTAGGGACTGATGAGAATCTATTCTCATCAAAGTCAGCATCCCTTGATTCAATTATTGAGTTAACTGAAACATGTTCATTAGGTTCAATAACATAGAACCTAAAAGCCTTGGAATGCTCAGCATATCCAACAAAGATGCAGTCAATGCCTCTTTCACCCAAAGTCTTTTGCTTTGGATCAGGGAGTCTTACAACAGCCCTACAACCCCAAACCTTGAGATAATTCAGGTTGGGTTTCCTTTTAGTCCAGAGTTCATAAGGGGTAACCTTGTTCCTTTTATTTGGAACCCTATTTAATAAATAGCAAGCTGTCAACATAGCTTCACCCCAGAACCCTTGACTCAGTCCTGAATAGGACAACATGGAATTAACCATCTCCTTCAGCACCCTGTTTTTCCTTTCAGAAATACCATTTTGCTGAGGAGTATAAGGGGCAGTCGTTTCATGGATTATTCCAACAGACTGAAAGTACTGAGTATCCATGTACTCACCTCCCCTATCAGTCCTTAATCTTTTGATCAAAGACCCAAGTTGTAATTCAACTTCTGTTTTAAACACTTTGAATTTATCTAATGCTTCATCCTTGGTATGTAAAAGATAGACATAACAAAATCTAGAAGCATCATCAATAAATGTCACAAAGTACTTCTTATTCCCCAAAGAAGGAGTAGCATGCAAATCACACAGGTCACTGTGAATAAGCTCCAAGATCTTAGTCTCACGACTAACACCCTGAAAGGGTTTCTTGGTTATCTTGGTCAACATGCAAGTTTTACACTTTTCAGTGTCCATGTCAAAAGCAGGGATTAAACCATCCCTAGACATATCTTGCATCCTTTTATAGTGAACATGACCAAGTCTAGCATGCCAAAGGTTAGAATCACTCTGATCATATGTGGTCACAAAAGCTGAAATAACACTGTCAGTGATAATATTAAGCCTGAACATTTGATTACATAAATAACCAAAACCAACAAAAACACCATTCTTAGAAAGAACAAATTTATCAGGTTCAATAACTTGTTTATATCCATGATTATTCAAAACACTACTTGAAACCAAGTTCTTCCTTATATCAGGAACATGAATAACATTAAACAAAGTTACAATCTTTCCTGAACTAAACCTAAGATCTACACAACCACGACCATGCACCAAGGCTGTTGACTCATTTCCCATGTGAAGAATAGAACCATCATTCAGTGACTCATAAGTCTTGAACCAGCTTCTATCTTTACACACATGAACTGTTGCACCAGAGTCAACCCACCACGCAACATCATCATCCTGCACATAAAAAGATTCAGATACATATGTAACATAATAAATCTGAAAAGACTTATTAAACATATTCTGACCTTTCAGTGAGTTGGCTGAACCACCACTCCCTGAACCATTAGTGCCTGATCCATTGGCTTTACCACCAATTTTAACACCCTTGCAGTCCCTTTTAATGTGACCAGTCTTGCCACATTTCCAACAAGTAAGTGTTGCCTTCTTGTTAGGATCTGCCCTTGTGTTATCATGAAATTTGCGTTTGCCTTTGTTGTCATTGTACCTGGTGGAGTTGTTATGCTCCACCATATTGACAACAGATGGTCCAGCAGCATTGCCACTCTTTGGCTTGTCATTATCCTGTACCTTGAGAGATTCCTCAATGCGCAGATGACTGCCCAACTCAACCAGAGTTAACTCCTCCTTCTTATGTTTCAAGGTATGCTTGAAATCTTTCCAAGAAGGAGGGAGTTTGTCAATAACACAAGAGACCGAAATAGCCTCATCCATGTGCATATTGTGTTGTGTAAACCTTCCAAGTATTCCAAGAAGTTCATTGTATTGTTCCATAACTGGTCTTGAATCAGTCATTTTGTAATTTGTGAAATTACTAACAAGGAACTTCTTACTTGATGCATCATCAGCCATATATTTGGCATCCAAGGAATCCCACAGTTCTTTGGAAGATTCAAAGTTCTGATAAATATCAAACAGAGAATCAGACATACCATTGAGAATAAGACCTCTGCATATGTAGTCATCATTCTCCCACTTGCTCCTCCTCCTGATCTGCTCCACAGTAGCATCATCACCATCACCAGGAATTGGAGTAGTCAGCACATAGACCACACTCATGCTTGACAGCAAGAAGTGCATCTTCTTCTGCCACCTCCTAAAGTCCACCCCTTCAAACTTGTCCAGCTTAGCAAAGTTTGAAGCCATGTGTTTCATTGCGGCAGTTGCCATTGATTATCACTAAATAGTTTACTTTGATTGTTGGCGTATAGCTCCCAGCAACAGGGTGTAGATAATCAACTTCAGCAGAAATGCAACTGGTTCAGCAGAAACAGACAATAGTCAGCAGTAACAGATACCACCAGGTGGTTACCGGATATCACTTGGAATCGTGTGATCACTTTCCAAAGTAAACTATTCGACCCTAATGCCTGGGTATCACGAATATCTACTTGGGATAAGACCAAATGTAGTTATAGAGTTAGGCACAATTCTTTAACCCTTGCGCTTATAAGTGTTTAGTGTTTTCAGTCTGTATCTCATGCATGTTCAGATCTCCTATATATAGGAGGTTACTCTTGAGCTATTCCAATGGAATTATGAGTATTAATCGGCCAATTAATAGCCTCATAATTATCCCCATTATAGCCGTTTAGTGGTTACATGACCAATTAAACGTGGTCATAAAGAAGTTGTAACTGCCATTTAGCAGTACTTTCCATAAGCAGTACTTTCCACTAGCAGTACTTTCACTTACAGTGGAAATACAGCCTATCAGTGGAAACCCTGTTTATCAGTACTTTCATAGCATCAGTACTTTCATAGTGCTATCAGTGGAAACACTGCCTATCAGTGGAAGCATTGCTTATCAGTGGAAACCACAAGCAGTACTGTAACGCCCCGACCCCACAAGGGTAAAGGAATCACAAGTAATGGTGTCATATCAAAGCAAACATATAAACCAAAAGAAATCTTTAACATAAATATGGAAATAATCCAAGTCAAAAGACTTCAATACATAGGTCCCAGCGGAAAAATAACTCCAAAAGAAATGTCTAAAACATAAGTCTAAATGGTATCATAATATCAAAGCTAAATCTCTAAGGTAAGTCCACTCAGCACTCATCCCAAAGCAATACCCAGCTCCAATGCTTAGATACCTGCCGCGGAAGAAAAGAAAAGTGCGGCTGAGCTTCAAAAGCCCAGTGAACAGATATACAAACAAAAAGAATACGCAACGAAAATCGAATACGAAATAAAGTAAAAGAAAGATAGTGAAATCATAGTCTTTTCAAAAGATAATTCAGAATATCTGAATAAGTTTTATAGCTTAACTACCTCGAAGCCCAGAACATATGCCATATCAAAAACATATCATAATCACATAAGGCAACATATTTGTAGGGGAGACCTACCAGAGTTATGAAGGACGTGCATGCACGCAGCATCAATCATCAGATAACAAATAACATATAACAGATAATATATGGCATATAACAGATCTAGGATGCATCCATACGCCCCACAGACAAATATTCATAATATAATTCAAATTGAGCTCATACAGATAACAGATAAGGGACGTGGCAGAACATCACTCTACTGCCCTAGAGTCATGTCAGAAGTGCATTTGCTGACACGGACATGGAACCCCCATGACTAGTTAAAATTGGCTCGGGTGTCAACTATCAGAAATCAAATAAGAATGTCATAACTGACATAGATCATATTTATCAGAAAATCATTCGTATTTCCAAAATCATAGTTTTCATATCAGATAGTTCAAAAATCAGATGTTTCATAATTCAGAAATCAAAGTTCAGATAAGCAACAGCTCAAATAAACACATTAGGGTTCATAGCAAAGGTTTAGGAAATCCTAATATGATAACGAAAAGAAAACTTCATACGAAACCTTTACTGAAAAGGTCAGAATATCCGTACCTTATTCGAAAGCAAAAGATCAAAAGTCGAAACAGGGAAGCAAAGAATTACTCCTTCTTCACAGAACCTATATACATTAATGTCGTATATATTATTAATGATTCCGAAATCGTCACAATGGTCTTTTAATATTTTAGGGTTTCTATACTTAAATGTTTTAATATTAATATCGCCAATTAAGGTTTCATACGTCTTTTATTAAAGTTTAGGGTTTCCATTCTTTAATGCCTCATTAATATTCATTAGCTTACTTGTTACGTCTTTTAATGACTAGTTACTTAACCTAACACGTCACATAATACTCTTTCCTTTTTATGTTTCACCATACACGTTTATGATTTTATGTGACATATAAGTTACTTATTACTCGTATTAATTACGCATTTACTCTATTAGGGTTTATCATAACTTAATAATTTAACATATCAAAACTAGGGTTTATGTTTAACATAACCTTTACTTAATTAATGCATCTTCGAAAACTCATATGTAATTCAATTCAAATTAGGGCTTCGGTTATTAGGGTTTATACACATGTTTTAACTCATCTAAATACTTTACTTATTCAAGTTATTAAGCTTATACACCTCATTCGAAAACTAACCATGGTTCGGTCCAAACTTCATATGTTTCGGCCCTCATTAAAACGACACAACATAACTCGATTCAATATCACATCTTACGTTACATGTCTCTTATTATTTACTAGGTTAAATGAGTTAGGGTTTCTCTTGTTTTTGTTTTACACCCCTCGGCCACAAAAGAAAAAGAACAAAAAGCGACGAAACAATTATAACTTGACATATACGTGTAAGATACGTTAAAGGAAGACAAATAAACAATATACCTTAACTTGGTTGAGCAAAATCGACACCAAAGGTGTTTGTGTGAGTCTCGGCCGAATAGGGAGAAAAAGAAAAAGAGAGAGCAAAATAACTAGGGTTCCAATTTAATGAATATGTGATGTACTTATAGTTGTAGTATTTGAGTTAAACTAGGAAAGTAATTGGGTTGGGTTTGGGTTTGGTCCAACCGGTCACACCATTCACACGACACCATGGGCTTCGGCCCTTGGCTCATTCGAAACAAAAGAACACGACCCAAAAATCACGAAACATTAACTCTTCGTCGTACCAAAACAATTACGCAATATACTTTAGTTAGGTTTTTAAACATTCGCAAGTTAATCTTTTTATTTCTTTAAGTGTTATAAATATATTTTACGTATTTTATAATTTTTAGTTCCAAGGGTATTTTAGTCTTTATTCGGATTTTAAATTTTCAGGTTTTACAATTCTTCCCCTCTAAAGAAAAATTTTCGTCCTCGAAAATTGAATGAAACGAAATGAAAATGAAAACGAAAACGAAAACGAAACGAAATGAGAACATACCAAATTATTCAAAGAAATGAGGATAACTTGCACGCATCGACTCCTCGGTTTCCCAAGTATCCTCACGTTCAGGATGATTCTTCCACAGAATCTTAACGAATGGAATCACTTTATTTCTCATAACTCTTTCTTGTCTTTCCAGAATAGCTTCTGGTTCTTCAGATAAAGACATATCGGATTGAATTTGATCAAACGGATAAGAAGCAACGTGTAACGGATGATAGTTATATCCCCTTAGGAGTGATACATGAAAAACGTCATGAACATGCGATAACTGAGGCGGAAGTGCTAAACGATACGAAACTTCTCCTATACGTTCCAAAATCTCAAATGGTCCAATAAATCGAGGACTAAGCTTGCCCTTGATTCCGAAACGTCTCACACCTCTAAACGGCGAAACTTTCAAAAACACACGATCTCCAACCCGAAATTCTAAATCACGACGATGCTTATCAGCATAACTTTTCTGACGAGATCTAGCTTCCTTCAATTTCTCTCTAGCCACAGCTACTTTCTCATTAGTGATCTCGATCATTTCCGGTCCTTCGATCAAACGCTCACCTACTTCATCCCAACAAATAGGTGCTCTACATTTCCTTCCATAAAGAAGTTCAAACGGTGCCGCCTTAATGCTAGCATGCCAACTGTTGTTATAAGCAAACTCTACCAAACACAAATATTCGTCCCAACTGCCAGTCCATTCTAAAGCACAAGCCCTTAGCATATCTTCTAAGGTCGGTATAGTCCTCTCTGACTGACCATCTGTTTGAGGATGAAATGCCGTACTAAAATTAAGTCGAGTACCCCAAGCTTTCTGCAAACCCTTCCAGAAACGAGAAGTAAAACGCGGATCTCTATCGGACACAATAGATGTCGGAGTACCATGAAGTCTAACGATCTCTTGCTGAAAAATCTCCGTTAATTTACCAATACCATAATCCTTCCTGATTGGCAAGAAATGAGCAGATTTGGTTAGTCGATCAACAACCACCCAAATCGCATCATGTTTCTTCCTAGTAAGAGGTAATCCGGTCACAAAATCCATAGATATCTTATCCCACTTCCATGTTGGAATCTCCAATGGCTGTAACAAACCACTAGCCCTCTGATGTTCAATCTTAACTTGCTGACAAATCATACACTTTGACACAAACGTCGCCACATCTTGCTTCATACCGTTCCACCAAAAGTACTGCTTCAAATCCCTATACATCTTGGTAGAACCAGGATGAATAGTGAAAGGAGAACTATGAGCTTCTGTCATAACTTTCTCACGAAGTACCTGATCATTGGGAACACAAAGCCTATCTCCATACCATACAATACCGTCATTATCAACCTTAAACTCCGTCTGCTTACCTTCTTCAACATGTTGCGCTACGGCCCACAGCTCGCCGTCATCTTTCTGAGCTTCTTTAATTTGTAGTATAAGGTTCGACTCCACCTTCATACTAGCCCAGTATCCATCAAAACCTCGTACACACAACTCAACATCCAAACTTTCTAAGTCACGCAAAATCCTAGGCTCAATCTTGATACTCGCAAGAATGCCTGATTTCCGGCTAAGTGCGTCAGCAACTACGTTAGCCTTACCTGGATGGTACTGAATGTTGGTGTCATAATCCTTAAGAAGTTCTAACCATCTTCTTTGTCTCATGTTCAGTTCCTTCTGAGTGAAAATATACTTGAGACTCTTATGATCAGTGAATATATCACACGCCTCTCCATACAAATAATGTCTCCAGATCTTCAACGCAAACACCACCGCAGCTAACTCAAGATCGTGAGTGGGGTAATTCTCCTCATAAGGTTTTAGCTGCCTCGAAGCATAAGCTATTACCTTTCCATGTTGCATCAAAACACAGCCTAATCCTTTCTTAGATGCATCGCTGTAGATTTGAAATCCTCCTGAACCAGTTGGAAGAGTCAAAATAGGAGCCGACACCAATCTCCGTTTCAATTCTTCAAAACTCTTCTCTCGTTCATCCGTCCATACAAACTTTTCACCTTTCCTCATCAGTTGGGTTAAAGGCAAAGCTAGACGAGAGAAACCTTCAACAAAACGTCTATAGTAACCAGCAAGTCCAAGAAAACTCCTGACCTCAGTCACTGTCGTAGGTCTTGGCCATTTAGTGATAGCCTCAACTTTAGACGGATCCATGGTGATACCATCAGCTGATACGATATGACCAAGGAAAGCAACTTGTCTCAACCAAAATTCGCACTTCGAAAATTTGGCGTACAACTTCTTCTTCCTCAAAATCTCCAAAACTATACGGAGATGTTCTTCATGCTCTTCTTCAGACTTAGAGTAAACCAAAATATCGTCGATGAAAACAATAACGAACTTGTCGAGAAACTCATGGAAAACACGATTCATCAAGTCCATAAACACAGCAGGCGCATTGGTCAAACCAAAAGGCATAACGAGAAATTCGTAATGACCATATCTGGTACGAAACGCGGTCTTAGGAACATCTTGCTCCTTCACACGTAACTGATGGTAGCCAGACCTCAGGTCAATCTTCGAAAAGAACTTAGCTCCTTGCAGTTGATCAAACAAATCGTCTATACGCGGCAAAGGATAACGGTTACGAATAGTAATACGATTGAGTTCACGATAGTCGATACATAGGCGCATGCTTCCATCCTTCTTCTTCACAAACAAAACAGGTGCACCCCATGGCGAAACACTAGGGCAAATAAATCCACTTTCTATCATCTCTTGCAGTTGTTCCTTCAACTCCTTCAGTTCTACAGGTGCCATACGATACGGAGCCTTCGAAATCGGTTCAGCACCAGGAATTAACTCAATGCTAAACTCAACTTCTCGAGCTGGGGGAAGTCCAGGGAGTTCATCCGGAAAAACGTCAGCAAATTCGCAAACAACCGAAAGACTATCAATGTTAGGACTCTCCAAAGATGTGTCCTTAACAGATGCTAGAAAACCTTGGCACCCATGAGCAATCATGATCCGTGCCTTCATAGCGGAAATGAGCTTAACAGATTTAAGGGGTTGAGAACCATGATAAACGAATTCAGGATGTTTTACGTCTCCAAAGATCACCGTTCTAGCATGGCAGTTGATTGAAGCTCTATGGTAAGCCAACCAATCCATGCCTAGAATGATATCAAAGTCGACCATATTGAGAGGATACAGATTTGCAAAGCGAATACGATCATCAAAACGAAGAGGACACTCGACATATTTACGATCAATGATCACATGATTTTTCATAGGCGTAGAAATTGATAAGTGATTTGTTAACGGTTTGGGCTTCATATTAACTTTCTTAGCAGATGTGACAGATATAATAGAGTGTGTGGCGCCAGTATCAAATAAAACGAAGACAGCAAAATCATCAATGAAAAGAGTGCCCGTAATGGTACCTGAAGTGCGCTCCGCCTGATTACGAGTAGTAGCATAGACACGTCCAGTAGTAGTTGGCGGCTTGATGTAGTTTCCAGGAACTGCCGGATTCTTCTTAGGGCAATCCTTAATCTTGTGAGTAGTGGAACCACAACCAAAACATCCACCAGTGGCCTTGAAACACTGCCCTGGATGAGCCTTTCCACAAGTAGTACAAATAGGTGGGGGTGGCAAAACCTCAGCTGTCCTCTGTTGACTAGAAGATCCTGACGCACGACCCTGATTCGTTCCTCTAGCTGGCTGATCCCTGTTATAACGCTGGTTATTGTTACCTTGGTTCTGACGATCACTTCCATTCCTACCAGCATTTCTATTATCTTGACCCCTCGTCTCAGAACGTCCAGTGTCAACATTCCTTCCCGACTGACCCCGCTGATCATAACTCCTATCCCCTTGACCTCTCGAATCATAATTCCTACCAGAGTTTCCCTTATAGTCATTGCCTTGAGTCCTACCTTGAATCCGATCACCATCGCGATTACGCTTGTTAGAACCCGAAACCTCATGAAAGATCTCAATGTTACGAGCTGCGTCATTGCAGGCCGACACATTCTCATACTCAATATTAAGCAATCGGTCCAACACCCACTTCTTCAGTCCCCACTTGAAGTGCTTAGCTTGACGCCTACCATCTCCAGCAATCACTCCAACAAAACTCACCAACCTCATAAACCTACTCATGTACTCATTAGAGGTCTCATTATCAAACTGGTAGATCGCCTGATAATCCCTCTCATACCTTTGCTGCTCAGCATCAGGGAAGTAACGGTTATAGAAGATAGTCCGAAACTCAGTCCAAGTACAAGTCACAGCAAAAGCGTCACCTCCTCTTGCTTGTTTCAATGCTTTCCACCAACTTAAAGCATCACCTTCCAATTTGAATGAAGCCAAACGAGTCTTAAACTCGTCTCCACAACCCAGTACTTCAAACAGCTTCTCAATATGAGTGATCCAGTCCTCGGCCTCAGTAGGAGTAGCAGCAGTGCTAAACGAAAGAGGCTTCAGCTTACCGAAACGCTCGAGCCAAGTATGAATACCGACGGGTTGATTTCCTCCACCACTACCCGAAGCACCATTCTGGTTACGAATGTTGTTGATCACCTGCTCCATCATCTCAGGTGTAGTCAAACCAGGGAAAAGAGAGTTGAGAGCATTCGCAATCGCAGCATCCATGTTAATAGCATCATCGTCTCCATCCGCGCCACCATTAGTACGAGTTCGAACCATCTAAACGATTAACAAAATGAATAAAGGTAAGATACGAAATGGAAGTACGAAGGAATCCTAAAATCTACCCAAATCCTCACAGGTCAAATCCTAAGCTCTAAGGTCTCGAAACCTAGGCTCCATATGTCACAGGTCCTGACTACAAGTCGTAAACCTGGGCTCTGATGCCATAAATTGTAACGCCCCGACCCCACAAGGGTAAAGGAATCACAAGTAATGGTGTCATATCAAAGCAAACATATAAACCAAAAGAAATCCTTAACATAAATATGGAAATAATCCAAGTCAAAAGACTTCAATACATAGGTCCCAGCGGAAAAATAACTCCAAAAGAAATGTCTAAAACATAAGTCTAAATGGTATCATAATATCAAAGCTAAATCTCTAAGGTAAGTCCACTCAGCACTCATCCCAAAGCAATACCCAGCTCCAATGCTTAGATACCTGCCGCGGAAGAAAAGAAAAGTGCGGCTGAGCTTCAAAAGCCCAGTGAACAGATATACAAACAAAAAGAATACGCAACGAAAATCGAATACGAAATAAAGTAAAAGAAAGATAGTGAAATCATAGTCTTTTCAAAAGATAATTCAGAATATCAGAATAAGTTTTATATCTTAACTACCTCGAAGCCCAGAACATATGCCATATCAGAAACATATCATAATCACATAAGGCAACATATTTGTAGGGGAGACCTACCAGAGTTATGAAGGACGTGCATGCACGCAGCATCAATCATCAGATAACAAATAACATATAACAGATAATATATGGCATATAACAGATCTAGGATGCATCCATACGCCCCACAGACAAATATTCATAATATAATTCAAATTGAGCTCATACAGATAACAGATAAGGGACGTGGCAGAACATCACTCTACTGCCCTAGAGTCATGTCAGAAGTGCATTTGCTGACACGGACATGGAACCCCCATGACTAGTTAAAATTGGCTCGGGTGTCAACTATCAGAAATCAAATAAGAATGTCATAACTGACATAGATCATATTTATCAGAAAATCATTCGTATTTCCAAAATCATAGTTTTCATATCAGATAGTTCAAAAATCAGATGTTTCATAATTCAGAAATCAAAGTTCAGATAAGCAACAGCTCAAATAAACACATTAGGGTTCATAGCAAAGGTTTAGGAAATCCTAATATGATAACGAAAAGAAAACTTCATACGAAACCTTTACTGAAAAGGTCAGAATATCCGTACCTTATTCGAAAGCAAAAGATCAAAAGTCGAAACAGGGAAGCAAAGAATTACTCCTTCTTCACAGAACCTATATACATTAATGTCGTATATATTATTAATGATTCCGAAATCGTCACAATGGTCTTTTAATATTTTAGGGTTTCTATACTTAAATGTTTTAATATTAATATCGCCAATTAAGGTTTCATACGTCTTTTATTAAAGTTTAGGGTTTCCATTCTTTAATGCCTCATTAATATTCATTAGCTTACTTGTTACGTCTTTTAATGACTAGTTACTTAACCTAACACGTCACATAATACTCTTTCCTTTTTATGTTTCACCATACACGTTTATGATTTTATGTGACATATAAGTTACTTATTACTCGTATTAATTACGCATTTACTCTATTAGGGTTTATCATAACTTAATAATTTAACATATCAAAACTAGGGTTTATGTTTAACATAACCTTTACTTAATTAATGCATCTTCGAAAACTCATATGTAATTCAATTCAAATTAGGGCTTCGGTTATTAGGGTTTATACACATGTTTTAACTCATCTAAATACTTTACTTATTCAAGTTATTAAGCTTATACACCTCATTCGAAAACTAACCATGGTTCGGTCCAAACTTCATATGTTTCGGCCCTCATTAAAACGACACAACATAACTCGATTCAATATCACATCTTACGTTACATGTCTCTTATTATTTACTAGGTTAAATGAGTTAGGGTTTCTCTTGTTTTTGTTTTACACCCCTCGGCCACAAAAGAAAAAGAACAAAAAGCGACGAAACAATTATAACTTGACATATACGTGTAAGATACGTTAAAGGAAGACAAATAAACAATATACCTTAACTTGGTTGAGCAAAATCGACACCAAAGGTGTTTGTGTGAGTCTCGGCCGAATAGGGAGAAAAAGAAAAAGAGAGAGCAAAATAACTAGGGTTCCAATTTAATGAATATGTGATGTACTTATAGTTGTAGTATTTGAGTTAAACTAGGAAAGTAATTGGGTTGGGTTTGGGTTTGGTCCAACCGGTCACACCATTCACACGACACCATGGGCTTCGGCCCTTGGCTCATTCGAAACAAAAGAACACGACCCAAAAATCACGAAACATTAACTCTTCGTCGTACCAAAACAATTACGCAATATACTTTAGTTAGGTTTTTAAACATTCGCAAGTTAATCTTTTTATTTCTTTAAGTGTTATAAATATATTTTACGTATTTTATAATTTTTAGTTCCAAGGGTATTTTAGTCTTTATTCGGATTTTAAATTTTCAGGTTTTACAAGTACTTTCCACAACAGTACTTTCACCAAGCAGTACTTTCACCAGTACTACCAATACAAACCACTATAAGAGTCAGGGTGTTCATGGACCTTATGGGTGTACACTCCGTACCTCCTAACCCATTACAAGGTGTGAACTAATCCCACAAGTGCACTAAATTTTCCAACAGCGTTAACTTCTAGTAAGACAAAAAAAAAATAAATAAATAATAATGTGCGAATCACTTGAACACTTGGCCCCATTTTCTAATATTTCGTACTGACCATGCTAGTCAAATTATGAGGCTTGCAATATTTACGTTCTCATCCTTGAGAGTTGAGAGTGACTTAAGGCTAGACTCAGCCAATTAATTGTTTTGAAGTTGTATCAAATTAATTTCCTATTATTAAACACACAAATATGAAAATTTGATATCGAATTACTTTTTCTTCAAATTATCATTTCAAAATTTTTAGTTTGTTTTAACTATGTACTAGTATTTAATGTTTTGTCGACAATTATTGTAAGTTGAAAATCATAACATATCACTGATTATAAAAAGTTAAAAACTCAAAGAATAAAGGGCCCGTTTCGTTCTTAGTCGGATTTAGGATTAAGATTTGAATTTGGGTTATTATTTGAATTTAGGGTGCATTTGCTTTGTTATTTGAAATCGCAACAGGTATAGGTTTGAATAATGTGTGGTATTGTAGTGAGTATATCAATCCTATCGTTGTTGTTTGGTTTGATGATTTGGTATAGGTTTCAAAACCCCACTAACTACCAAGGTGCAGTTTGGTTTAAGGGTGTAGTATGGGTTTGGATTGAAGTGACTTTAAATACAGTAATTGTTTGGTTGTATATTTTGAAGGGGGAATAGATTGAGCAATGATAGATTAAAAGATTATTAAATATGTAAGCTTTGATAAGTATTACAATATTACAAAATTATTATATAAAATAATTAGTACTATTAAATATTTTTTTTAATTTTATATTAAATCAAAATCCAACTCCTAAACCCACCTACAAACCAAACTGACCCCAAATAAAGTTAAAAATAACTTAAATACTAGTGGGTCCAACGAGAATACTATCATAAACTACTTTTTAGAGTGATATTGATTTATGCCTATAAATCTAAATATTTATATATTAATAGTTTTATTAATTAGGGATGAGCACGGTACCGGTCCCGTACCGATCCCGTACCGAATAGTGGTACCGATTTTTTCCCGAGCATAAATTAGTGGTACCGGTACCGTACCGAACGGGATTCGGATATCGGTACCGGTATCGGTACCGGTACCGGTACCGGGAAATCGAGTTTTTCCCGCTTTTTACGGGAATTTCCCGATTTGGTACCGGTCCCGTACCGAATTAGTGGTCCCGATTTTTTTTTCATCTTATTTCGTAGTCCCGGTACCGTACCGTATTTCAAGAATCGGTACCGTTTCGGTACGATACCGGTACGGTTCCGGTTCGGTTCCGGGATTCGGTTCGAAATGCTCATCCCTATTATTAATTGTCATAATATTTAACTTCAAAACAAAGTTTTTACGTAACACCCAATTTTTTCTTTTTTCTTTTTTATCAGAGACTGCCTATATGTCGTAGAGCCTTGTACGTTGTATAGTGATTTACCCTATGCGCCGCTATACCGCGTATAGGCCTTTGGATGCACCACAAGTTCATTTTTCGAAAAGCATACTCTCTTCGCTTTCAGTTACTCCACATCATATATACATAGAATAAAAACCCGCCAAACAAACATTTCCAAAACCCCCAAAATTCAAAGAACTTACAAAACTCAAAATCAATTAATCAAACCCTAAACACTTTCAATTCACAATTCTAATAATCAATCAATCATAATGGGTGATTTTGAAGCACCTTCATTCTCATTAGGTTTCGACTTCGATTTTGACGATACACCCAAACCCCAAACCACACCGAATAACACATCGAATCTGTTTAGTAATATTGATCACCGAATAACACCGAATAAATGCAAAACTATCTGAATCATTATCACATCTGTTTAGGGGTGGAATAAAATGTAACACTGAGTTAACAATAATAATATTGATCACCGTCGAAATACTTAGTTTTAAATAGCTCATAAGCAATCAAAGACGTGTCTTAAAGTAAAAGCATAACCATATAAGTCCCGAACACAAACAAGTGCACAAATAAAAGACCGGTGAGAATTTACTTTTTTTAGTCTCATCTAAAAAAAAAAAAAAAAAAAAAAAAAAAAAAAAAAACAAATTTCTTAATTTGAAATATATTTTTTATTTATTTATTTTTGAACGACTTGTTCCCTTGCCCTTCTTACCTTCCATATACAAGCTTTATTGAAAGAATAAGACAATTTTCGTTTTTTTTTTTCCGTTCCATGTCTTGCCTCATTTACTACTTTTAACTTGTTAAAATTTATATTTTATGTTTCGTATATTTTTAAACAATTTATCTATTTTATTAAAAGGACAAGATACTCTTATATGATTTCCTGCTCCATATATATATATATATATATATATATATATATATATATATATATATATATATATATATATATATATATATATATATATATATATATATATATACACACACACTAGAAGGGTACCAGCGCAATGCGGCGGCGGGTACCCGATGACTATTTTGTAGCGAACAAATGTTTTGAGGTGGTGATGTGATGAGATGGTGGTGACAGCGGCGGCGATAAGTATAGTTATATGTGTTTGCTTACCCGTTTAGTGAATTCGTTTCACAACACTTCGAATGTATATGTGTTAGTTGTAAGTGTTTGTTTGGGTTACCCGTAACTTTCACGCGACATCATTATTCCCGCATATAAAAATACCCTCGCAATCTCTTACGCGTCAAACACTCCCACAAAAGTATATGATTTTGACGAATCAAGATTATATTGATTGGAATAAATGAAATAAAGGTTAAAGTTGTAAAAATTTGAATTAAAATAAAATAAACCCAATAAAAATATAAAAACTAAAAACTCATAAAAATATATTAAAATGGATGTTGAATTAAAGAGCATAAAATTTTAGAAAATATGGTGAAATTAGATTATAATATAAATAAGTAGATAAAAAGATATTTTAATTTGAAAATAAAGAATTTTTAGTTGAGAAGTGACACATGTCATTTTATAATTGGAGCTCCTTATCTTAATTTTTGGTGGTTAGGAGTTAGGTTTGGAGTTTGTTAGAAGTTAGGCTTGGAGTTTGTTAAAAAGTGACACATGTCATCTCATTATTGGAGCTCCTTATCTTAATTTTACATGCATTATAATATATCTTTCCATAATAAGCAAGTAAAAAAGTCTGAATTTTTAAGCCTTCTAATTTTAGAAGGCGTAAATGCATTATAAAGTAGTATAGATATAGATATATTTTTATGTTTTACTACTTTTAACTTATCAAACTTTACATTTTTTATTTCGTTTTTTTTATTTAAAGGGTTTATAATAAAAAGTTATAAAAATAAGAGTAAACTACACCGTTCGTCCTTGTGGTATACGTTGACCGTCAAGGATCGTCCTTTGAAAAAAAATGCACCGTTAGTCCTTAAGTGCGAAACGTTACTCAGCGTTTGTCCTTCACTTACTCAGCGTTTGTCCTTCACTTTAACGGGTCACACTAACGATCGTTAAGTCTACACATGTAAGGATACTTTCGTCTTTACATCTCTTTACTTATCTTTCCCACTCATCTTCACCAACAATACCACAAAAAGCAGATGAAACAAAGTAGTAACAGTAACAGTAACAACAGAGGTGTGAGATGTGGAGTTCATGGATCTGGGTCGGGTATGAGAGCTATATTTCTAAACGGGCCGGGTATCGTAATGTGACCTCCTACAGATGCAACTGATCATAGCCGCAAAAAGCTTGGTATGTGTTTTGTATTTTAAACTAACTTTGGATTTTATAAATGGAAAGATTGATGTGTTTTGTTTTTCTAATTTGATGATGTCCTTATACACCATTTTAATTCTAGGATTGTTAATTGATTGCGATTGATGAGAGTTGGATATGGGTGGTGTAGTAAATCGACAAGAAAGATGATGGCGTGATGGTGTAGCCGGAGGTATTTGGTGTTTGAAGGTAGTCGGAGGTGGGTGAAGATGGAGACGGTGGGTTTTGATGGCTTGAAGTAGAAGATGTATGTATTAAAGAAGAAGAAAATGATTAATGGGTGATTTTGGAGCACCTTCATTCTCATTGGGTTTCGACTTCGATTTCGATCATCTCCCAGAACCCCAAACCACACCGAATAACACATCAAATCGTGATTCGGTAGATGTTCCAGTAGCTGCTGATGTGAAGACAGTTGTTGATGGTAATGATGATGATGAGGAGTTTGAGATTGAGACGCTTACTGTTGCTGATTCAGATGAGGAGAATGTGGTGGAGGTAAGGCCAAGATTGAAGAGGTTACGTCGCGGGTTGTCGGGTTCGGCTACGGTGGATTTGGGTTCGGTTGTTGTTGTTGTTGATGATGATGATATCGAGGACTTTTCGTCGCCCGAGGATAATAATGCTAAAGGTAAAAGTGATTGTTTATTAGAACTGCTTGGTTACTTATCTGATTAATGTGTTTTGAGGGTGTTTGGGTCTGCTTATTTTTATTTCATAAGTGAAGTAGCAAATTACAACTTACAAGTTTTGATAAGCAAATTAGTAACAGTTTTTCGGAGCTACCCTTTAGTTGTGTGACTTGTGTCAGTGTTAATTTTGGTTGTGAGTTTTTTGATATTTGATTTATTGATTAGGGGATTGAGTTGTTTGTTATCTGTTTATTGCGGTTTCATATAGTCAGTATGAATAAGCAACTTTGAAATAGTTTGTCTATAATTGATATCATGATCACAGTAAGTTAACATCCGTCCAAACACTAAAAATTTAACTAATTGTTTGCCATTTCAAAACGATACTAAACGCCACTAATGCTTTTTTCAGTATGTTCAATTTGATTTCCTAAAGATATTGGGATGAGTTTGGCAGCCAATTAGATTATTTTGAACTCTAGTAGCAACGAAAAACTGGACTTGTTTTCTCTATGTTGTGGGTGGATGGACTTACGAGTAACAGTTGATAACTTCATTGTGTCTTGCGTGATATATTTAGTTAATCTTATGATAATGTAGCAAGTCTGGTGCATTTAGGCAATTGGGGCCATTGGGCACTCGCTCTACAACTTACAACCCCTTTGGACTGTCACTATACACCTTTACATATGTCTTAAGATAAACAAGAAAGTTGTAGTCGTTACCAATGATTTTTCATATCTGAATATCGAAATGTATTTATGTATTTAGGCTTTAGCTCAAACATAAATGCTTAAATAAGTAGCAACTTCTGATTCTTTGTAATCCAAGAAAGATCACATAGATATCCATGAAGCAGCACCACTGAATCAGATTGCTAGTTTTATGATTTATAAGATTACATCAAGTAGCAGTCACACGTATTATAAACCAGTGTGCTAATTACTGTCACGTGCGCTTGTTTATCATTCCCATATTCACTGGTTGTTATTATTGCTAACAGTTCCAAATTCCCGCTTACCGGACTAGGTGTTTTGACCAGAGAATCAGGAAAAAGAAAGCAAAATCTCTCAAATATCTCAAACGCGCCAGAATCCGTAATCACAAACTGCAGCAAACAACAGTTTCCAAAGTTAACCGTCAGTCCTCTTAGAAAGTTTCAGCTGATTGATTCCGACTCTGATTCTGATATTTCTTCAATCAGTAAACTTGCTACTAACAAGACCAGCAGTAAGTCGGAATCTTATTTGAACAAGGAGCATTCTATAGGTTTAAATCAGCTGAGAAAAGTAAATGAGTCACTCAATACTTTCACCAGAAAAGATTTGTGGGAAGATTTTGAACACGAAAAGAGTTTCCATATCCCGACACCAGCACTCGATGAGGTATGCGAGGAATATTTTAGTTCTCTAAAAGACAAAAGTAAAGCTCAGAGTAATGTTGGAAAAAGTAACCATAATAGTCATGTTATGGACAGTGTAATAGATTTAGATGATCCTCACCCGCCAGCACATCACTATTTTTTCCATAATGATTTGAGGATCCAAGAGCTTGTTCGAACCCGTTTGTGCAACTTTTTCCCGTTAAATGCAGAAAATAGAGGTTCTGAGCTTCCCAGTACATTGAATATCGATTACATGTAAGTTAATTCTGCCATATTATAGATAGTTTTTTACAGTGTTATTTGCATTAAAGATTAGCTATTTTTTCATAAATTTTTTTATCATGATTCATGTTTTTTGTGTCGCATTTCTTGTGTTTCTAGGGGTCAATTTAGCTGCTAAAACTAATAAAGCTGAGACAAGCTCATTAAGGAAAAATTCAAGACAATCAAAGACTCAAGAAACGTCACAAGGTTTCATGAATCCAAATGTTAATACTTCGAAAGGGATCACAAAAGATGCTGGCAAGAGAAGGGTTCAAGCTGATGGTCAAGCGACGGGGCATTGGTTCACAAATGGCGATGGGAAGAGGGTAAGTTGGAAAGTTCTTGTTCTGTTATAGTCATTTTGAAATTACTAAGCTGCTAGAACCAAAAAATTCAAGTCGGGTTTGGGTTTGGATTGGCATGTCACAACACCTTAACCCGAGCACGACACGTTTAAGTAGTTAGGTCAGTTATGTCAATCCTAACCCACTAACATATAACACGAAGATTGCCTATTCAACCCGTTTTTCTAAACTAGTGGGTGGGTCGACCTTTATCAAATAACACGAGATGAATAACAAATAAACTAGTGGGTGGGTCGATTAAATCAAGGTATAGCTATTAAATTCAAAAGTGTAATGATCAAAGTAACTTGTATAAGCAGTTTACATTTTTGAAGTTTAGATATGTTAACTCATGGAGTTCAGATAACACAGTTGACTTTTCAGAAAGTCAACTGTGCTCGTGATGAAAATGATTGGAGTTTACATGATGTTGGAGATAATCATGTTATAACCATATTCAGTGAAGTTTTGTAAGTAATTTAAAATCATATACAAGTTTTGATTTGCATAAAAAATATCTTCTACATTGGGACAAAATGGTGAACCATTAAAATATTTGACTTCTGAGTCAAACTATTGACTTTCATCAAATTCACATAATTTTTTCCTATCCAAGTCAATAACAGACGCTACCTAAAATGTTCCGGGAATAAGACTTTATCATCAGATAATGGTTTGGTAAAATCCATGTTTGGACAGGAGTTTGAAGCTGGGAACACGAGACGAACATGAAATTTATCAAATAACACGGCATTACAGCGGAATGTTCATATCAATTTGGTCTCAAAGGCATGGATACGGGTGCCGGGCTTTGCTTACCTATAATGAATTTGTGATATTCTCTATTTATGTAAATGTGCACGCTCTCATTTATGTTTTTGCTCCATACCATGCCGCCACACATTTCATTTCAACAAAAACAAAAACCCGCCAAACAAACAGTTCAAAAACCCCCAAAATTCAAAAAACTTACAAAACACAAATCAATTAATCAAACCCTAAACACTTTCAATTCACAATTCTAATAATCAATTAATCAATCATAATGGGTGATTTTGAAGCACCTTCATTCTCATTGGGTTTTGACTTCGATTTTGACGATACACCCGAACCTCAAACCACACCGAATAATACATCGAATCGTGATTCGGTAGCTGCTGATGTGAAGAGTGTTGTTGATGGTAATGATAATGATAAGGAGTTTGTGATTGAGACGCTTACTGTTGCTGATTCAGATGAGGACAATGAAGTAAGGCCAAGATTGAAGCGTTTACGGCGCAGGTGTAGTGTCGAGGATAGGGGGTTGTCGGGTTCGGCTACGGTGGATTTGGGTTCGGTTGTTGTTGATGATGATGATGATATTGAGGACTTTTCGTCGCCCGAGGATAATAATGCTAAAGGTAAAAGTGATTATTTATTATAACTGCTTATGGTTTTGTAAATGATTTGGTAATTAGGGTATATCCGAGACTCTTTAATAAGCTTGGTTACTTATCTGATTAACGTGTTTCGAGGGTGCTTGGGTCTGCTTATTTGATTTCGTGAGTGAAGTAGCAAATTACAACTTACAAGTTCTGATAAGCAAATTAGTAACAGTTTTTTGGAGCTACCCTTTAGTTGTGCCAGTGTTACTTTTGGTTGTGAGTTTGTTATCTGTTTATTGCAGTTTCATATAGTCAGTATGAATAATGATATCAGATAGTCAGTATGAATAATGAATAAGTATTATACCTTTTTGTGCGTAAAATAATCAGAATCAGATAGTCAGCATGAATAATGATATCAGATAGTTAGTGTGAATAAGCAACTTTGAATTAGTTTGTCTATAATTGATATCATGATCACACTCAGTTAACATCCGTCCAAACACTAAAAATTTAACTAATTGTTTGCCATTTCAAAACGATACTAAGAGCAATCCTAAACGCCACTAATGCGTTTTTCAGTAGGTCAATTTGATTTCCTAAAGATATCGGGATGAGTTTGGCAGCCAATTAGATTATTTTGAACTCTAGTAGCAACGAAAAACTGGACTTGTTTTATGTATGTTGTGGGTGGATGGACTTACGAGTAACCCTTGTCCCTTGATAACTTCGTTGTATCTAATGTGTAATATATTTAGTTAATCTTATGATAATGTAGCAAGTCTGGTGTATTTAGGCAATTGGGGCCATTGGGCACTCGGGCTACAACTTACAACCCCTTTGGACTGTCACTATACACCCTTACTTATGTCTTAAGATAAACAAGAAAGTTGTAGTCGTTACCAATGATTTTTCATATCTGAATATCGAAATGTATTTATGTATTTAGGCTTTAGCGCAGACATAAACGCTTAAATAAGCAGCAACTTGTGATTCTTTGTAATACAAGAAAGATCACATAGATATCCACGAAGCAGCACCACCGAATCAGTTTGCTCCCGTTGATTAACTTAGCGTAAAAGAGATTGTATTTGTGCTAGTTTTATGATTTATAAGATTCCATCAAGTGGCAGTCACACGTATTATAAACCAGTGTGCTAATTACTGTCACGTGCGCTTGTTTATCATTCCCATATTCACTGGTTGTTATTATTGCTAAATGCAGATGATATTCTTCCAACACAACACTATTCAGTCAGTAACAGCTCCAAATTTCCGCTTACCGGACTAGGTGTTTGACCAGAGAATCAGGAAAAGGAAAGCAAAATATCTCATATGTCTCAAACGCGCCAGAATCCGTAATCACAAGCTGCACCAAACAACCGCTTCCAAAGTTAACTGTCAGTCCTCTTAGAAAATTTCAGCTGATTGAATCCGAGTCTGATTTTGATCCAGTAAAGTTGCTACTAACAAGACTTGCAGTAAGTCAGAATCTAATTTAGATAGGGGAAAAAGTGTAGGTTTACATCAGCCGAGAAAATTAAGTGAATCACTCGTTACTTCAGCCAGCCAGAAAAGATTTATGGGAAGATTTTAGACACGAGAAGAGGTTCCATTATCCCGACACCTGCACTGGATGAGGTTTGTGAAGATTATTTTAGTTCCATGAAAGAAAAAGTAAAGTTCAGAGTAATATTGGAAAAAGTAACCGCAATAGTCATGTTATGGACAGTGTAGTAGATTTGGGTGAATGATTTGAGGGTTCAAGAGTTTGTGCGAACCCGTTTGTGCAACTTTTTCCCGTTAAATGCAGAAAGTAGAGGTTCTGAGCTTCCCAGTACATCGAATATCGATTACATGTAAGTTAATTCTGCAATATTATTGATAGTTTTTTAAGGTGTTATTTGCATAAAAGATTAGCTCTTTTTTCATAAAATCCTATATCATGATTCATGTTTTTTGTGTTGCATTTCTTGTGTTTCCTGGCCACCGCCAAGGCAACCAAAAAAGTCAAAAGAGTAAATTACACCGTTCGTCCTTATGGTGTTGAAATGACGAATTTACCCTCATGTGCAAGTCACATGAGGGGAGTTTAACGGTCAAACTTAACGTCGTTTGGTCAAAGGACGAACCATGCATAACGTTTTCACACTTAAGGACGAACGGTGCAACTTTTTTGGTCAAAGGACGAAACCCTGCGGTCAACGCAAACCACAAGGACGAACGGTGTAATTTACTCTAAACTTTATGTTTACTTATCTTTTGTGTGTAAATATGATATGAGCTAAATAAAGACGCTTTTGTCCTTTAGCAAGTCTGATTTCTATTATCATTAAAACATTTGTTGTTTTGACAGGAGAGTGGAGGAGGATTAAAAATAAAAAGGCTAAAGAAAACTTCCACCAAGAAGAAATGAGTGTTGACCACTTGTCTTGAAATGTGAGATTGGTATATAATCATGTTGAGACATTAAGAGTATGATTTGGATTGTTCAAAGGCTATCAATCTACAAATGGAAACTTTCAGAAGTGTTGGTGAAGTTTCTGAGGCTGCTTGGTACCGGAAAACAGAGAATGTAAAGTGGAAGCTTTTTAAAATTTAAGTTGTAGTCCAGACCTTTTCTCTTACTAATAAACATATTTTAGATCTGGGTTTAGTGTCTCTAAAAGATAGTTTGAAGCTTTCTAAGAACTCTTACTGTTACAAATTGATATCACTCTGACAGAATGAAGTTTGAGTCTAAAGTTTGCTAATTTGAAGCTCGAGTTATGCAAAATCAGGATTGTATTTGATGATTAAATATAAAAGGTAAATTTCATGGTGGTTTTTGTAACAAAACGGATCTTGATTTCATCTGTTTAAAAATCCAGATCAAACTGGGTCAAGAAGATGACACGTGAAAAAATAGTTCGCTACAATGTTAGTTTTTGCCAAATTGTTAGTAGTTATACTTGCAGGCTCTCAACTTGTAGAAAATATTTTTAACCATTTTTGAGGGCTCGTCATTTTAGTTAATATATAACATGGCGTTAAGCATCTTTAGCGGTACGAAAAGTAAAAAATGTAAGATTAGAAAAAGACTTTATGTTGCCAGTGTAATATTTGATGTTAAGGAAGTAAAGTTCATATTGGTTTGGGAAAGTAATAAGATGTATGTTGAAGTCAAAGTAAAAAACGAGTGATAGACGTGAGTTCTATATCCCTTAAATGAATCTTATCTTTCTTGACCAAATAACAGCCTTATGTTATTGAGTCTTTGTCTTCTCAATATACACTTTGATAATCTTATCCAAGTTTCTTTGCAAATAGTTAAGATAATTCTCTCAAAAACAGACCGATCCTTAGATAACAACTAGAATGGCGTCTACTTCATCTTCATCCAATCAAAAAAGCTTCAAGTATGACGTGTTTCTGAGTTTTAGGGGTGAGGACACCCGTAATAGCTTCGTTGGCCATCTTTATCAAGCTCTTAAGCAAAAAGGCATTGAAACATACAAGGATGATGAAAAAATTGAGCAAGGGGAAATGATCAACGAACAACTAATCAAGTCCATCGAGGACTCAAGATTCTACATAATTGTTTTCTCTAAAAAATATGCTTCTTCATCTTGGTGCTTAGATGAGCTTGTCAAGATTATGGAGTGCCAGACGACGAGCGAGCATACTGCTTACCCCGTGTTCCACGATGTGGAGCCCACCGAAGTACGAAAACAAAGTGGGTCAGTTAGAAAGGCCTTTGCCAAAAATACAAAGAAAGAGGCTGCTCAGAAATGGAGAGATGCTATGACAGAAGCATCAAATCTGGCAGGGTGGGAGTTGAAGGCGACTGCTAATGGGTAATTTAATTACTTCCTCGTATGTGTGTAATATTCTTTCATTTTGCATGTTTCTAATACTTTATGTTATAAATCTGAAGTTAAATATGGAATTTGAGCAAGCTATCTAAATATCGTTAATGTTACAGGGATGAATCTAAATTGATCCAAATAATTGTTGATGTTATATTCACGAAGTTATGTTCCATTAGTTTGAGTATTGATGACAAGCTAGTAGGCATGGAGATGCGAATCAACGAGGTTCTTACATCTTTGAAAATCTGTACCGAAGATGTTCGTGTTATTGGAATCAAGGGGATGGGAGGTGGGGGAAAGACAACTTTAGCCAGGGCTGTTTATGTTCATATATCAAGTGAGTTCGAAGGTAAAAGCTTTGTTGAAAACGTGAGGGAAGTTTCGAAAACCTCTTTGTCGGGTTTGAAGTCGTTGCAGAAACAAGTACTTTCAGATGTTTTGAATGATCAAAGCATTACCGTAAGTAGTGTTGCTGACGGGAAAGACATGATGGGAAAGATGATGCGTAGTAGAAAGGTTCTTGTTGTTCTAGATGATGTGGATCATATAGACCAACTTGAGGCGTTAGCTGGTAAGCCTAACTGGTTTAAGTCAGGAAGTACGATTATCATTACAACCAGAGATGAACAAGTGCTTGTATCACATGGAGTGAGCTTGATTCATAATGTCAATCTGTTGTCGGATAAGGAAGCACTTTGTCTATTCAGTAGATATACATTTGGGAGAGAGATTCCAATTCAAGGGTACGAACAACTATCAGGACAAGTTGTACGTTATGCCGCTGGTCTACCCCTAACAATAAGAGTTTTGGGTTCGTTTCTGCGTGGTAAAAAGGAGCTTGAGTGGAAAAATGGTTTAGAAAGACTAAAAACAATTCCGCAGAAGGAAATCCAAAAAGTATTGGAAATAAGCTTTGATGATCTAGAGAATGATTACAAAGAAATCTTCCTAGATGTTGCATGCTTATTAAAAGGTGAGCAGAAGGACCGAGCAATCCAAGTGTTTGAAAGCTGTGGATTTAAGGGTATCATTGGGTTAAGAGTTCTTGAGCAAAAATCTCTCATAACTATATCTGAATATGGGAGCTTAGGCATGCATGACCATATAGAAGAAATGGGCAAAAATATTGTTTTCCGTTTGCACCCCGATGACTCTTACAAACATAGCCGATTGTGGATCAGTGGGGACATTGAAAATATATTGGCAAGTGATTCGGTAAGGATCTAACTCATTTCTAAGGTGGATAAAACTAACTCATTCTATAAAAAGTTTAATTTTTTTCACTTCTATTTGCCGTACAGGTAAAAGTTAATGAAGCAATAAGATGTATAAAGTTGTTGCCGTTGACACTAAATCTTGAAACTGTTATGAGAGGTCTGGGAAACATGAAGAAACTTAGAGTTCTTTACATGTGTTCCGGACCTAATTGGAAAGATAATCAGGTTAGCCAACGCTTTCCAAATGCGTTAAAATATCTCAGTTGGCGAGATTACCCTTTTTCATCTTTACATGAAACATTTCAAGCAGACAATCTTGTTGGACTTGACATGTCTTTTAGCATAATCGAAAACATTCAGAAAGGGCGAACAAGAAAGGTAGAATAATGGTCGGTTGGTTAATTGTCATGATTTACTAGTATAATGCTATACATCAATATTGTTTGCTATTATATCATATATATTCATCTTCTTTGTCTCTATTTGATAGGTTCTTGATAAGCTCAGGTTCCTTGACCTTAGTTACACACCGTTGCAAACAATGAACCTTGGGGTGACTCCAAATATCGAGATTTTAAATCTTGAACATTGTCAAGAACTGATAGAACTTTACATACCCGATGGATTTCCAAAGCTCCAATCTCTAAGCCTGAATTATTCAAAGTTGAAGAGCCTTAGCCTTGGACCGTCTCCGAATCTCGAGACGTTGAGTCTTGTGGGATGTTGTGATTTGGAAGAATTTTACATGCCCTTCGGTTGTACAAAGCTCAAATCCCTCAGTCTTGATGGTTCAAATTTAAAAAACCTTAATCTTGGGCCGACTCCAGATCTCGAGGTGTTAAGTCTTGTAAGATGTTGTGATTTGGAAGAACTTTTGCCCTTCGGATGTACAAAGCTCAAATCCCTCAGCCTCAATAATTCAAGGTTGAGGAACCTTGACTTTGGGTCGACTCCGGATCTCGAAACATTAAGTCTCGCTGAATGTGATTTGGAAGCATTTCATGTACCCTTCCGATGTCCAAAACTCAAGTCCCTCAGCCTTAATGGTTCAAAGTTGAGGAACCTTCACTTGGGTCTAACTCAGGATCTCGAGACGTTGAGTCTTGCTGGATGTGACTTGGAGGAACTTCACGTCCCCTTTGGATGTCCAAAGCTCATATCTCTCGTCCTCAATAATTCAAAGTTGAGGAACCTTAACCTTGGGCCAACTCCAGATCTCGAGAACTTAAGCCTTGCTGGATGTGATTTGGAAGAACATCACATGCCCTTTAAATATCCAAAACTCATATCCCTCATCCTCAATAATTCAAAGTTGAGGAATCTTAACCTTGGGTCAACTCCAAAACTCGATAACTTAAGTCTTGCTGGATGTGATTTGGAAGAACTTTATGTGCCCTTTGGATGTCCGAAGCTCAAATCCCTCAGCCTCAATAGTTCACAGTTAAAGAATTTTATCCTTGGGCCAACTCCGGATCTGGAGATATTAAGTCTTATTGGGTATAATTTGGTAGAACTTCGCATGCCCTCAAGACGTCTAAATAATCTCAGATCCCTAGACCTCAGTCATTCAAAGTTGAGGACCCTTGACATTGAGCTGACTCCAAATCTCGAGAGGTTAGATCTCAATGACAGTTTAAACTTAACAGAAATTAATGCTCCTGTTGGAAGTCTAAAAAAGCTTGTCTACTTAGACTTAAGTGGTTGTGGGAGGTTTAAATCCTTTTTGTTTGATAAACAGTCTAAATTACTTGAGGTTGGTTCTTTATCAGAGTTGCATCTCATTGCGGAGTCCAAAGATTTTGCGGAGCCCAAAGATATAAGCCAATTGTACGACCCGATCAAGGATCTTTCAAACGTACTGTTTACATGTTTTTATAAAGAAGATCCAGCTGCTTCGTCATTTGGAAATCTGGAAAAGCTTATTTCTATAGGTCTTAGTTCTTGCACCCTTAAAAGTTTTGTTAGAAGCATTTTTAGTTTGCGATGTTTAAAAAAGCTCACACTTGAAGCCAGAATTCCAGAAGTGTCCAAGGACATTCACCAGTTACAATGTCTAGAGGAGCTTTGTTTATCCCTTGCAAGGATAAAACATCTTCCAAATGGTCTTTGTATGTTAAAGCAGCTGAAATCTCTCAAACTTGAAGGGTGTTGGAATCTTGAGAAATTACCCAAGGATTTTGGCCAATTAGAATCCCTGCAGGAGCTTTATTTGTCCGATGCAAAGATAAAACATCTTCCAGATGGTCTTTGTATGTTAAAACAGCTGAAATCTCTCAAACTTGAAGGTTGTTGGCGTCTTAAGAGTTTACCCAAAGATTTTGGCAAATTAGAATCTCTAGAGAAGCTAATGTTGTCTACTGCGATTAGTCGTCTTCCAGATAGCATTTGTATGTTGAAACATCTGAAATATCTTAAAATTAGATGGTTGATACCGGATCCGAAGGATCTTGGCCGATTAGAGAAGCTAATTTTAAGGAGCTGTCTCTTTTCTAGAGGTTTTCGACAGAGCAACTTTGAACGGGAACGCCTAAAATATTTTCATTTGCTCGATAGTGAACTTTTTTATTTGCCTGAGAAACTTGGGCATTTAAAATGTTTAGAAGAGTTAGATATAACAACAAATACAATCATAAGTCATCTTCCACAGAGCATTTTTCAATTGAAAGGTCTGCGTATTATTGGGTTAGAAAGAAATCTGGAGTTATGTGGCTTAACACCCGTGAAACGAACCTCCGATAATGGTGATTGTGAAACGTTCTGCTACACTGTTGTTTAGTCCTCTGTAAACAACTATTTCAACAGGTACTTCTCTGTTTACCTGAAAATCTGTCTTATATTAATCCGAGTTTTGAAATTGATATGATGTTAATTATTTTTCTAGCATTTGATATGTACTTTATGATCGATCTTAACAACTGAACCATTTCCTGCATGTTTGATTGGCAATCAGCACTTCATCGAACCAAAATGAACTGGAAGCTCAAAAGGTTTGTTCTGGCTCTATCAGTTTCTCCATGTCTGAAAGATTTCGCCAAATGTTGGGAGCGTAATTGCATTCATTTGCAGACATTGATCAGTCTAAATTTCTCTGTTGTATCATCTTACAAGTCAAGCGCTAGTGTGGTGTGAAGAACTGAAGATACTTTGTTGGCCATTAATAGGATAGTTTTATCAGCATCAATGTATGATATGTTATTAGGTACATTCACAAACAATTATTGTTTTTCTTTTTATCATATAGAATTAATGTTACAAAGTCTATTCATGGAGGTCAGTTTACGCAGCTGAGTTGTTCAGAAAGTCAATTTGTGCTTCTAATGACAGGTTTATAAGTGATGTCAATATACTCTTGAGGTGCTATTATACATGTAATACTTGCTCATTTTTCATATGTAGTATTGACGTCATGTGCACTGAGATGAAATGATCAAATAATACGATTTAACTATAGACTCGTTAATAAAGAAATAATACCCAACTTGAAAGATGTGATTAGTAATCAATATGAATTAATAAGTTAAGTTAGCTTAGGAACTTCAGCAAATAGAGTTGACCTTTTGAGAAAGTCAAACTATGTTTTTGATGAAAATAGTGGTATTCTATACCTTATACCTAGGTGACTATTATCATATCCAAATTAAAAAAAAATATATGTTTTTTTTTGAATAAGTACATTTTTAAAAAATATTTTTAAAAAAAAAACAAGTTTTTATTTAAATAAATACATTTTTAAAAAATATTTTTTTAAATAATTTTTTTTAAAGAAAGTACATAATTTTTTAAAAAATAAATTTAAAAAAAAGAAGATATATATATTTTTTAAATATATATTTTTTTAAATATTTTTTAAGAATTGTTATTTAGAAAAAATAATAAATAATTTTTCATTTCTCGGGTCAAGTCTCTGTTGTTACCAAACATTAGAATTGAACAAAATTCTCTACTGATTTCCATTCTCTGAGATTCTATTCTCTGCTTCATTTCATTTCTTTGAAATTCTCTCTACCAAACGTGCCCTAATCTACCAAACGTGCCCTAAGTTTCTATAAGTGATTTAATTATCATAATGAAGTTTTTATTTGTAAAAGTATGTTCTGCATTGGGTGAAATCGTTAAGCATAAGAAAAGTTGACTTTTTGAGTTAGAGTATTGACTTTCACCAACTTCACTGAGTTTTTCATTGAATCATTCTGGAGAACATTTCTAAGGACGGCTACACGCCGGAGGTTTGGAGGGCTCCCTTTAAACCTTAACCTCCGTAAGTGCTATAATAAACCCCACCCAAGTTTTGATGTTTATTTGTGAGGTGGATCTTTATGTTTTTCTAGGGAAAAACATGCCCCGTTTGTTTGAAAATTTCTTTGGGGGTTGAAGTTTTAGAACCAACTTTCGTTTTCTCATCTTTTCTTTTGATGTTAGTGCATGAGTTTTAGTTGCAATTTCTTTTGTTTTAGTGTTAGGGATACTTTGGGTTATCCCATTTTTTTTAGTTGTAGGGGATACTTTGGGTTATCTCGTTTGTTTTAGTTGCATGAGATACTTTGGGTTATCCCGTTTGGTCAGGATACTTTGGTTTATCCTATTTGGTAAGGGATACTTTGGTGTATCCCATTTGGTCAGGATACTTTGGTTTATCCTTTTTGGTTCGGATACTTTGGTTATCCGGTTTGTTGCGTGTTTATGTCTGCTGCTGCTTGAAGATGTGCTTCCGCTTGCTGTCGAATGTCTTCTTCAACAATTATTTATTAATTTTACTTTATTAGCTTTTAATCTCTAGTCCGAGCTTTCACGATTTCGCCGCTCGGACTGTGGGGGAGTGTTAACCGTATATTGTGATAAGATCAATAGGTGTCAATTAGTGTAATTAGATGTACATTGATTGGTGATTACCTTGATTTGTGAGGTTTACCCAAAATAGTTTATGTATCTTCCTATATGTAGCCTCATTCGATTGGTCTGTATTCATTCAAGTAATCAAATCATTATCTATACTACTTATAATGCACGAAGGCACCTCACTCTTAATTTTAATACGTACAAGAAATTAAGCATGCTTTACAACATTTTAATGCACCCAATTTTTAGAATTACAAAAAAATAAGCATATTGTACAACAAAATAAAGTTTGGTGTCATTTTAAGACCAAAATTTTATCAAACAACATTAATGCAATTAAAAACACTCTTCATAAAAAATTACAACCATTAGCACAATGTACAATAGCTGCAACCAATTTTCAGATTTACAACAAAATAAGCATAGTGTACAACAAAATAAGCATGATGTAATTCTCAGACTTACAAAATTAATGCTATTAAAGTGGTCAATGTTATTAATGACTATAATGACTACTAACAAAAAAAGAAACATAGTGTACAACACTTTAATGCATATAATTTTCAGACGTACAAGACAAGAAACATAATGTACAACAAAAAACCACATTAATGCTATTTAATGTAGTCATTATTTAACTGGTCAATAAATACAATTAATATAGTTATTAAAACACCCTTACATAAGAAATACAAATTATCAAGCATATTGTACAACCAAATAAACACAATTTCTGCATTAAATTTCACTACTACAAATAATAAAGCAGATTATACAAATATTCAAGCCCGAACGGGCAACGGGCCAAATGGGCTTGAGCCCGAACGGGCGCGGACCAAACGGGCTCGAGCCCGAGCAGACACGGGCCAACAGTTCGAGCCCGAACGGGCACGGGCTATACGAAATTCTTGATATCCGTAAATTTATTGTTAAAAAGAACATAATAAACTAAAATACATTATTCATCGAAAAAATTTATTTCAAGGTACCCGCCGCTGCAACGCGCGGGTATCCTGCTAGTTCCTATTACACATACATTCTCTTATCTTACAAAGTGAGCCTAATTAAACTTTTTACAGTAATTAAACGACCATTGTTTTTTTTCCAAGTGACACCAGACAAAAAGGGCTCGTGTCTTTCATTATATAGTTAAGTTATGCTAGATAGTTCACAATCTATGTAACACTGCCTTCATGTTTGTCGACAAAATGTAGAATGCAGGATATGGAAAACAATTACATTTGGCTCTCTCCCCCTAACTGAATTTCCCGCCAAAACCGCCATTAAAAAGACAACATAAAGCTTGATTTAACACTGATTTCGAACCCTATTCAAAAATCTAAACCGTACAATCGATTCAGCTTGTTATAACACACACTCCGATGGTGTTTTTAACCTTTAGTTTTGGAGTTTTAACAATGGTGGTTTGGCAGTCATTTTGGTGCCAAAATTTTTAGCCTTCTTTTAGCTCCTTGTGGTACTTTTAGCTACTGTTAGTACTGATTAGTTCCCATTTGGCTAGCACAAAAGTGTGTTTTGGCTGTTTTGCGACTTAGTGTAGTCTAAGTGTTTGTGATTAATGTCTAATAAGAAAAGAATGTCCTCTAAACGCCAAATAGGAGTACCAACTAAGTATGATGATACTGTATGTGATTTAGGTAAAAGTAAAGGAGTTAACAGTATTGACAACAATAATAAGGCTAGTAGTGAGTGTGGTCATGAGAATAGTGGGGATGTGTGTGAAATGAATGATAATAGTGTTGTCAGTAATGGTGAAGGTCGGAGAAATGTGGAATGGAAGTAGAGAAGGATTTGGAGACTGTGGTTGTTAGTGATTTCCCTACTTTGAATGAGGTTATTAATATTACTATGACCAAAAGCAACAATGAGAAAATGGCAAGTAATGTGCTTAA
The DNA here is from genome assembly GCA_019973895.1 of Chrysanthemum seticuspe. NCBI lineage: Eukaryota > Viridiplantae > Streptophyta > Magnoliopsida > Asterales > Asteraceae > Chrysanthemum > Chrysanthemum seticuspe. The sequence goes on along the minus strand of BPTQ01000006.1, from coordinate 11,383,884 downwards.
GAGTGCAGGAATTACTAGCCCTGAACAGGAGAATGGTACAGTTTTAGAGGCTTGCCATAGTGACTCTAATGATAATGGTTGTAGTAAAAATGCTGAAAAACAAAGTGTTCAAGGGAATACTTATGGCCTAGGCATGACCACTGAAACAGGATCAAAATCTTATGCCACTATAGTGAGGCCAAATGCATTTGAGATTGAGAACAAACTTAGTCACATCCCTACTGCTTTAGAAGATGGTAGGGATGTGGTAGTGTTTCATGATGAATTAGTACTAGAAGGAAGTATGAAATGGTCTACAACACTATGCGGGCATTTTGTTGGTTGTAAAATGGCCTATAATGAACTTAAGAACAATATAGGTAGAATGTGGGGAAAGTTCGGATTAGTGGATATTGTTACTCAGGGTGGGCTATACTTGTTCAAGTTTAGAGAAGAAGAAGGTATGAATAAAGTACTTGAAAGTGGAGTCTGGATGTTTAATAATAAACCTTTGGTTATTCAGAGATGGAATCCCAATATATTGTTGGAATTATATAACATGACAATCATATATAAAACACATAAAACATCAAAGAAACATGCAGAAGTGTATAGGAACGTATAATGAATAATTAACTAACATAAACATAAAGTATGCATACCTTTTTTATTCTAGCCGAACAAGAATCAATTCCACAAAACTAGCAAGTGATGAACCCTAATTAGGGTTTATAGGATTATGTGAATTACCCCTTACCGATTTTGTAATTCAATCCAAGATACTAACAAAAGTATGTTAGTACCACGTTCTTGTACACACGTACTAAATCAAATTAAAGTAATGCTAGTTTTAATCACACAAAATAATTTGTTTTGGAAAAAAAATGTGATCGACACCCAAGAGGATCGGCCATGGCAAAAAACACACACAAACAATTTTAGGTTTTAGCCAATGAGTACAAGAGATGAAATACAAAGACCCTAGGCCTTCTATTTATACATAACATAACTTGGTGACCAAGTTAGGCATGGGTTGGGCTTTTGAAACCCTTGGCCGATCGGATCACATCACAAAGAGGGTTTCCGGACCTTCCCCAATCCCTATTTTATTATTTAGTCCTTCCAATCAACATTTAACGATCGTTAGTCCATTACACTTAATTAACTTAACGTTCGTCATACATTTCTTGTAATTAATAAATAAATATAACATTTTAAATTTAATTATTAACTTTAATTCTCATACGTAAAGCGTGCAATCCCGTGGTCTCGAGTTCGATCCTAACTCACGACTACCAATTTATATCCATAAAACTAACAGTTCCCACTTGGATATATCTTAATAGAGTGATCACATCGGTTAGCGTCTAGCAACACTTCGATGCCTCTAGTACAACTCGAGCAAGGCTCCTGGAAAACCTTTTAATGATTTCTCATTATTATTGTCCTTTTGTTTCAAATACCATGTTAAATAAATATATGGAATTGAGTCATTCTTTATTCAACCATTCTGTTTCTCGTTGTAAGTGATTGAGCAAGATTACCAAATCTTCTGAACATATTCCTGGGAGATCTTTGGGCGTGGCCACACAAACATCTTGTCAACCCTACGACGGGCCCAACAGTATTAAACTCCAAATAAATTTGAAGGAACAAATTCTATCTTAACTACGAGAATAACCCACAAACTTTGCAACACTTCTGGAAACAACCCTTATGACTATCAGTTACGTATAATGTTAAGTTGCCCCACAGAAATGCACTACATTTATGACACTTATCTGGCATCTCAAGTCTGAGGATAACTATTCATGATTTACTTAATAACAATATCCATAAAGTAAAATCATGTAGTTGGGATAAGTCCTATATTCAATTCATTGAATATCATCTGAAATTGGTATGCATTCTCATCAATATACTTTCAAGTATATTCTACCACATCTCTCAGATTTGTCTTAGTTTAATGATACTCCCATATCATTAATTGACAACGGACAATTTAGAATAACTAAAAAAATTATTCACGGATTAAACATACAAATATAGGATACAATATATTATAAAATCAAACATAACAAGTATTTGATTTATTATAACAATTGTTTAACATCCCTTATCCAAATACTAAATTGATCAATGCATGAAAATTCCAGTTGATGAATTATGTTTCAAGTAATGACAATCATACTTGTTGACAAGGCATAAATCAACCAACTTGATCTATCGTAATTTTGAGAGTACTTATTTCAACAATTCAATTTAGTGAAGTTCTTGTATGTGTGCATTCACCAATCCACATAATAATTCATAAAGTGTGTGACATCCTCCAACACCAATTTATGACAATTTAAACTTTCAAACATTTTAAAATTTAAAGTATTCTTATTGTTTTAATGTATAATGCAACTGCGCTCTTAGTAGCACAAATAGTTCACATGGCCATTAACAACGATGAAATCCTACCATGACTAGTATTGAGTGTCATCTCAATTAAACCAGCATCATTGTATACAAACAACAATATGCTCATTAAAACTCTGTAAACTTTAATATCTATTGTGTATTGTTTGATGCCTTCAAACTTTCAAGTTTGTAGCTGATGACAATTTGCACAAAAATTGACATATTGTTCATCCATAGAATCTAGGAGCAATTCCAGGCTGAGAATGTAATTCAATTAGAATATTCATTACACAAGTTATCTAATAACTTTTAGTTAGATATCAATGTTGTCAAATCATCTATCATTCAAGAATGATACAACAATTTGAATATACTACATGATGTACATGATGAATCTACAGGTCAAACTTAGATTTCATTCATGTTCTATCTTATCAAAAGATATGTATCAATTTCCCAAATGATATATCATGGTTAATTAGAATCATTTATTAATTTTACCGCACATGTTTATTAACAATAAACACATATTCTAAGGTTGTATGTTTTAAGTTTTAAATCTTACAAGTGAAGTTTCATTCAAATCTAAGACTTAACATTTAGCTTACAATGAATGTTACTTCCTATATGTTATACAACCTATAATATTTTAAAACCTTAACATAATACTCCCACTAGCTTTCAGGAATACTTAAAATTTATCTTATTTCAATTATAAATCAAAACTAGGATTTAATAATTAAACATAAGAATAATTTCATAGATGCATGCATTTATCCATTCATGAATTATTGCACTTCATACACTTCCAAAGATTATATCAATTCAAAAAACCTTTCGATTACTTACCGTCCTCGCTCAAGTAATTTCTCAAGAAAGAGTTTTGATATTCCATTGTCATATTTCATATTAATGAAAAACAAGTATGCCAATTATCATCTATATATATTAAATGTGTCTAGGAAAGAGTATTCAATCACAATTAATTGCTTAAGTATGATTAATAATCTTGTCATAAAACATGCATTAAATAAGTGTACAATTTTGTCCATATGATTTCTACACAGAGATTTAAACCACTAGAGTTTTCCATCTCTTTGAAGAAACTCGTCTTCATTCTCTAGTCTAACTATTAAGATAAACCAATTTTCCAAAATTGATTATCTTTATGGAAAACATCTTTAACATTTATAGTATGAGTAATTTACCCAATTCAATATTTGGTAATCCATCATAATGATTATCAGGTTTACTATAATCTTGTAACTCATGTTCTTCTCAGCATATAAATCAAATATCTAAGATATCCTTGCAGATCTATGAATGAAAATTCCATTATCTTGAGGTTAACATTTCATATCTAGCCTTATCATGATATTTACTAGTGTATTTAAGAAGATTATGTATTTTGTAATTTTATCTTTCAAGATAAAAAAAAAACTCCCACTTGTCTTTTGTAATATATATACTATCTATATATACTTAGTAATTAGAGCAAAACTACATTGTTCTCTTTTTGGAACATTACAAATACACATTGATAATTCCTGACTTTAGTTTGTTAATAACCTATTCATAAGTAGTTTAACAAATTCAGAATCTTCAATTTTAAAACTTAATGTGATTCATCACATTCCACAATAAAATAGTGTTTTATTAATCTTCTAGGTTGGAGTCATATTGAGTATATTCAATCCATACTCAATTTTCTAACCTTGTTACTTTTTAAGAAAAAAGTTACGGTTATCTTGAATCAAACAAATCAAATAGAGTTTGATTCTCCTAACTGAACATACCATCAACTTGTGGTATTCATTAAAATTAATATTGTAAGACAATCTAACAATATATAAGATAAACATATTCCTTTTGGCTTACCTATTTACCAACTAAGTCAACTTAATGGTATATGTTAATACAAATATCGTCATAAAACGTTATTTATATTTTTTTTATCTTTATCTAAGTTTTGTTAACGACAAAAGTAAATTTAATTTGTATAAAAGCTTAAAGCTTGTCAAGTTTAATAGATATTAAAACAAGCTTTTTCAAACAATATCTTCATCATTTAAGCATTTACATTGTGACTAATCATATCTAAATATGAGTCTAAGCATAATGTATGATAGTAGTTTTTAGAATGTTTTAGTTTCTTAGAAACTAAACATTACTTATGTATTTGCATATTTCTAAAAATAGAAAAACAACACATGACATCATGTGATGCATCATGGAAATCATTGGAAGATTTCATTAGATATTTTGTGTGGATTTGTACTCTTCATATCTTACACAATCTTACATAGATATGGTTGACTTTGGCAAGATCTTGATATCTTGCTGTCAGACCTGGCGGCACCAAAATCCACAACGGGCGGAACCCTTTAAGGGGTTCGCGGTCCGTGGATGCTGCTGATGGTTTTGGCTATAAATAGCAAAGGCAAACCAAGTAGTTTTTCATCCCTTTCTATCATACTCTCTTACATATCTTCTCTCTAACCTTTCTAACTCAGTTTCATATCATATTAGTGATCTCTTTTGTAGCAAAGAAGATCAAGTCACATTCAAGCTTCAAACGAGAAGTTGGAAGTCTTGTTTGTTTAGTGTTGTATGATCTTGTGTTGATTCATACTTCATTGTTGTATTAAACCATCATAATCTTGTGAGTGTGAATGGTTAGTATTGTAGTCCTCAAAATACATTGTGTGTGGGAGTGGTTGTACCCTTGGAAAGAACTCGACATCTAGCTTAGTGTCGGAAATAGTGTAAGCGAAGTGTAAAGGTTTTCTCCGCCGGTGAAAGGAGCTTGTTGACTAGTGAAGTTAAACTCTCGAGTGTGAGACTCGGGGAGTGGAGTAGGGCAAGGAAAAAGAGTCCTTGTAGACCGAACCACTATAAACAACTTGTTGTGGTTTGATCATTTCTTTCCTTATTTACTCTTTACATATTGCTTGCATATTTCATTAACATATCTAAGATCAATATCAATTGATCTTTCAATAAGTTTCAAAACAAAGTTTTAATTGGTAAACTATTCAACCCCCCTTCTAGTTTTCTACAATTGGTACCAGAGCCTCGTTGCTCAAGAATTTCTAAAATAACTTGTATTTTATAAACTTGAAACGATCCATGGATTCTGAAAACTTTAAAGAATTGGCAATCTATGCAAAGACCACCACTCTTTGAAACCAATGGATTTATCTATTGGAAAAACCGTTTTGAAAACATATGTAAAATCAAAAGATATAGATCTTTGGTTTATTATTGTTAAAGGGGATTTTAGTTCTACAACAAAGGATATTTCTGTTGATGAACAAAAGAAATTAGTTGCTAAAAATAATGAAGCTAAAATGATGCTTTATAATGCTTTACCTAGAAAAGAATATGAAAGAATTTTTATGTGTGAAACCGCCAAAGATATTTGGGAATCTTTAATTGTTACACATCAAGGTAATTCACAAGTCAAGGATAACAAAATTGATCTTCTTGTTCAACAATATGAACAATTTGTTATCCCTGAAGATGAAACCATTGATTGTGGCTTTGCTCGCTTTAATACTATTATTACATCACTTAAAGCACTTGATGAATCTTTTCGTAGTAAGAACTTTGTCAGGAAATTTCTTAGAGCACTCCATCCTAAATGGAGAGCTAAAGTGACCGCTATTGAAGAATCAAAAGATCTCTCAAAAATGTCACTAGACGAGCTAATCGGTAACCTCAAAGTTCACGAAATGGTAATGGAGAAAGATTCGGAGATCATCAAAGGAAGAAGGGAGAAGATCAAATCCGTTGCTCTAAAAGCAAAGGCGGAATCAAGTGATGACGACGAATCTTGCTCCGGTAGTGAAGATGAGGAGTATGCCATGGCCGTTAGAGATTTTAAGAAGTTCTTTAGAAGAAGAGGAAAGTTTGTAAGACAACCTCGAGAAGAAAAGAAGCCATTCCGAAAAGATCGGGATGACAAAAAGGGTAAAGGTGAAAGAAAGTGTTTTAGATGCGGTGATGCAAGTCATCTCATAGGAGAATGTCCCAAGCCACCTAAAAGCAAAACTCAACGAGCTTTTGTAAGTGGTGCTTGGAGTGATAGTGAAGACGATGAAGAATCAAGCAAGGAAGAGATCGCTCTAATGGCACATGAGTCAAACGAGTCACTTTCCGACTCTTCTTATTCTTCTATTGATGATGACACTTTGCAAAAACAATATAATCAATTGTGTGAGCTAAGTCTAAAAATCATAACTAAAAATAAATTTTTAAAAACCAAAAACGAATTTTTGGAAAATGAAGTTTATGAGTTAAAAGAAAAATCAAAACGACTTGAAAAAGGAAAAGCAAATGACGATGGTTGTAAATCATGTCAAGAGCTTAATCTTGAAATAGAAAAACTAAAGCTCACACAAGATGTTCTAATCGAACAAAATTCTAAATTTAAAAGGTTTAACAAAAACATCGCACTTGCCGATGAAATAGTTAAAATACATAAAACACCAGGAGATATGAATGGGCTAGGATTTAATGAGGTATTAATTCCAAAGAGTCAAAACAAAATGGCCGAAAAGGACGAACAAACTGTCAAAACTGCTGCAGTACAGCACGGACCAAACGGACCCAAAATAAGGGTTCCGTCCATTGAACCAAATGGTGTCGTGGGTACTTCAGTAGGACATAATGTTTGCGATACGAACCGTAGTGAATTTGTCAAAGTAACAAAGAAAACCAAGGATAGTGTTAAACTAAAACCAGTTGTTACATCAGGAGTAGGACTTGCAAAAAATGAATTTAGATCAAAAACTACTCAACAACGACATAAAACACCTTTTGCCAAACGCCCCTTTCCTAAAAGCAACCACAACGTACATCCCAACTACCAACACAACGGTTGGAATCAAAACTTTCCTAGACCATATCAAACTCCAGATTACATGTCATGGAACTCTTACCCATCGTTTCCATGCATGAATCAAATAAATGGTATGTTTAACCCAAACGGACCCATGAGATATTGGGGACCCAATGCTTGAGTTATTTGCTTCTTAGGTATGCTTGAAAGTTGGATTGGAACCTGATGAATGGATAAAAGATAGTGGATGCTCACGACACATGACGAGCAACAAAAGTCTCTTCTCATCATACCAAGAGTATGATGGAGGTAATGTCACTTTTGGTAGCAATCTCAAAAGCAAAATCATTGGCAAAGGTACGATCGCTCATAACTCCCTAACTATTGAAAATGTTGCTCATGTAGATAGGTTAGGATTTAATCTACTTAGTATTAGCCAATTATGTGATAAAAAGTATAAAGTACTATTTGATGAAAATGGTAGTAAAATACTAAAAGATGGTATCACCATAGCTAAAGGAGTTAGGAAAAATAACATATACGTCATGAAAATAGATAAAACATCTAATGACAAACTTTGCCTAACAACGTTAGATGATAGCTCATCTCTTTGGCATAGACGCTTAGGTCACGCTAATATGAGACTTATACAAAACCTATCTTCAAAAGAACTAGTTAGGTTTTTACCAAAACTAAAATATGACTAACACTTTTGCGACGCTTGCAAAATTAGTAAACAAACCCATAGTAGTCACAAATCTAAAAATATGGTGTCCACATCTAAGTGTCTAGAATTATTGCATATGGACTTGTTTGGTCCATCCGCTATAAGAAGCTACGGAGGCAACTTATACACTTTGGTCATAGTAGATGATTACTCAAGGTTTACTTGGACGTTGTTTTTGAAAACCAAAAATGAAGCTTTTGATAAATTTGAAATTCTTAGCAAGAAAATTCAAAATCAACTAGGTGTTAAAATTGTGTCGATCCGAACGGATCATGGTCGTGAATTTGACAACGAAACTCAATTTGGAAACTTTTGTGATACAAATGGTATAACACATAACTTTTCCGCTCCACGAACACCTCAATCAAATGGAGTAGTAGAACGTAAAAATAGAACAATTCAAGAAATGAGTAGAACAATGCATAATGAACAAAACATTCCTCAAAAGTTTTGGTGTAACGCCGTTGACACTTCTACATATATTTTGAATAGAGTCTTAATACGTCATTTCTTAAACAAAACACCATATGAGCTTTATAAAGGTAAAAAGCCAACGTTAGGATATTTTAGAGTCTTTGGTTATAAATGCTTTATTCTTAATACTAAAGATTATCTCACCAAGTTTGACCCAAAGTCTTCTGAAGGTGTATTTCTTGGTTATTCTCAAACTAGTAAAGCTTACATTGTCCTAAACAAAGAAACAATGATAGTCGAGGAATCGTTGAACATAACATTCGACGAAAGTCTACCTCCCTCTAAGACATCACCTTTGGTAGATGATGACTTAGTTGAAAGTCAAATGATAGAAAGTCAAGAAATAATTAATAATAACAAGGAAGATGAACCATTAAATAAGAAAATTGTAAACATCAAAGAATCTAAAAGTCATCCTTTAGACAAAGTCATAGGACAACTTAATCAAAGAACCTTAAAGTCACAAGCCCAAAATCAAAGTAATTATTTTTGTTTTGTATCCACCATTGAACCGAAAAACATAAATGAAGCAATAAAAGATGAATCATGGGTAATTGCCATGCAAGAAGAGTTAAACCAATTCGTTAGAAATGATGTTTGGAAATTAGTTCCAAAACCCAAAGATCAAACTATAATTGGAACGAAATGGGTCTTTCGGAATAAAATGGGCGAAAATGGTGTAGTATCTAGAAACAACGCTAGGCTTGTTGCACAAGGTTATAATCAACAAGAAGGGATTGACTATGATGAAACTTATGCACCGGTAGCTAGACTTGAATCTATTAGAATATTACTTGCTTATGCATGTGCTTATGACTTTAAATTATTTCAAATGGATGTTAAAAGTTCTTTTCTTAATGGGCTTATTAACGAAGAAGTGTATGTTGCTCAACCTCCCGGTTTTACCGACTTTGAGAAACCACATCATGTCTTCAAACTCAAGAAAGCATTATATGGCCTTAAACAAGCACCAAAAGCTTGGTACGACCGACTTAAGACTCTTCTTATTGATAACAAATACACTATGGGATTAGTAGATAATACTCTTTTTACCAAGAAAAAGTATTCACATATTATCATTGTTCAAATATACGTTGATGACATTATATTCGGATCAACTTGTCAAGAACTATGTGATGATTTCTCTAAAATCATGCACGACGAGTTTGAAATGAGTATGATGGGTGAGTTAAATTTCTTTCTAGGACTTCAAATTAAACAACTAGAAGATGGCATATTTTTTAACCAATCTAAATATATAAAAGACATGCTTAAGAAATTTGGTCTTGAAGATTCCAAACCAACTAAAACACCCATGTCCTCGGACACTAAACTCACCAAGGACGAAGAAGGTGAATCCGTAGATAACACTAAATATAGAGGAATGATTGGTAGCCTACTCTATCTTACGGCTAGTAGACCCGATATTATGTTTAGTGTTTGTCTATGTGCTCGCTTTCAAGAAAACCCAAAGGCATCACACTTAGAAGCCTTAAAAAGGATTTTTAGATACATTAAGGGAACAACGTGTTTAGGATTATGGTATCCCAAAGGAACGGGTGTAGAAACCATAGTGTATGCCGACTCGGATCATGCCGGTGATTATGTCGATAGAAAAAGTACAAGTGGTATTTGCACTTTTGTTGGACATTGTCTCACCTCATGGTTTGCAAAGAAGCAAACGGCTTTAGCCATCTCAACTACTGAAGCCGAGTACGTCTTAGCCGGAAAAGCATGTCAACAAGCTCTTTGGATGAAGCAAGCTCTCGTAGATTACGGAATTCATCTCAATGACATTGTAATACTTTGCGACAACAAAGGAGCCATCGATCTCAGCAAGAATCCCGTTCAACATGCTCGTACAAAGCATATTGAAATCCGCCATCACTTTCTTCGCGACAATGTACAAAAAGGAAACATATCAATCGAGAAAGTATCCTCCGAAGACAACATTGCCGACATCTTAACTAAGCCTCTTAAACGAGAACCTTTTAATCTTCTTAGACTTGGTTTAGGGTTAATGGAACCAAACATGTAGGATAAACATAGCCCAAAACATTAGAATAGTCAAAACAAAACAATTTTGTTTTGTATCTGCTACTGGCCACGGCACCAAACGACAACACGGACGGAACCAAAAATTTGGTACCGTCTGGTCCGTGGTGTCTACAGAAGCAAAACTGCTACCTACAAAACATCTTCTTCCTCAAAACCAACTTTACCAAAACGTGTAAACATTAAACCAAGCTCATTATTAACACCTTCCCACTCACTAATCACTGAAGATAACATCATTGTAAGTATCCTAACTACATTTTATCTCTCAACTCTGAGTCTAGGATTCTTATTTATGCACAAAACCATTACAAATCATTACATGGGGTTTTATGTATGCTTTTATACTAAATATGAATTCAATTGGCAAATTGCATAACTAGTCATTGAAATTAGGTACTACATTATCATATTGCATAAACAAATCATGCTTCCCACTAATCAATAGATAATAACTATAAGGCCTTATTCAAATAACCAAACACCCCATGTCAAAAAATTTGAAAAGCTTTTCACTTGTAGGAAAACAATTTTTCATTGTTAATACAAATAGAAACATTAGACTTTCATCACTTGCATGCTCTTGAATACTAAAGGTATTGCATAACTAATATGCATTCCCGGGTATATTCAAATGAAGCCACATTGAATTAGGAGCATTTGGGTTATCTCATGGTATTTGCCAAACACCCCACTAAAACCATCTTTATGCATAAAATGAGTCGAAATAACCGCAACTCCAAATCGTTTTCATATAGGCACACACTAGAACCAAAACGTTAAAGTGTAGTCTCATTTTTTTTAACATATTAATTCTTGCTCTTAGGAATAACCATGGTAGCCGCAAGATTCTATGATCACAAGGACACCCTTGCTTACATTCCCAAACATCACAAAACCAAAGGACTTTCCAAGGAACAAGTAGAAATCTTTAAGAGTCTAGAATCAAGGTATTTCCATGAGGGTAGAACCATTCACCCATCTTTCCTTGAAAATACCAATCTCCGTGAAGAGCTAGCCGCCATTCAATTCGATTGTCTTCTTGACATCGATGAACCAATTTGTCCTAGGTTTGTGTTAGAATTCTATGCTAGTGTGATCGGCTTTAGTGATGAAGACGATGATGAATTTTGTCTTAGGTTTAAAATCAATCAAAACGACTACACCATCACCTTAGCCAACTTTGCTCAATTCCTAGGAATTCCCAACCGAGGGACTTGTGTCTACTCGGATAAGTGGTCACTCACCGTTCTTGATGCAATCAATGACCGCACTCCTCCCTACCAAACCCGTTTGGCCGATAAGGATGTTATCCGTGAACACCTATTTAACCCAAGGGGTGACACAACCCGAGTTACCCGAAAGGGAAAGGAGGTAAACCGAGATCCATATGGAATGGAGCTAAATTAACTTAATCCCGAATTTAAGAAATGGGAGGAGCTACTTAGAGCCAACATCATTAGCACCATAGGAAATAGGGATCACATCAACGCTTGCCTTTGTCACATGCTCTACAACTTGTCCACCCGTCAACCATTCAATTTAGCTTACTACATCGCTAGGAGAATGATTGATATTCCAACTCAAGGATCGGTTGCTCTTCCATACGGGATGCTTCTCACCCGTCTCTATAGAAACTTTGCACCAATTCCACCAAGCCCAAAAGGGATGCACCTTCACTATGAGCTCATCCCTCACATCTTTGTACCTTTGAGTGATGCACGAGTTGCTAAGACAAAAGGCAAGAGAGCAAAACCTCCAACTCCATCAGCATCATCATCAAATAGCTCCGAGGATGGTCTTCCCAGCTCTCATCTTCAACCTCATGAGTATTATGCATCTCTTCCCGAGATTGAGAATGAATCAACGGAGTTCAAGCAAACCAAGGGGATGTTCAAGTTCCTTGGTAGAATGATGACCAAGATCTACAAGAAGTTGGATAAGTGAAAATTGTTTTAAGGAGCGTTTGGAACAATACATTATCTCTAATGTTTGATACTATTTAGTTGTTTTTATCTTGTAGGATGATAATATAACTTAAAACAATGATGTATGCTAACAATCTTATGCAAGGAGATAGCATAAGTATGCTATCAAATTTTACCCATTTTCACTATAACGTGAAAATCACTTAGCCTTGCTCAAAATCCATGCTCCATTATGTTTATACTTGTGTTATTTACTTTTCCTAACTAGAAATGTTTAGTGTCACAAGTTTTGAGAAAAATTTCAGGTTTCGGAAAAGTCCCCGACACCTAAAAATATACTCTGTGAAGTTTTCTGCACTGCACGGATCAGACGGCACCAACGTTTTGGTTCCGTCTGTTATGAGAAATGGTACCGCCGTACCTATACAAGCGGACAAGACGACACCCTTTTAAGGGGTCTGTCCGTGTAAACTTTTGGTGTCGTGGATCCTCCAGGTAACTTTCTGAATTTCGACTCTTTCGTGATTCCAAATTATCATCCATTGCTTATAAGTCAATCTTAACTAGTTTATACACTTATTAGAACTAGTATAATTCACTTAGGTATATAAGAAATCCATTTCCCACCAAAATTCAAAAATTTGAAAAATTCACCCAAGGAGCCCTTTGGCATAAAGGAAGGAACCAATTTTTTGGTACCTTCAAATCCGTGGGTAATCTGATTGTTAGGAAAATCCACTCATTAGAACACATTTATTGCAAATCTTTTCTTCTTCACTCCATCTCTCTTGTATGGCTTGACTTGGGTGATATGACTAGCATTCAACCCACTTCCAAATCATTAGGAACCTCATCTCTTCAATGGTTTAACATCAAATCAAACATATTTCTCCATAATTTTTCACTTCTATAAATTGAGAGGTTTTACCTTGATCATCCTCACACCTTCTTCATTCTTACCATCATCTAGCAAAGAAAAACACAAGTCAAAATGAGAAAATCCTCTCCTAAACCTTGCAAGAAAACCGCTAGAATTAGCGTGAGGCCTTGTTGCTTCGTAAACTTGAGCTCCTCATCCGAGTCTTCTCCACTCACAATCTCATCTCCCATCCGAGATGATACAAGCCTTTCCTTGGCTACACCTACTCAATCACCAATTGTGATCACCACTCCACCACCTACTAAAACACCAACTTCACCTCCACCGGCACCCATACAAACATCCAAAACACCCTCACCACCATCACCACAAAAGTCTCCAACTCTCATTCCTTTGGAGTTATTTTCCACACCACCCACTTCTCCAAATCCTTTCTTAGAGGACTTGGATGACTTGCCTCCTAGGCCAAATGATCCACCACCATTGCCATCCTTTGGCACAATTGAGCGGATTGCTCATGAGTCACCTAGGCCATCCTTTGACCCAAAAGCCCCATTAGGTCCAAAACCTCTTCTCTTCCACCCCATTCACAAAGACATCCATGGTCCTTTGTATAGGGACCAACCACTCCCCACATCAATGTCCCCTCACTTAGAGGACATTGAGGAGTGCATGTGGGATGCTAATCCTACAAGAGAGGAGATTCAAGTGAAAATCCACAACCTCCACCAATTCAAAGGCATGGTGGATTCTCACCTTAGTGAGACTATGCAAATGCAAAATGCTTTGCTAGCCTCCATCATGACCACCCCAAACATTCCCACCAACACCAACACATCTACCATTCCACCACCACAACCTCACCAAACATACTATCCTCCTAGGCATGGTTGCTCAACTTGTGAGCAAACGGCCCAAACCGTTGAACGGACCCGGGTTATGGTCCATGACTTTCAAGAGGAAATGAGGTTCATCCTCAATCACATCCTTGAGCGCCTCAACGCTCTTTCTCATCCACCATCTCATTAGGATGGTCATAGATTAGCATTTATAAGTTTTTCTTTTTCTTAGGATTCTTTATTTTCTTGTACTAAAAACACATCATTGTGTTCTGAAAAAGTCAACATCATGCATCAACTAATGAATATTTTGACTTTCTGAAAAAGTCAAAATCATACACTTGCATTATCATTTCTTTTTCAAGTTCTAAAACTAATATTTTTATAACTCTTGCACAAACTTTGTATCTTTTATAAAAATAAAATTTATATTTTGTCCTCAACAAAAAGGGGGAGATTGTTAATACAAATATCGTCATTAAACGTTATTTATATTTTTGATCTTTATCTAAGTTTTGTTAACGACAAAAGTAAATTTAATTTGTATAAAAGCTTAAAGCTTGTCAAGTTTAATAGATATTAAAACAAGCTTTTTCAAACAATATCTTCATCATTTAAGCATTTACATTGTGACTAATCATATCTAAATATGAGTCTAAGCATAATGTATGATAGTAGTTTTTAGAATGTTTTAGTTTCTCAAAAACTAAACATTACTGTATTTGCATATTTCTAAAAATAGAAAAACAACACATGACATCATGTGATGCATCATGGAAATCATTGGAAGATTTCATTAGATATTTTGTGTGGATTTGTACTCTTCATATCTTACACAATCTTACATAGATATGGTTGACTTTGGCAAGATCTTGATATCTTGCTGTCAGACCTGGCGGCACCAAAATCCACAACGGGCGGAACCCTTTAAGGGGTCCGCGGTCCGTGGATGCTGCTGATGGTTTTGGCTATAAATAGCAAAGGCAAACCAAGTAGTTTTTCATCCCTTTCTATCATACTCTCTTACATATCTTCTCTCTAACCTTTCTAACTCAGTTTCATATCATATTAGTGATCTCTTTTGTATCAAAGAATATCAAGTCACATTCAAGCTTCAAACAAGAAGTTGGAAGTCTTGTTTGTTTAGTGTTGTATGATCTTGTGTTGATTCATACTTCATTTTTGTATTAAACCATCATAATCTTGTGAGTGTGAGTGGTTAGTATTGTAGTCCTAAAAATACATAGTGTGTGGGAGTGGTTGTACCCTTGGAAAGAACTCGACATCTAGCTTAGTGTCGGAAATAGTGTAAGCGAAGTGTAAAGGTTTTCTCCGCCGGTGAAAGGAGCTTGTTGACTAGTGAAGTTAAACTCTCGAGTGTGAGACTCGGGGAGTGGAGTAGGGCAAGGAAAAAGAGTCTTTGTAGACCGAACCACTATAAACAACTTGTTGTGGTTTGATCATTTCTTTCCTTATTTACTCTTTACATATTGCTTGCATATTTCATTAACATATCTAAGATCAATATCAATTGATCTTTCAATAAGTTTCAAAACAAAGTTTTAATTAGTAAAATATTCAACCCCCCTTCTAGTTTTCTATAGTATAATAGACTTTTCAAGCCAATTGCATGCTTTATAACACAAGTACTCTTTAACCAAGTCACTTCATATCCATGTCTCATCAATAAAACATAAACTGTTATAATCCCATTATACGTTATAAATCATTGATCAACTCAATGACTTCTTGTATATGTCTTAATTAAAAAACATAACAAGTTCACGTCTTACTTTATTATAAGTCTTAAAAAGACTTTATGTTTATATCTTTATAATGAATCATAAACATGTTTAACTAAAGTAATTATGAACACAACTCTTGGTTTCAATATTAATTTCAAGTTAATTTATTTACTTCACAATAATTTAGGACTACATTATCTTTCATTATGTCATTCCAAAATACATAAATAAACAAATTGAAGTAGTATTAGATTACTTCATTTATTTATGTCATTCTAATAATACATAAATATTTAATTTGAAGTAGTCTTATATGTCATTTTGACACATGTTCTAATTACTTGTCTAATTTAGAAACTGCAAATATGTCCATGCAAGGTCTGACTTCACATGGAGATTTACTTTGTTGTTGCAATCTCGTCAAGTTCTCACATGACGTAAATTGCAACATCAAGTGTTTCTTGAATTAGATATGTACAAGTCATATTAGAACATTAGTCTCTTACCTTGCAGTCAAGAGAATCCGTTAAATCGTATACCTCTATGTTGTACCATGCACACAATATAGATTTCTCCCACTTCTGCATGGAACAACATCGTGTAGCAGATAAACAACACGACATATGTTTGTTTATATGACCAATAGGATTGTGTCATTGAAATTAGCATAACTAGTAGATGTAGAACCACTTCATTGCCTAATAAGGAAACGTACATGACTATCCTTTAAAACATAAGTGTCTACAAGTGGAAAGTAATTATCTTAAGACATTCTAGAGATAATTTGGGTTACTACCAAGATGACAAAGCTTGTAACTCCCACTGAATTAGAGATCATTACATTAATTCCTTATTCAGTAATAAGAACACAATACTCCCACTGGATTTGACAACATTGTAAGTGTTTCATTAACCAGTGAAAGAAAATGTTGTTCTATTTACTTCCCTACACTTTTGAGAAAGTCCATACATAACAATTAATTATGTACTAAAAGAGTGTATTCTACTGTGTAGATGATGAATTATCCATCAATGCTATTAACTTGAAAAATTGGGCATGCAATTTCTTTCTTAATAGTTATACTATTCCAACAATTGTAAGTAATACTTTTAAATTGTCAAAGCACAACAACTAGATAAAATATGCTAGTTTGTCTTTTACCAATTTTGCAGTAAATTAGTCTAGCTTCTAATTTAATAACTCAGAAAATATGCAATTTTCTTAACTATTAAAATTTGCTTACGAGTTATGTATTTAGAATTTAGACAATTCTAATTTGTCCTATCATACCTTTCTCATTCATGAAAATGAATAGGATTGAATCTCACTCTTTATTATGAAAAGAGGACTAGGTTTATAATTTTAGCAAAGTTGACTCTCCCAAAAAACCCTTACAGGTGTAGATCAATTTACCAATACAGGAATAACCTACGTTTACGGTTTAATGTTGCATTAATACATTTAAATAATTTTCAAAATTCAATTTTAGTATTTTCGATAATAAACTTTTCAAGAAAATAAAATACCCAAGGTAATATTCATATAACCATAGAATTTCCTGGAAAACCGAGATCCAAATTATCATAGTTCCATTACATCAGTTGATCTGCTAGTAACAAAAGCACATAATAAGGTAATCTGTCATAATTGGCAAACATTTTCCAATTCCTAGATCATTATGGGATTTACATTTTCCAACGCTATTGCAAATGTAAACATGTTTTATCCCATCTTGTGCCTTGAGTCCAGGTCTCACTTACTACTCAATTTAAGTCGCCTAACTTAAAGAACTGCAAATATGTTCATGTAAGGTATGACTTTACATAAAGATTTACCTTTCCATCACAATCCAAGTTCCCACATGACGTAAATTGCAACTTCGAGTGTTCCTTTAACTAGATGGCACTAACTTAATTTATAAAGGGTACTAGTTTTGATTTATGGTGTCAAATCAAATATGTACAAAGATGTCATGCATTCATATTGTATCATAGATTTTAATAAAAAAAACTTTTTATTAACCAATTCATAAAGGTCAAATTATCAAAGTTTTGATTGAGGTATTGGTTTCGCCAATCAAGGAATTTACCTTTAATTATCGTTCATTATATCGTACTTTTACATAAGTCTAAAGACTTAGTGTTTCGGATAATTACCACAAAAGTGGCGCATGGAATCAAAGCTAATTCGCCCTTAAGATGATTTTGTACTTATAGCCTACTTGGTAACTCCAATTTGACTCACAAAGAAGCGGAGAATTTGGTCAGCGCTGAAGCTATGACCTCCTTCTTTCGGGTCACAATTTAATGCGCTCCCCTCCTTTTACCTCTCACACAGTCCGTCAAAATTGGGTGAGCCGTTCTCACTATTTGTATCAAAATCATCAATCAATTAAACTATTGAAAATTTAACTCTTCAAAACAAATCAAATTTCACCATTGTTTAGTCCGATTTATTTTTCTATTCCAAATTACCATTTGCTTAAAACTTGTCGCACATAATAAACAAACAAGTAAACAATAAAAAATAAATAACTTAAAACAATGCGCACATAACTAACAATTAATACGTGTAAACAAGTAGCCACATGCAAATTATTTGATAAAGCCTATTATATAGGTTAATTAACGTATATATTAATTAGGGCTTTCTCTCGCACAATTGAAAGTGAGCTACATACATCGACGAATCGATTGCGTAAGCCATAATTAAAATATACCAAATTGCACATAATTGATTCATTAATATTATTGAGGTATTCCCCAATTCAAGAGTTATCAAAACAATAAACATGTGTATAAGACTTAACAATTAATTTGCGCATAACCAATCTTAACAATTAAATATATATCGACAATAATCCATGCCAAACATGCACGTTTTCATGGATTTAACATAACAATTATTCACGTTGTCACAAGATCGCATACAATTCCATGTCACATAACACTTTATTCATGAATTTATCACGTAACAAATATATTAATTCTAGGTTTCGATATTGATAACATAACAATTATAATAAACCCTAAAACAATTTTTTAAAAACAATCGACTAAAAAAATTAGGGTATCGACCCATAAAATATTATTTTGGTCGATCCAAAAAAAATTTAAAACCAAATTAGGGCAAAAGCCCTAACCCTAAAATTAGAGTTTACATAATAATAACCAAAACCCTAGAATAATTATATCAAACAACATACAATATTCGCTTTTTACGTGTTTAGTAATTAATTACTCATTAAACAAGACTCGTGATGCCACTGTTGGAATTATATAACATGACAATCATATATAAAACACATAAAACATGAAAGAAACATGCGGAAGCGTATAGAAAAGTATAATGAATAATTAACTAACATAAACATAAAGTATGCGTACCTTTTTTATTCTAGCCGAACAAGAATCAATTCCACAAATCTAGTAAGTGATGAACCCTAATTAGGGTTTATAGGATTATGTGAATTATCCCTTACCGATTTTGTAATTCAATCCAAGATACTAACAAAAGTATGTTAGTACCACGTTCTTGTATACACGTACTAAATCAAATTAAAGTAATGGTAGTTTTAATCACATAAAATAATTTGTTTTGGAAAAACAATATGATCGACACCCAAGAGGGGTTGTACGATCGTTTATGGCAAAAAACACACACAAACAATTTTAGGCTTTAGCCAATGAGTACAAGAGATGAAATACAAAGATCCTAGGCCTTGTATTTATACATAACATAATTTGGTGACCAAGTTAGGCAAGGGTTGGGCTTTTGAAACCCTTGGCCGATCGGATCACATCACAAAGAGGGTTTCTGGAACCTTCCCAATCTCTATTTTATTATTTAGTCATTCCAATTAACATTTAACGATCGTTAGTCCATTACACTTAATTAACTTAACGTTCGTTATACATTTCGTGTAATTAATAAATAAATATAACATTTTAGTTTTAATTATTAACTTTAATTCTCATACGTAAAGTGTGCAATCTCGTGGTCTCGAGTTCGATCCTAACTTACGACTACTAATTTATATACATAAAACTAACATATATGTGTTGATTGGAGTGACCCAGAGGTGTTACCAATTTGGATCAAACTTTTCAATGTACCTATGGAAGCTTGGACAGTAAAAGGCATTAGTGCTATTGCTAGTAGCTTGGGAAAGCCTTATGATGAAGCAGAATTTAAGGAGAAAATTGAAATTCTTTATAGGTGCACTGACCAAATGTTTAAGTGTTCAAAATTTGTTAATGTGGAATACACATGGAAACCACCCAAGTGTAGCCACTGCAAGGTGTTTGGACATAGGAAAGTAATTGTGGATCTGTACCAAGAATTGAGGGTGATTCTGCTAAGGGTAAAGATGCATAGATGGTTATTGATGCTAATGGAGATGGAATTAGGAATGAGGAAGGATTCACAGTGGCTGGCCAAAAATAGAGAAACAAAGGGAAAATTGTGAAAAAAGGGGTGAATAATGAGAAGCAAGGCAATGATAGGTATGGGATAAATTTCATAAGAAAACCATAGTGGAGTTTATGCTTGTTTCTAAGCAGCTTAATAAAGGGAAAGAGCAAGTTACCAGTGATTCAAATAGTACAAGTGGTATTGAAAAGGGTAGCAATGCAGGGAAGGAAAAGCTGATTGATAATAGGAGTGTACCAAAGAGCCCTTGGAAAGTGTCCAAAGAGACTGTGGAAGACTTAAGGAAAAGTTCTAATAAATATGCTATTTTTGAGAAAATTGCATACTTTAAGGTAGTTGAAGTACAAGCTAAGAATGACAAAGATGTTGTTGAAAATGTTACTGTTGAATTCCCTCCCATCGTACTTCACAAAACCAATATGTTGCATTGATAGAAGAGTATGATAGAAAGCCTCATATATTTCTACTTTTGAAGAAGGAGGAAGTTCTTGTTGATAAGCTTGTTAACACTAAAATGATACCTACTATCGAGGAAACTAAGATATGGCCACTCAGAATGTTTATGAACTACAAGGAAGGATGGGAAACTAAATGGAAAACTGAGTGCCCTTTTATAGGGAATTTTCAAAAATGAATGTTGAAGTGAATTGGTGAATTGGCCACTATCGTTTGTTTGTGTTTTGCTGCTTGTATGTGTCTTTGAATAGCATGTTGTATATTTGGTTTAGCTCCAATTTCAGTTGATGTGGTATGTCACTAGCAATGATTTGGATGCTTATCATGTATCTTGTTTCTTGAGATAATATATTTTCACAGTTGCACCCAAAAAACGATATGGAAAACAATTTGTCTTGGTTGAGTGTGTCATCAATATTTCACCCTTTATGACTTGAGGTTGACCTCATGTTCTCTTTACCTAACATTGAATTAGGACCTTGTGTTACTCGGTTGAGGCATGCTAGCTGTGTTGACCCATACTCCAGTTTCGTGCGTTCTACGAGTAAGTAACTATAACATTTATTCATGAAAAGCCGGGGTTGCAACATGTTATGAAACTAAGACAACAATTATTACTAATAATAAGAAAGAGTTAAGCGCCTCCAAGGCCTATAAATAGAAGCTTCTTTCAGTCAATATTTTCAAAGAGAGAGGTAGAAGTCAGAAAGAAAGACTTTCAGTAAGACTTAATGGATATCATTGCCGGAAGACTCGCAACAATTCAGACTGAAATCCGTCAAGTGGAACAGCGGAAGCTCCAATGTGAGCAAATGCTTGGTCTATTTTGGGAGCATCCGCCTGCTCTCGATCCTGAGGACGTAGGCAGAAGGATGCAATTTTTACGGGAAAATTGGGTCACATCTTCTTTGATTTTGCCAGAATTCGTTGATTGCTCCGTACGAATTTACAATGGAAAAACTCCTGTTCGTTGTAAGATCACTGAAGGAGGTCATCAATTTGGAGAGTTTGCCACAATCCCATTCATCATTTTTGATCTACATAAGCCAAAGCCCATAGCACTGGCGACGGCTCCGGCGTAAATGCAAGGAGGATGCATAGCTGATATAGGATAAAAAATACATGGTTTTTCAAAGGCAGAGAAGTTGTTCACATTTTTGTTCTTGTAAAGCTATCCACATTTGAAAGTACTAGTCGGATACCCGTGCACAGCGGCGGCGAAAAAAATATAGTTATATTATAAGTTTAGTGAATTAATTGCTAATCCAACTCTTCCAGAATTTCCTACCCGCTTAGTGAATTCATTACACAACACTCCAAATGTATTTGTGTTCAGTGTTTTGTTTGTTTGTGATTCTCGTAACTTTCCCGTGGCATCATTACCCCCGCATATATAAAGACCATAACAATTTTTACCCGTCAAACACTCCCTCAAAAGTTATAATTTTGACGAATCAAGTTTGTATTGCTTCAAATAAAGGTTGAAATTATAAAAATTTGAATCAAAATAAACTCATAAAAATGTAAAAACTAAAAACTCATAAAAGTATATCAAAATGTAGGGGTGAGCAAAATAAACCGAAAAAACCGAAACCGAACCAAAATCCGAAAAAACCGACCGAAACTAAAAACCGATGGTTCGATTTTTACTTTTCCAGAAACCCAAAAATGCGGTTCGGTTTCGGTTTTCGTCCAAAAACCAAACCGCAAAAACCGAACCGGTTTTATTATATAATAACATCTAATTAATATAATATGATTAAATAACTAAATAAATCAAATTTATAAATTCATATTCATTTGAGTGGATTTATAATATGTTTATCTTAACGTTTATATTTATATGTGTGTTTGTCGTGTCGCGTGTTTTGTGTGAATATATCAATAAGTATTCGATAATGATTATACTATGTGTATGTTCACTTGTATGTGTATGTCTCATTTATATGTTTGTAATTTTAGAATTATGCAATAAACATTATTATGCTTAGATTGAAAAAAAGTAAAGAAGAATAACTAATTTTGTACGTAAAACAAATTTGTTGGTATAATTTGGCCATACCCAAATATTAACGGTTAGAAGCCGAAAAACCGAACCGAAACCGATAACAAACCGAAAAAATCGAACCGCCAAAAACCGAACGGTTTCGGTTTTGGGTTCTACAAAAACCGAACATTGTGGTTCGGTTTCGATTTTAGCCAAAAACCGACCCAAACCGAACCGTGCACACCCCTATCAAAATGAATGTGTATTAAAGAGCACAAACTTTTAGAAAATATGGTGAAATTAGATCATTAAAAAAAAAAGATAAAAAGATATTTTAATTTAAAAATAAAGATGATTTTTTAGTTGAAAAGTGACACATGTCACTTAATAATTGGAGATCCTTATCTTAATTTTCGGTGGAACCCACAACTTAAATGCTTTATATAGTACGTAGTAGTATAGAAGTATGGAAAATGATAGATGGACCTAACTAAAGAGGCCTAAAGGAGACCTAATGCATAAATAAATTGTACAGTAACAATATTGTATAATTCATTTATGCATTAGGTCTCCTTTTAGGCCATTTTAGTTAGGTCCACGTATCAAAGCTCAGAAGTATAGAAAGATACACAAGAGAAGGAAACGTGTAAAATAAAACGGGTGAGAAATGAAGAAAATGAAAGAGTTGAAGGACCTCTTATGTCATACACTATATTCCTTCAAATTCATTATTAACAGGTGGATTTGAAGTTTGAAGGTCAAATAATTGCTCATATAGTTTGTTCTTGTTTAATTACTGAATCTTAATGGATTGATTATTTAATTGCGACACTACCCCAAGGATTTCCAAAAACCCCCAAAATGTGGCTTTTTTTGGGTAGAAAGCGGGTAACAGTAGAGTGGATTTGTGTTTGGGTTCGGTTGTTGTTGATGATGATGATGATAATGCTAAAGGTAAAAGTAATTCTTTATTTTGGTGATCGATTTGTTAAAGTGATTAATCTTTGTTTGGGATAATTTTATTCAATTTGTTTGTTAATATGAGATTATTTATTGATTTGTTTTGGTGATTGATCTCAACTTAATGACTTGACTTTATTAAAAAGTCAAACTGCATCCCTTATGAGTTGGATACTAAGTTTCATGTTTAAAGTAAAAAGATTAGTATGGTTTCATAAACAAGTTTTAGAAACTACCCATATCTGAAACTTCGAAGACCTGATACTCAGATAATAGATATATAGAAAGTCATTGAGGTGAGTTCATCTTATTATCTAGTAGTATAGCTGATATCAATATACACGCTATATTCCATTCTTGACTAGCTACTTAGTCAAAGTTTTATGCATGTCTGGTAATTGATTGTGTATATGGAAATTTTTAAATAACTAATTATTAAAATATTTAGGAAAGGAACCACTACAATGGTGAATGATTAAATAAAACAAGCCTAGACAAAAAGCATTCTTATATGGTCTTTTTTCTATGTTTGTTTGCACAAAAAGGGTCTTTTGTGACCCCATCTGGCATCTCATTCCAAAGTTTTTCCACACAAAAAGATCCCGTTCACATTGATCATTGATCCTTGGTAGCCTCAAAAAATGAATGAATTGAACAATCTGTGATAACACTACCTTAATTATCAGTATAACCTCTTTAGGGTTATTCATTTCATCCAAGTTTCTTTGTGATCAGCTTAATATTGTACTTTTTTCAGTTATAACTTTAATGGCCTCCACTTCAAGTTCATTGATTCAAAAGAGCTTCAAGTATGATGTCTTCTTAAGCTTTAGAGGCGAAGACACTCGAAAGAACTTTGTTGATCATCTGTATCATGCTCTTACACAAAAAGGTATTGAAACGTACAAAGATGACGAGAAAATTAAGCAAGGGAATATGATCAGTGATGAGCTTATCCAAGCCATTCAAGACTCAAAATTTTACATTATTATTTTCTCCAAGAGCTATGCTTCTTCATCTTGGTGCTTGGAAGAGCTTGTCAAGATTATGGAATGCCGGAAAGGTTTTGGGCATACTGCTTATCCCGTATTCTATGATGTGGAGCCCACTGAAGTGCGCAAACAAACTGGGTCAGTTGGAGATGCATTTGCAAAACTTAATAAAGAGGAAGAAGCTGCTGGAAAATGGGGGGAGGCTTTGAATGAAGCATCTGATTTGGCTGGCTGGGAGTTGAAAAGCATTGCTAATGGGTGGGTAAATTTCTTCATCATATGTCTAGGCAACATTCTTTGATTTTACTTCTTTT
Organism: Chrysanthemum seticuspe; assembly: GCA_019973895.1. NCBI lineage: Eukaryota > Viridiplantae > Streptophyta > Magnoliopsida > Asterales > Asteraceae > Chrysanthemum > Chrysanthemum seticuspe. The sequence continues at coordinate 11,358,867 of BPTQ01000006.1, read as the reverse complement.
CGATCTACGATTGAATGATTTCCAATGTATAAATAATTAATGGCTTTGAAAAAAACATGTTTAATCTCAAATGGGTCAAATGGGTAAATAACTATTTAAAGCCTAACATGGTGTATTTTTAATGCATATAACCTTAAAGCAGTTTTTTATTCACAAACTTAAGATTTTTTCTGTAGTGACATATGACCTTAAAAGCAGTTCTTAATGAATTGAAACGAGTATGCTATAAGTTAGATGTTGAAGGGAAGTGTTTACTGGTACACCCAACCTGTTTTGACCCGGAAAAAATTTACCTTATACCCAGCCTATATGTTATTCATTTACTATCTAACTGATAGCTGATTCTTTGCCATTACTTCATATACAATTGTATGTGTTATTATCTAGATTTGATACTTCAAGTAGGATTTTTAACAAGCATATTGAATCTTATTTTACATACAGACATGAAGCTAAATTTATCCAAAAGATTGTTGAAAAGATATCACTAGAGTTGCGTTTCATTAACTCGGATGTTGATGGAAAATTAATAGGCATGGACACCCGAGTAAAGGATGTTGTTTCATCTTTAGAAACCAGTGTGGATGATGTTCGCATGCTAGGGATATGGGGGATGGGAGGTGCGGGGAAGACAACCTTGGCCAGAGCTGTTTTTGATCATATATCCATTCAGTTTGGGGGTCAAAGCTTTGTTGAAAATGTTAGGGAAGTTTCAACAACCTCTTTGTCAGGTTTGAAGAAGTTGCAGAAGCAAGTACTCTCAGATGCTCTAAATGATAATAACATTAGAGTAAGTAGTGTTTCTGACGGGAAAAATATGATGAAAAAGTTCTTGCACAGTAGAAAGGTTCTAGTTGTTCTAGATGATGTGGATCACATAGAACAACTTGAGGCGTTAGCCGTTCGTAATTGGTTCAAGCCAGGAAGTACAATTATCATAACAACCAGAGATGAGCACGTGCTGCGTGCACACGGAGTGAACTCGATTCATGGTGTCAATTTGTTATCGAATGATGAAGCAATTTTCATGTTCTGTAGGTATGCATTTGGGAGAGAGATTGAAATTGAAGGTTACAAAGAGCTATCGATGCAAGTTGTACGTTATGCGGCTGGTCTTCCATTGACTATAAAAGTTTTGGGTTCATTTCTATGTGGTAAAGATGAAATTGAATGGAAAGATGCCATAGAAAGACTAAAAACAATTCCGTTGGAGGAAACTTTGAAAAAATTGGAATTAAGCTATAATAGTCTTGAGCAGGATTATAAAGAAATATTTCTGGATATTGCATGCTTACTCCGAGGTTGCGAGGAAGACGAAGCAATCCTAGTGCTTGAAAGCCGTGGATTCCATGCTAAAATTGGTTTAAGAGTTCTCCAGCAAAAATCTCTTGTAACTATTTCTATGTATAAGGTCTTGGGGATGCATGATCATTTACAAGAAATGGGTAGGAATATTGTTCGTCGGTCACACCCCGATGAACCTCAAAGACATAGCCGATTGTGGGTTAAAAAGGAAATCGAGGATATATTGACTAATGACGTGGTAAGAATTAAGTTATGATTTAATAAAACTCAGAGTTAACTACAATTTTTTCCTTGTGGTTTGCCAGATATTTCATTTTTGCTCCAGTAGTTTAAAAAGAAGTTCTGGGTTTGGTCTAAAATGAAACATCCGTCACGGGTTTGATCCAAATTTCCTAACTATGTTATTATTGTCTTTTTAAGTATTATATTAGACAAAATAATAAGTTACCGTCACTTTTCTTATAAAAAACACATAACAAGTTTTCCCCAAATTCACTTTCTCCCTCTAATAATCATTCAAAAATTCATTAATTCGAATCAAATTATCATTCAATTCATTTTATATCATCTTCATTCACTCTCAATTTGATAATGTTTTCAGTGATTTTGGGCGTTTCGAAATTTAGGGTTCCGACAAAAATTAAGAGGTTTTATTTTTTCGATTTCAGGGTACCCAAGCAACTAAATGTCTATACTTCGTGTCACCGGGTTTCAGTGCTGAAATTGCAGTAAAAGGTCTAGCCAAAATGAAGGATCTTACATTTATTAACATAAGTCTCATAAAGGATTATTCTTTTAAGAGCGATATTGTTGAATTTGATAAAGTTAACGAATACCTTCCAAGTTCCTTACGATTTATGAGATGGTGGGGTTTTCCTTTTTCGAGTTTACCGAATACATTTCAAGGAAAATATCTTGTTCAACTTGAAATAGTTGAGAGCAATATTGTTCAACTTTGGGAAGATGGAGAAGGAAAGGTAGAATAATGGTTAAATTTATTGTTTTTCATGATTCATTGTGATCCTATATATCTATTGGTTTGTCATTGCACCAATTTAATTGTTTTTTTTTTTTTTTTTTTTTTTTTTTTGGTACTTATGTTAGGTTCTTTATAAGCTCAGGTTCCTCACCTTCCTGAGTTGTTCAAAATTACAGACCTTTGACCTTAGGCTGGCTCCAAATCTTGAGCTGTTGCATATTGAATATTGTCATGATTTCATAGAGCTTCATATGCCTGCTCATCATCTAAAGCTCAAATATCTCATCCTCACTTATTTAAACCTGACAAGCTTTCACCTAGGGAATACTCCAAATCTTGAGAAGCTAATACTCTATGGCTGTAATGAAAGTCTAGAGCTCCAAGAGCTTAAAATGCCTGATGAAAGTCTAGAGCTCCAAGAGCTCGACCTCAGTCATTCAAAGTTGAGGACCCTTGACCTTGGGCGGACTCCAAATCTCAAAAGGTTAAATCTTGAAAATAGTTATGATTTGGTGGAAATTAATGCTCCCATTGGATGTCTGAAAAAGCTTTTCTTCTTAGACTTAAGTGGTTGTGGGAGGTTTAAGTCTTTTGTGTTTGACAAATGGTCTGAACCAGCTAAGGCTGGTTCTTTATCTGAGTTACATCTGATTGCAGAACCCACAGATGTTTGCCCATTGCACTCCGACAACGATTCCCCAAAGTTTCGGTTTTCATGTCATTATAAAGAAGATAAAGCTTCATCGTTTGGAAATCTTGAAAGGCTAATTTCTCTAGGTCTGTGTCCTTGTACCAACCTTGAGAGTTTTTCAAGAAGCATCTGTAGTTTACAATGTTTAAGAAAGCTTACACTTGAAGGCAGTATTCCAGAAGCACCCGGGGACCTTGACCAATTAGAATGTCTCGAGGAGCTGACTTTTTCATCTACAGAGATTAATAATCTTCCAGATAGCATTTGTATGTTGAAACATCTCAAATCTCTCAAACTTAATTCATGCTTATTTCTTGAGAAGTTACCCGATGATATTGGATGCTTAGAAGGTTTGAAAGAGTTAAACATAGTAGGTACAAGCATAAACCGTCTTCCACAGAGCATTTTTAAGTTGAGAGGCCTACGTATTGTTGGGTCGTTACGGCTTCTTGATACATATGGTCTACTACTCAAGAGACGAAGAACCTCTGATGATAATGAAGTAGTCTGCTACATATAACCCATACTAACACATGCCAAAGGAGCCAATACATGAAGAGCTATTTTAACAGGTACTTTATTTTGAAATTTTATATTGATTTTGAAAATATTCATTGTTTTTGCAATTTATGTGTTTTACTACGATTCTAACAATTTAACCATTTTCTGCTATTAGGAGATCCGATCAGCAGGAAGCAATCGTCAATAGTGCATAACTGTTAACCAAGTGAACTCCTATTGGGTAAGTCATTAAGCAATTTCTCAATTTGAATGGATTCAGTAGGGTATTGTTTATCATACAGATTTTACGTTTTTCTAATATTTTGTTTCAACTTGATCTTTCAAGGTCCAGTGAGCAGGAAGCAATTGCCACTCAGCTCAAAAGGTGATCTAAAGCTCATATGTCTCCGCATCTATTCTCATGTGCATTGAAATGATTTATTTACGATTTTTTTCCCCAGGCATTGTTGATCATTGATCATTGTCAAGTGTTTTTGGCTCAATCCATTTCGGTCATGGATAGTTTTCTCTGGTACACTCCCAAAAGTACGATTGTTTGTAAAGAAGTGTTTCAAAGTATGATTGTCGTTTTACCATTCAATATTAGTACTTTTTAATGTATACAGTATTAGATCAAGATTTAGTCCCAACTTGGATGTTGTACTAGTACTCATTACTTTAAATCAATATAGAATTTGAACTTTATTTTAATTCATGGAGCTGAATAAACACAGTTGACTTGTTCAGTAAGTCAAACTGATGAAAATAGTGGGACTATGATAAAAGGTTGGAGATGATCATGCTAAAAATAAACTTAAGAAAGTGTTAATAGTGATGTAATATTATATATAAGATTTTGATTCACATAAATAAGCTCTACATGTGGATGAAATCATCAAGCATAAACTATTTGACTTTTGAGTCAAACTACAGGCTTTCATCAAATTTCACTAAGGTTTTCATAGAATTGTATGGACGCACATATTCTAGTGATAAGAAATTATGAGAGCATGTACTTTTTGTAGTTTTGAAAGGCATTGAGTAGTCATATTGTGTCTTTGTCATGGTTGAGCTACAAACCGTAAATGTTAAGTTTTAGTTTATACTAGAATTCAGTTTATGCAATATTGGTGGTTGTTGATCAAACATGACCTCCAATTTGGTGTCAGTTATTATTTGGATTATACTTGATCATAAACAGCTCTGGCTAAAGTTTCAAGTTATTGTTATTGTTATTACTGTAAATCATTGTAGAATCTGAAGTCAGATAAGTTAATTCATGGATATCAATAAACACAGTTGACTTCTTAGAAAGTCCAACTTTGTTCTTGATGAAAATGAACAGAATTTTATACGATGCTAGAGATGATCATCTAAATAATAAACTTAAGAAAGTGTTATAAGTTATGCATGATCATATACAAGTTTTGATTGACATAAATAAGCTCTACATTGGGATGAAATCAATAAACATAAAAGCATTTGACTTTTGTGGCAAACTGCTGGCTTTCATCGAATTTTATTGAGATTTTTATGAAATTGAACCGGCAAACGTATTTCATTGATAAGAAATTATCAGAGCATCAACTGTTTGTATCTTTGAAATCCATTGAGTAGTCTTATGTTTTCTTTGTGATGGTTGGGCTTCAAACTGTAGCATGTAAAATTCGGAGAATAGTTTGACATGGTAAAACTGAAGTAACACAAAACGTTGCCTATAACTAAAACAGCGTCAGTACTGACCACATACATGTACAGTGCAAGACAGCAAGCTTTGATGCTACAAACTCAGCTTCTTTGCTACAGTACATCTGTTCATGGAACTGGTTTCATGCAACAAAGTTGACTTGTTGAGAAAGTCAACTGATGAAAAAGATGTAATTTTGACATGAGTTTGGATGTTAAAAATGAATTCATTGATGATCTGACATCAACCATTTTATTAAAGGGCCTATTATGTTAAACACTCGTACCTCCAAACTCATTAGCAGATGGATTTATTAAACTTTGAAGCCCTGTTTCAATCTTTATTGGGCAAAGGTCAAATAACTGTTGATAAGATAAAACTGATACTTAAACCGCGTTTAATTGCAACACTACCCCAATGAATTCGAAAATGTGGTTTGTTTCGGGTAGAAAGCGGGTTAGAATGGTAACCTGGTTAAAAATTGGTTACTTTATTTGAGTTTTGTTTCTTCACACTTTGGCCACAAGGTTTCAATAAAAGGTTTATTCATTTGCACTTTGGCCAAAAGGCTTATAAAAAGTAGTGTCATATTTTATGTAAAATATGGAAAACAATTTGTTTTGGTTAAGCGTGTCATTGATCTCTCACTATTCTTTATGACTATAGTTTGACCTCATGTTCTCTTTATTTAGCATCTAAGATGAACGCTTTTATAGGATAATCATACTCTTTAACGAAATTAAAACCTTGAGTTCTTGAGTAAAACTTGGTCAAGAGAGACTAGTTGTGTTGACTTATTCTCCAATTTTACAAATTACACGGGTTGTCAATTTTCACGTGATTTTCACTCCCGAAGTATTATTGTTTGTAACGATTACAGTAATACTTTTTTTAAGACGCACTATATTAAGGTATAATTGATTCATGGAACTCAATAGATACAGTTGACTTCTTAGATAGTCAAACTGTGTTCATAATGAAAAATGGTCGGATTTTTATATGAGGCTGGAGATGATCGTATTAACAATAAACTTAAGAAATTGTTTTTAAGTTATGCAAGATCATATTACATAAAGAAGCTCAAAATTTGGATCAAATCATTAAGCAAAAACATTAAAATTTTGACTTTTTAAGTCAAACTATTGGCTTTCGTCAGATGTCGCTGAGATTTACAGGGAACTGTATCGACCAACATGTTTCAGTGATAAGAAATTATCAGAGCATGATGCGTTTATATTTATGAAAGCCATTGAGTAGTCATATCGTATTTTTCCATGGTTGGGCTACAAAATGCAGAATGTAGAATTTGGAAAACAATTTTGACATGGTAAAGTTTAGCTAACACAAACCATTGATAGCCTACAAGGATGCAAGCTTTGCAACGTGACACCAAGCTTTGCTCCTGTAACTTGTGAGATGAAATAATCATAAACTCGTATCATTGTGTTGTTTCGTTTTCGGACTCGAATCTCAACTAAATGAGTTGACTTGGTCAAACTGCATGCATCCTTTGTGAAAAAAGGATGGATACGGAAGTATCATGTTTAAAATAAATAAAATTAGTATGGTTTCATAAGTAATGTAACTATCATAAACAAGTTTTAAAAGCTACCCACATCTTATAAAATTTGAACCTATTATAATAATAACATGCATGAGAAATGATTAAATAAAAGGAAAGACGTGAAGATTCTGTCATACTTCCAAATTCATTAACAAGTTTAGTGGCATCTTCCTCAACTCCGTCTATCCAATAGAGTTTAAAAAATACTTAGACAATTAGGTTCGGTAGATGATGATGATGATATTGAGGATTTTTCGTCGCCAGAGGATAATGGTTAAAGTTAATTTATTCATTTTCGTCAAGTATTGATTGGCATGCCTAATTCTCGGTATTCGTAATACCACATCAATTTAGGCACAAAATTAGCCATTAAGTCTCCCGATATATTTCAGGGTTGACTTAAGTTGATGATTAGGGGATGTTTGGGATTGTTTACTTGATCTACATGTTTTGAGATAGTTTTGAGGGTGTTTGGGAATTGGGCTTGCTTATCCAAACATGGTTATTTGATTTTTTCAAGTCGTTTTGAGTTAAGCATTCAAAAAGTGGCTATATGAAATAACATCTTTAGGTTTGAAGGCGACGAGCAATTTCTTTTAGGACTCCGTTAATTGTGCTAGTGTTTGGTAATGCTGATTATTTAATGAAATCTTTAAGGTAAAATAATCAGAAATAACTAATCAGTTTGATTACGCAACTTTGAAACTGAGTAGTGGTGGTGGTGATTGGTGGTAAGTGGTGGTGGAAGTGGGTGGCGGTCGTGAGTGGTGGTAAGTGGTGGCAGTGGTGGGTGGTGATAAGTGGTGGTGGTTGTGGGTGGTGGTGGAAGTGGGTGGCGGCGGTGAGTGGTGGTGGTAGGTGGTGGTAAGTGGTGGTAGTGGTGGGTGGTGGTAGGTGGATGTGGTGAGTGGTGGTGGGTGGTGGTGAGTGGCAATGGTGATTAGGGGTGGCGATAAGTGGTGGTGGTGGTGTGTGGTGGTGGTGGAAGTGGGTGGCGGCGGTGAGTGGTAATGGTGATTGGTGGTGGTGGTGGTGAGTGGCGGTGGTGATTGGTGGTGGTAGTGAGTGGCGGTAGTGAGTGGTGGTGGTGGTAAGTAGTGGTGGTGGGACTAACTGAGTTATGTATTGAGGACCAACGGTGCAATTTTTTTAATTGAAGTTATGTATTGAGGACTAATGGTGCAATTTTTTTACCATGGTTAGAAATCTAAGGTTAACAAATTACATACTTGTCAATTTTTTTTGAAAGTAATTTGCTTGCGATGGAACAATATGAGGTAAGTTACCTAAATTGGTACTCTAGATTTAGTATGTTACATATTTATGGACTTCACCCTTAAAAAAATTTGACATTCTGTTACTGGTCGAAACATAATGCGACTAGTTTATATATGATGAAATGAAATGCAATAATGTTTAGCTAAAGTTGGATTTCATAACTTATTTGACAAACCCAACTAAGTCTGCAGAGTTGACTTTTAGGGGTTAAAAGTTGTGTTAATCTACATAACAACCTGTGTTACTGTAAAATGATACTGTACTAGATGAAATACGCTAATACATGTGCTTCTCACAAAGGTGTACTAGCTATCTACTCTTGATCAGTTTAATCTTTGAAGTTAGATAAGTTAGTTCATAGTATTCTGTTTATACAGTTGACTTCATCATAAAGTCAAACTGCATTCCAGATGAAAATTGTTTAATCTTTGATTAGGTTGGAGATGATCATGTTTTAATAATATTCAGTAAGATCTACATAAGCTGCATAAGATCATAGAATAGTTATGATTGACATGAATATCTTCAAAATTGGGATATATTTTTGTTAAGTATGAAGTATGGCGTTTGACTCAAGTGGTTGACTTTGATGAAATTCAGTGAGTTTTCCATAAATATGTGAAGAAGAACATATATTATAGTGTTTAATGGTATTAATGGAAGCTACGTAACATGTATCTATAGAATTTGGAAAGTATAATTATACGCGGTTAGGCATATCAACACCGACCTCAACGCAGGTGAAGCTCTTGCCACATGCACATTCTCAGCTATGCTTATTTAGATGACAAGAGTTGGGCCTCGTGTTATTTTTCTAACAGTTCTGTTGGAAAATGAAAATGCCCTGTAACATATTATTGAGCAGAATGAAAATGAGGTGATTAAAGTCATCAGTAGGATACTTGTAAGAATGTGGTTAAAAGTAATGGCACTGAACTTATTATTAACATATTTGGTTCATGAAAGCTGTTAACATCTAAAAGTGTTACACATTGGATTTCACAAACACATTAAACCATAATCAATAGAGGCGTACAAGTTAAGGTTTTAGAGAGAGAAATAGTTAGAGGTTTGGGAACTTAGTGAGAGAAAGTGAAAAATCTTATTATGAGCTCCAACTCTCTACCTTGGGAGGTAGAGAGTATTTATAGTCTTACATAAAACGCCACCTACGGGCTGTGGATCAGGCATACAGTGGGTAAAGAACCGTCCATCCTCCACGGTGTTACTTAACTAAATACTTCCTAACATTAAATAACTACGACTATGAGCTTTCTAACGATTACATATACTTGAAGTGACCGACACTTTAATAACTGGATTTACTAAATCATAAAAATCTCCCCCTAAGGGAGGTCACCTCAAATTACAATGAATACAAACAGATATTACATTAAAATTGTTCTTGGATTCTTGTGAAAGTACTTTGCTCAGTAGCTCGTAGTCTTTGATTCTTCATTTTTGCATGTTTGGATAGTCCAAGTGGAGGTCTTTAACTGATCCACGTGATAATGAGTTTTGAGCCAGCATTGAGATCATCAGCTACCATGAATCTCTGACTCATCCATTGTAGTGTTGCCATTGTGCGATGTTGTGACAGTGGACTGACATGCTCACATTCTGGATCATGATTTCTTCTCATCAGAGTAGCTGAAGCTTTAATTGATTCATGATATTGGCAGCAGCATAGTAGAAGCATGGAGTAAAATATCAGAGTCATTGATGCACTTATCATGATTTCTTTAGAGATGAATGTGTTGTGTGAGCATGTGGCTATGGATTGACCTCTCCATTCTGATCAGCTGCAAACGTCGGGTGTACCTGCATAAAACAGTTAGCAATAAAGCGCACGAAAGTGTCTTTGATCACTTTCGTTGAATTGAGGTACACGGCCCACGGGAAACCCGTTGATCAGTACATGTACTGCCTGTGATCAGGTATAATTCCGAAGAATCTCCTTGACAGGGTTTCGCAGTTGTTCTAGCCGTTCTCAAACTGGAACGTCTCAAAGAAATAAAGTATTTTTGCAATACAACGAAGGTTTTAAGAAAAATCAATTATCAATCATAAAAACCTTTTAATTTTGAAACATTAATACACAGTCGATGTGTTAGAGAAAAGAGTTTTAAGCACAACGACCGGTTTTTTCAAAGGCATCCTTCAATCCATAACCTGAAACAGGATTGATTCATAGTTGAATCGCCCCATTGTTTCTGTTCAGTTGTCACATGGTTGATCTATTGGATAGATCTCACATGCCACCTATCAAGAGCTTGTTTGATGATGGCTCTAGAAGGCTTTCCATCTTCATTGTGAATATGTTAGCATATCACTCAGATGTTCTGGCAATACCACAAGGATAATGCGTAGGATTCATAAGATATATTCTCACTTTCCACATTGTGTGAAATAGTGAGTCTTCATTGATTGTGTCCTAAAGTGATTATTTATGATCTCGTGGCTCTAGACTCAATTGTGCACATTTGGTTCCTATGCTGGAGACTAGGGTGAGGGTCTCCTTCTTCAATATCAACCATCTCTAAGAGAAAGTCGATAGATTATGTCGGTTCCCCGTGAGAATGAAACAAGTCTCTTTTAAGAGAAACTTGAGTAGTTTGGGAAGTTGTAGTGCAATGCGTCATTGGGTCCATGACGTCTTGTCTTCAATACCAGTGTTACCTTAGTAACAACCAGTAGCATATGTATTGAACCCGGTTTCTGCCCTAAGGTTGAATTATTGGAGGGCTATTTCTTTTCACCCCTTTTCACATTCATTTCTTTTTCATTCTTCAACCCCTTCAGTGCTTACCGAGACTTCATAACTAGAACCTTGTTGGGTTTATTCCAGTACTAGCTCTGTCTCAGTCCGCTCTCTTCCCATTTCTCATTTTTTTCCTTTTTTTTCATCATATCTAAGGACTCTACACTATCTAGTGGATTGTCCCTGGGTAGATCCATCCGGCTCTGGCGGGATTGTGGGAACAAATACCTAACCTAACCATCCTTATATCACTATATATAAAGTAAATTTGGTCGGTCTATTTGGTATTGTTCATCTGCCATTGGAGCCAATTGAAAATCATTTGAAAATCAATCCAGATACTTGTGATATATTATCAAAACATTTTGTACCTGAATTGTTTTTCATATTTTTAGAAAAAGAGCTCCCCCTCAACATGTGGATCATGTATTTGAAATCGTTTTGGCACACGGAGGCAAGAGGAAGGATTCAATTCTTTGATAAATTATTTTCTAAAAGTATCGTCATTACTTTCCCGATCAAAATTAGTGTTTCACACACAGTTAAAGATATTTTCGGGAAAGAATGTGGTTTTCAAAAAGATTGCTCCCCCTCAATATGTGCATCGAGATTTGAAAGAGTTTTGCACATATTAGAGAAAACCTGCATTTTGGAACAAATCAATCACGTTTTAATTCCTTTTGGTTTAAAATAGATGCTCCCCCTTAATATGTGCATGGAAAATTTGAAATCGTTTGGCACATGAATGGAGGAGAGCTTGCTAATCACTTATAAAACCATTTATCGAGTTATCAGTTTAAATCCAATTTAAATCACAAATTCTCCCCCGATCACAATTTTTAAATCATTTGAGATTTGTGATCTCTGGAGATTTTAATTGATGTTGAAAGCTTTTGAGGAGAATTGTGACTTGCTTATAACAACATTTAACCGATAAGGATCAAATTTGAGACTTTAAACTCCAATGATTCATGCTTGATTATCTTTTGAAAACATGACAAATAACCTCTTAATTTTATTGAAATCATTCTCCCCCTCAATCAATGATATAAGTTGTTGATTGAGAGATAGAAATATTGACAAGTGTCAAGTCCAGATGATTTTCAAAAATTAAGTCCGAGTTATTTTCAAAGCAGTTTTGTTTTCATTAGATGACAAATATTTTTCAGAAGAATCAATTGAAGGAAAGATATTTGGAAAGAAACATTTGTCTTTTTGGTGACAAACATTTGTTTTTAAAATCAGAGCATGAGGATTTAAAATTAAAGATAAAGCATGGCTCTGTTCTTTCTTTAAAAACGGGTTATAGACAAAAATGACTATAAACCTTTGTTTCACATTCTCCCAAAAATATTTTTTGATTTATTTTTAAAAACGATTTATGAACACTCGAACAACATCTAAAAACCCGTGTCACTCTTTGAGTGACAACAAAAAATCCGTAGATGTTATCGAATCAAGAAAAGCAAGACAAAATGACAATATTTTTTTAAATTTTTCGAGATTTTTCAAATTTTTATGGATTTTTGAAAGTTTTATAATTTTCTATTTGCTTTTTGAAGGTTTTGTAATTTTGTATTTTGATTTTTGAATAACTATTTACAAGAGAAGGATGAAGAAAGACCTTTACTCCTCGTCTTCCTCTTGAAGACGTTTGAGTGTTTCCGGTTGAAGACTTTTTAGACCAAGTCGTGGGAGGATAAACTCAAAACGTTCTCTAGGAAGAGCTTTGGCGAAGATTTCTGCTAACTGGTACTCAGTCCTCACAAAATATAGTTCCACCACACCGTTTTCCACTTGCTCCCTAATGAAATGATGTCGAATGTCGATATGCTTTGCTCTTGAATGTTGAACGTTGTTGAATGAGAGAGCAATAGCACTTTTATTATCACAGTACAGAGGGATTTTGTTGAATTCAAAGCCATAGTCAGATAATTGGGATCTCATCCATAGGATTTGAGCACAATAAGATGACATGGCTATGTATTCAGCCTCTGTAGAGGATATAGAAGTACTCATTTGTTTCTTTGACGACCAACTCACAAGCTTATCACCCAAAAACTGAGCACCTCCTGACGTACTTCGACGAGTATCTTGACATCCTGCATGGTTAGCATCTGCATAGGCTGTTAGTGACATACCGGTGTCCTTCGGGTACCAAAGTCCCATATTGATGGTTCCTTGGAGATATCGAAAGACCCGTTTAACCGCTTCAAGGTGCTTTTTGGTAGGCTTAGCCTGGTATCTAGCACACATGCATACAGCGAACAGAATATCTGGTCTACTGGCTGTGAGGTACATCAGGGATCCAATCATACTGCGATATTTTGTTTGATCTACCATGATCCCTGAGTGGTCCTCATCCAACTTGGTACGTTCTATCATGGGAGTGTCAACAGAGTCACAAGAATCAAATCCAAATTTTTTTAAAATCTCATTTGCATATTTAGATTGATTTATAAAAATGCCTCCGGGACTTTGTGAAATTTGTAATCCCAAGATAAATGACATTTGTCCCATCATTGACATTTGAAATTTGGAACCCATTTCATTTGAAAAACGGTCACATTCATTGGGGTCAGTCGAGGCAAAAATAATATCATCAACATAGATTGGAACATGGATTAAACATTTGCCTGACTTTCTGGTGAACAATGTCGGATCAACTGCTCCTTTGCTGAATCCAGAAGATAGAAGAAACTTTGATAGCGTATCATACCATGCCCTAGGAGCTTGCTTCAAGCCGTAAAGAGCCTTCTTCAAGCGATAGACATGAGTAGGATGCTCAGGATTCACAAAGCCTTCCAGTTGGCTGACGTATACGACTTCTTTAAGATCTCCGTTAAGAAAAGCCGTCTTCACATCCATCTGATAGACTACCATATTCTTACTTGCCACATTAGCCAGGAAGATTCTGATTGCCTTGATGCGTGCAACTGGAGCAAATGATTCTTCAAAGTCAATACCCCCTCTTGTCGATATCCTTTTGCAACCAATCGAGCCTTGTTCTTTAAAACATCACCATGCTCATCTAGTTTTACTTTGAAGATCCACTTTAGAGCAATGATCATAGCACAATCAGGAGCATGTACTAATTCCCATACATCTAGTCGATCAAACTCATAAATTTCTTCTTGCATGGCATTGAACCAGCTGTCATCGTTCATGGCAGTTTTAACGTCTTTTGGTTCGATCTTAGAGAGTACGGAGTTGAAGAAGCACCATAAGGCATCGGTTGCAAGTTGTTGACGAGTGGATACTGGACGAGAAAGGTTTCCAATGATGTTGTCTAATGGGTGATCATGTGTCCATTTTCTAAGGTGTTCATGTGGTTGTTGTTGAGGAACAGAAGTAGAAGTGTCGATTTCTCCTGATGAAGATGGTTCTGATGATGATTCAGGAGCAAATATGTTTTCAAAGGGTTCATCTTCTGGAGGAGCAAAAGGATTTTCATCATCTGTAACTGCAGCAGCATTTCCATTGTGTACACTTGATGATTGAGGAATTGTTGATGAGACTGAGTGATCAGCAACAGGCGCTTCTTAACTTAAAGATACAGAAACTGAAGGGTTAACTTCATTGACATGTATAGGAGCAGCCTCAGTTGATGGATTTGACATATCATTAGCAATTGGCTCATAGTGTTCATCTAACATTGGATCAAACAGTTTCTTCAATTCATCTTCTGAAGGGGGGTACATATGGAGTTGCTGGTGAGGCGTTTGGTACAAGAGAAGAACTAATGGGACTATTTAGAAATGCGGTTCCAGAACTAGATTGTTCAGGAGCCATTTCACCGGTCAACTCATCAAACGTAACGTGAATTGTTTCCATGATATTTCGGGTTCTCTTGTTGTAGATTCGGTATCCTTTTCTGTTTGGTGCATATCCTACAAATACTTCAATGTCTACTTTAGCTTTCAATTTGCCTAAATCTTGACCCTCATTAGTTGGGTAACATAACGCACCAAACACACGAAGGAATGAACGATCAGGTTTTCGATTATGGACAAGTTCATACGGATTTTTTCCATGAGTAGTGTGAATTAGGGACCGATTTTGAGTGTAACATGCAGTGGCAATGGCTTCAGCCCATAGAAATGTTGGAACCTTTGAGTAAATCAGCATTGTTCTTGCGGCTTCCACAAGAGTTCGATTTCTTCTTTCAACTACAACGTTCTGTTGAGGAGTTCGTGGAACACTTCTTTGAGGACTGATTCCAACACTTTTATAAAATTCATTGAGTTCTCTATTAACAAACTCAGTTCCATTGTCAGTTTGGACGATTCTGACAGTCTTGTTAAGTCGAACCTGCAGCTGTTTAATAAGTTTAATGATGACATCTGGAGTTTCATCCTTTGTCCTCAAGAGCTTAACCCAAGTGAATCGGGAGTAGTCATCAACCACAACTAACACATATTTCTTGCCATTAATAGTTTGCACTCTCATCGGTCCACATAGATCCATGTGAATGGTATGAAGAACTTCCATAACTGAATTTGTAGGTTTGGGTTTGTGGGCATACTTCTTGCTTTTTCCCAATTGACATGCTGAACAAAGATGATCCTTTTCATACTTAAGTCTGGGTAGTCCTCTTACTAAGTCCTTTCTGGAAAGATTATTTATGGTATCGAAGTTCAAGTGATTGAGACGACGGTGCCATAACCATGACTTTGTTTTCGAAGCCTTTGACAACAAGCAAATTGGAGAAGACTTCATCATATCTTCGATAGAGATGGTGTATAGGTTTGAACCTCGTGTTCCTCTTAAAAGTTCCACACCATCAAGTTCTCTAACGAAACAAGTATGTTTTCTGAAGGCTACTTCAAGATCAGAATCACAAAATTGACCGACAGAAAATAAGTTATGACCAAGACCTTCAACATAATACACCCTGGAGATCACACTTTCAACAACAACATAATATCCATATCCCATAATTGCACGGAAATGATCATTCCCGAATCTAACAATCCCGATGAATTTACTCACGAAGTTCATGAGCCTCAACCGGTCTCCAGTCATATGCTTGGAACAGCCTGAGTCCAAGTACCACAGAACGATTTGAACGATCTGCAATTGAACACAGACAAGAATGGATAACTGGATAATTGGGATCCCCATGCAAGAATGGGTTCCATTTGGTTAGTAACAATGATTGGAACACCCACATCGGAAGTAGAAACAATGGAATCATCAGGGATAGATGCAGTGCTAGTATCCGTATGAGACCTATTCAAAGTATGTTCACTTCTTAAGGGAATAGTTCTACCAGTAGGCATCCATTTCCTAATGGGCATCGACCTAGATAATTTAGGGCACATATCATTAAGATTGAATTTGTGGCCAGTAGGTATCCACTGATAACCTATGTTACTATATTTCCTTCCTGTGGGTTTCCAATGTTTTTATAACCTTCTTCCGCCATTGCTTTCTAGCCTTCTTAGCTTGATTTTGGACATTAACATTCTTAACAGGGCATTTAAAAGCATTAGTCAAATCATTCACACCACATTCATAATTAGTAACAGAAACCAAGCAATCATCATTACATGTTTTGCCAAAAGTAGCAGAATTCAAATTACTTACAGTACGCTTATAGCTAATACTAGAATCAACACGATTCGTTTTATTCAACTCAAACTTAATGTTCCTAGGGTGATCTTCTACTCTCTTCCATTGATCACTCTTAGCTTGCAAGGTCCTATCATTCTTTGTGTTGCCTTGAGGCTTTGACCTGCTTGCTTTGGTGTCACAATTTACTCCTGTAGAGGGAATGGGAACATTAGTTGGTTTTGCTACCTTTTGCATTACAGGTTTAGAAGTGCTGGGATTTGAGCTACTTGAAGGCACATCAAAGTTCACTTTCTTAACACTAAGCTTAGAAGTGTTGGGACATGAGCTACTTGAGGGCACATTAACATTCACTTTCTGAATACTGGGCATAGAACAAGGCATCACAGCTTTACCTTTCGCACCTAAGGATTTAGGGCATGTTGTTATTAAACATTCTAACAGCTCCTGAGATTGTTTGGCCTAAATGCAAGCAAACCTAATTTCGCTATCAAGTGGTTTATTTATGAAATCCTCTTCAACAATCTCACGGAGACATTCTAGACTATCCTTAAAGTGAGCACAGTAGTTATGAAACGCAAGTTCGTTATTTCTAAGATGAAAAGGAATGTATTTAACAGTCACAGTATATTTTCAGTCTGCAGATGACTTTGATGCAACATTCTCATTAAAGACAAGTGCATTTTCCCTTTTACCTGACTCTTCAGATTCTCAATTTCCTTTTGTAAAGACGTTATTTTTTCGTTGTTCTTGTCACGAGTGACTTTCATTGAATCATATAACTCTTTATCATTTTCTTCTAGAAAACTCTCATTTTCCTTTTGTAAAAAATTAACCAAGTTTTGAAGATAAAAAGTTTGAGAACACTGAGAATCTAAAGGAGGAGGCATTTGGGAGCCAGTCACATTGTTCTTTTCACCCTTTAATTGTGCAATTTGTGTTCTCATTTTTCTGATCGTGTTACAATGAACTCGAATCTGTTCATCACGTTTTCTAATTTCAAAAACTGCATCAAATTCAGGAGCATCCAAGGACGTCTTGATATTTGAGGCTTTAACATTTTCTTTTAGATGTTGATATTTTAATTGCAAAGCAAGATGCTCAACTTCCAATTTAGAAAACTGTTTCACCAGGTTATCATGATCATCCTGTTCAACTTTCTCGTGCAATTTAGAGTTGGTTTTCTCAAGCTCAATGACACGATCATGAGAGACTTTCAGAGCAACAGATAATTCATGAAATTGAGATGCATTAATTGAACAATTCATGGCAGTGTAAAACACATCTTGAGAGATACATTCAGAAATCAGATTCTCATTTAAGGTATGCAAGTTCTTCCTCTCAATCTCATTATATTTTGATTCTCGCTCATAGTCATTGACCTCTACTATCATTGCATCAAATTCCTTTTCCATTTCTTTAATATCTGAATCTATCCCTTTTTGAAGACTCTCAAATTGACTTTTTAATTGTTTAAAGAAAGGTATGACCTCAGTTAAATAACATTCTTTAGTTTGCTCAAAACCCCTCTCCCCTTCAGTTATCCCAGTGGGTGTGATCCTTTTTTTACATGTCTTCTCAAAATCACCAAATAGTTGATAAATAACATACTGGCTGATTAAGATCTTGCTCTTAATGGGAATAGATCTAGGGACTAAATGCATTGGTGTATTCGGAGGATATACAGTGGCAGGAAGTAATCTCCTACAAGGGGGATTCTGTTTAACAAACTCATCTGCTTTTTTCATGTCCACATCCTTTTTCTAGAACACTTGTTCAGGGGTCAGCTGTGTTTGAGGTCTAAACTTGTTAAAGGCAATCCAATTTTCCTTAGCATAGTTAGGTGTTTTATAACTGATTTTATTTTCTATGCATGAAGGGCTCCTAAGTTTATCATCTAACTTATTTCTAGTGACTTCCTCTAATTGCTTATCTTCCTGAGTGCTCTCAGCGCAACTAGGTTTTTGTCTAGGCTTAAGGATTTCATTGCCATCATAAATTACCTTTTGTGCATCTCTAGCTTTCTTACAAACTGCAGGATTTGGTTCATCAACTAGTGCAACACTATGTTTGTCACTTAGAACTCTATGCTTAGTGATCATGTGAGCAATCTGATTGGTGTTTCCTTGTACGTACAATTTGTTTTCAAGTTTGTTTTTCAAAATTTTTAGGTTGGAAAATTCATTTAAGAGTTTTGATTCCTTAGCATTAAATTCCTGCTTAAGCACTTTTACATTTTCTTGAAGTTCTTGTTATTGCTTAGCCGTTTTATTAAGCTTTTCTTTTAATAAATCTAATTCTTGTTTTAATATTTCTTCCCTAAAATTACCTTTTCTAATAACTGTAAGCATTTGGTCATCCATTTCCTGCTCACGGGTAGTTAACTCAAACTTAGCACGTTGTTCATAAATGGCAACTTGTTCTTTATAGGCATTAAGTTCAGAGATAACAGAATCATTAGGTGCACTTGCAGTGTATTCATCAAAACATAGTCATCATTGACTGCATAAGGTACATCACTTGGTTCAGTCACACTCTCACTTTGGATCACATATTGATCATATGGGACAATATTATTATTACCCATATTAGCAATATCTGAGTCACAAGTTTCATGTGATTGCACTTTATCATGTATCTTTTGCTGATCAACATCATCATATAGTTTTAATACCTCTGAGATGATTGATTCTTTGGATGGACCAGCTTGCTGTGATGATGAGACCTTTGGAGAGACCATTGGAGAAATGCTAGCCATGAAAATTGTCTATGCAGTAGGTTCATCATCGACGTTAGAGTCGTAAGCATCACAGTAAGCTACTTGAAAGGCATTTTGATGATTATGACCTATCTCCTGAATTGGCTGCTCATCCACATCTGCATCATATGTCTTGGCATTACCCTCAGCAAGAAATAACAACTCCTCTTCATCCAAAACAACACCATTATCCTGAGCTTGCACAAGTAACATCTTGTCTCTGAAGTACTCTGCATTTTGAGGGCATTTTGGAGATGTGCAGTTCCTTGCTATGTGTCCATCACCACCACATTTGTAGCACTTAATTGGCTTTGCTTGTCCTTGATTTCCATTCCTTCCCCGATTCTGATTTGCAACATAGCCTCCACCTCTTCCCTGTTCATATTGCCTTCCTTGAACTGGTTGCACCAAAACCTTTCCATCTCTGACAGTAGCTTGATTGTGTGGATTGGATGCAGTTCTGAGGTTATTGTTGGTGTGTGGGGTGGAATTCATATTTTGACTAACCATGAGAGACAGTTGATTGATAAAGTTTTCCATGAATGTGTTTGAGTCTGGAGGCTTATATGCTGGATCAGGGATGAGTTTGTAATTACCATTACCCGTGGGTATGACTTGTGAAGCTTTGGTGGTAATTCCAACATTTGTGTAAAAGGCTGTTGAATCATTTGAGGAACTTTTTTCTCCCTGTTTAGTTTTGAACTATCCAAGAATCCTTCGTTCAAACATAGCATGTCTCTCATTCTGAAGAAGGAAGGCATATAATTGCTCATAGTTGGTGTTCTTCAATCCTTTGGTTAGCTTCACAGAGGTGACAAATTTGTGCCATTCGGGATTCATGTTATACACAAACTTTGAGTTCAGCTGAATATTTGGCATGGTCATTTTGATGTTCCTCATGTCATTTACAAGCTTGTGGAATCTCACGTAATACTCATAGATACTTTCTTCTGGTTTCATCTTAAAATGCTCAAATTCATCATACAGTTGTGATTCTCTGTCTTCCTTGGTTAATTCAGAACCTGAGAGAAGGATTTTGACATTATCCCAAACTGCCTTGGCTTCAGTGTTGTGATTGATAAGCTTGTAGATATCTTTTGGAAGACCCTGAAGTATGATGTTTGAAGCCCTGATATCAGCATCGTATCTCTTTTTCTCCTTATCGCTGAGCTCTCATACGTCTTTGGTATATCTAATTCTAAGGTCACTGTACCATCTTCAGTAGTTTCAAGAACATCTCTGGTAGTCTCAATCTGATAAGGTCCTTCATCAATTGACTTGAGAATGTTGACTCCATTTTCCTTTCCTAGATAGTATAGTCTGATTCGTTGAGCCCATGAGTCGTAGTCAGTTCTGTCAAGCATGGGTGGACGAGTATCAGAACCAGCTGCTTGAACGTCCTTAGCTACAGTAGAGATGATTGAAGGTACGTTGGTAGACATGTTTACAGATTTCACGGGATTTTATAACTCTATGATTAAACTGGGAAATAGATTCTTTCACGGGATTTTACTAAATCAAGAGAAAACCGTATTAGAGACAAAATCAACCAAGTCACTATAAACCTTGAGACAAGTCGCTAAGTACAAGTCGCTATGAACCAAGTCACTAAAGCACCAAATCGCTAAGCAGACAAGTCGCTAAAGAACAACTCGCTATGAACTAAGTCGCTAAACACAAGTGGCTAAGTAAAAACTCGCTAAAGACTCAAGTCGCTGTGTATCAAGTCGCTAAACACAAGTGGCTACCTCAACAAATCGCTAAGCTGACAAGTCGCTAAAGAACAACTCGTTGAGATGAAGTCGCTAAGAATAGCTCGCTAGTAAATACAAAGACAAGTCGCTAGAAATGATAGAGACAAGTCGCTACGCCAACCAAGTCGCTAGCCGAAGTGGAACCTCCACTGACTTGTACTGTATGTTGGCTTGTCTCAATAGACATGTCGCTAAGATCAAGTCGCTACGACTTAAACTACAACTCAATGGAAATTACTAAAGCAAGTCGCTACGAAGAAAAACACTCCGAGACTCAAGTCGCTACGATGAAAAACTTCAAAACCACACTTTTCAATCCAAAACAAGCCTAACCACAGTGATTCAAGCTTTCCAAATCAAAACCCAAGCACTTACAATGATTCTAAACACAAAAGTACACTCAAAATTCAAACTTTAACACAATAAATGATCCAAATGATGCAAAAACCACTAAACTTTTTCAAACCCAAAAACCATATAAAACCACTAGAAATCCAAGGATATGTAAGAGAGATGATCAAACCATGGCTCTTGATACCAATTGTTACACATTGGATTTCACAAACACATCAAACCATAATCAACAGAGGCGTACTAGTTAAGGTTTTAGAAAGAGAAATAGTTAGAGGTTTGGGAACTTAGTGAGAGAAAGTGAAAAATATTATTATGAGCTCCAACTCTCTACCTTGGGAGGTAGAGAGTATTCATAGTCTTACATAAAACGCTACCTACGGGCTGTGGATCAGGCATACAGTGGGTAAAGACCCGTCCGTTCTCCACGGTGTTACTTAACTAAATACTTCCTAACATTAAATAACTACGACTACGAGCTTTCTAACGATTACATATACTTGAGGTGACCGACACTTTAATAACTGGATTTACTAAATCCTAACAAAAAGTTTAAACAAGTGGCGAAAATTTTATAAAAGAGGTGAAAATAATTAAAATAAAAAGTTGAAGGACCTATTTTGCAAACCTCCAATTCATTAACAGATGGATTCAAGCTTCATAGCCCTAAAACAAGTTTCGATTTTCATAAGATGAAATTGATACTTAAACCTAGTTTAATTATTACTATATCCTAATCAAATACATGTAACTTGGACCTTATATATGACCTCCCTAATGCAACTTTGGGCCTTCTCTCGAGTAACCCTGTGGATAGGATCTTGACCCTTTCGTAAACCTTTAGTTGATCTTTGAACTTCATGGATACGCTTTTACAAAAATGAAATTCATTTTAATAAAAACCCGTCAAAAACATTAAAAAAAAGGGAAAAAGAAAAAAAAATACATAACATGAATCAAATCCATCAAATTAACTAAACCCCTAAAAGTATCACTTTGACTTCACAATAACAATAACAATAATTAGAATGGGTGATTTTGAAGCACCTTCATTTTCATGGCCGGCTCAATGGGTTGTGGGTGTGATTTGGGGTTCGAAATCAGAATCAAAACGTAATGAAAATGAATCCCAAATCACACCCACACCCCCAAATGAAGAAACCAAGTACCTGAATTCATCAACCGGGCAGTTCCCATAGCTGCTGATGTGAAGACAGTTGTTGATGGTAATGATGATTCAGATGAGGAGTAATATGCTCTAAGCTGGATTGAAATCATTAAAATGAAACCCATTTGACTTTTTAAGTCGACTTTCTATCATATTGACTGGTTACCAAACAAAGTTTTACTAAAGAACAGTATTGAGTCAAACTATTTGCTTTCATAAAATTTCACTGAGATTTTTATAGGAAGCATACCGAAAAATGTATTTAACTGAGATTTCTAAAAGCCACTGTGTAGTCATATTGTGCGTTTGTCATGGTTGAGCTGTAAAATGTGGAATGTAGAATTTGAAAAACAATTTGACATGGAACTGAGCTAACACAAACCGTTTAAACCATGTCAGTATCGACCAGGTAGTTGATATGTCGTGATTTAGTTATGCTACCAAAGTATATAAAGTTTGTATTTTTTATTTCAAAATTGCGGAAGATGACACCATACAGGACATATCACCAAGCTTTGTTCCTCAAATTCAGCTTCTTTCCCGATGTAATCTTTGTCGTCATTTTGGGACACTTGAGTATGAACTTAACTTATGTTCTGTCTAGAAACTTTCTTCGCCATTACAAGTGCATTTGTAACTCCTTGAAATCAGTCTAAAGTTCATAGTTTTATAAGTAACTGTTGAAGATATAAGACTTAGTTCCAAAATTAAATAAAGATGAAGGGTCAAAGTTATACATTCCTGAATTTCAAGGAGTAAAAGAGAAGATCTCAAAATTGATGCTATATAAGCCAAAGTCAATCTTAGTCTCTCATTACGTTTTCTATTTTACTGTGTGATATCTCTCTCTCTCTCTCTTCTCTCTTGGTTTCCCTGAGATTGAGAGAAACCCTAGTTTTGTGTAAATCATTTGTTTATTCTTTCTATATTGTAAGACTACTATTCTATAGCCATTGTTGATATAATAAAAGTGAGCCAAGGGGAGGTTGGCTGGGTTCACTCTTAAATCTGTTTTGTGATAATATTGCTTTGGTTTTATAAGTTTCTACATGGTATCAGAGACAGGTTGCTCTATACCAAAGCATTTTTAAAAAGATCGTAAAGTTTTTTATAAACTAGGGTTTCTCATATTTTGGGGGTTTTGATCTATTGGTGTAGATCTTGTTGTTCTGAGAGTGGATCTTGTATTCTTGATATCAGATCTTCAAGATCCGAAGGTTAATTGGTTTTTCTCAAAAATTAGGGTTTCATAATTTTTGGGGGGTTTTTTGATTCTGGTGGTTTCCTGACTAATTACTTCTTGATTTAGTAATGTTGTGAGTTAATTAGTTCTCGGAGTGTGTTAATTTGATTTTTTTTATCAAATTTGTTGAAATTAGGGTTTACTGTATCAAACTCTAATTCATGTTGATTTCTTGAATTTAAATTGATTGTCTGACCATTTCTTGATTCCAATATCAAGTTTCTTGAAACAAAAATAAAAAACCCTAAAATTATTCTTAGGGTTTGTTTGGGTCAGATATGTGTTTTCATATTGTTATTGTCTAATATCTTTTTCCTTTATTTTTTCAGGTGTTCTTTCCGTTGTGCTGTTAGTTTATTTGGATATTCTTGATCCTGATTCTTGGTATATTGGAAGCTTGCATGGTTGTAATACCTCTCACGCCCTCTTCTAGGTATTTTATTAGGGTTTTTTTTGGATAGTTTGTTTGGAGGTTGAGTAGATTAATGGTTTTGTTTGTTGGAGTTGATTCTGTTTATTGGTGGTTATTTGTGCTTGAGGAGTTACAAGGTGTGGTTGTTGCTCTTTTTTTTCTTTCTTGATTGTGCTCTTATTTCTGGTTGTTTTTGTTGATCATCATGGTTGATGGTCAAGATGATAGGGGTAAGGGCCCTCAAGGGGGAAGTAGTGAATTAAAATTGGATATATATGACCCTTTGTATTTACACCCTCAAGACATTGGTGCTTAGTTGATTACCTTCAAACTTGAAGGTACTGAGAACTATAAAGTCTGGTCTGCTGCTGTGTAGTTGGCTTTACACACTAGAAACCAACTTGGTTTTATTAATGGGAAATGTGTTAGAGATCCCAACGATGTTCTCTATCAGACACAATGGGATAGGTGTAATTCTGTGGTGTTATCTTGGATTCTTGGTTGTATTTCACAAGATCTTTATAAAGGTCAATTGTTCTCTATAAATGCTAAGTCTGTTTGGGATGAGTTAAGTGAAACATATAATAAAGAAGATGGTTCTGTGATCTATAATCTGCATCATAAAATACATACTTTAACTCAATCTGGTATGAGTCTGTCTGAATACTATCATGAGTTTAATGCATTATGGAGGCAGTTTGACTCCCTTGTTGATCTGCCCACATGCATTTGTGAAACTGCTCCCACTTTAAGAAAGCATTCAGATCTTTTGAGGCTGATGCAATTTCTTATGGGTCTTGATGATAATTTCAGTTCTGTCAGAAGTCTTATTCTCACTACTGATCCTTTACCTGATGTTAAGTCTGCATTTGCTACTCTATCTAGAGATGAATCATACAGAAATAGTCATGTGACTAAAAAATCTGTTAAGAATGGGGCTGCAACCTTTGCTACTAGGACTAATACTAATAATACTCAAAACAATAACTGGACTTCTAATAGAAATAATAATAACAATAGAAGGTTTGGCAGGGTGTCAAACCTTGTCTGCAAGCATTGTAATATGAATGGTCATACTATTGATAGATGTTTTGAGTTAGTTGGTTATCCTCCTGGTTTTGTTAAAAAAGGCAATGTTAATAATGCTAATAATGTGACTGATAACAAGTCTGATACTAGTAAAAGTATCTCTCATACTCTTACAAGTGATCAGTATAACAGATTAATGTCATTACTTTGTTGTTCAGGGTGATGCTAGAAAGGCTCATGCTAGTATTGCAGGTACTGTTATTACTTCAAATTGTGTGATAAGTTTCTTTACTTGTAGGTTTTTTAATTTCAACTCTGACTTATATTAGTTGGATCATTGACTCAGGAGCTAGTCGACATATTACTTTTTGTGCCACTCATCTTTATGATATAATGGATGTTTCTCATTTAAATCTTACTGTTGCACATCCCAATGGGACTGTTGCACAAGTTAAACAAATTGGAAGCTTTAAATTTGGTAATAATCTGATTTTAAAAGATGTGTTGGTAGTTCCTGGGTATCATGTGAGTTTGTTACCTGTTCATAAGTTGTCTAGAGATAATAGTGTGGAAGTCAGTTTTAATGATAAGTCTTGTAAAATTCAGGATTTAACTCAAAGGTTCGTGATGGGGACTGGTAGTGAGAAAGGTGGTCTTTATTTTCTTGATGAAGGTAAGAGGGTTAATAATAGTAATATTAAAAGTTGTGTTACGTCAAATTGTATTTGGCATAATAGACTTGGACACCCCTCTGACCAAGTCTTAACTGTTCTTAAACATAAACTAAAAGACCTAAGAGTACTAGTTCTGAACCTGTGAAATATGTCATAAAGCTAAACAGACAAGAGAATCTTTTCCATTAAGTGTTCATAAAAATAAAAATATGGGTGATCTTGTTCATTTGGATGTATGGGGGCCATATAAGGTGACTATTAGAGATGGTTTTAAGTACTTTCTTACTGTGGTAGATGATTACACCAGAGCTGTTTGGGACTTAGGGTGTTTCTGATGAAAAATAAAACTGAGGTTTTTGATCATGTTAATAGTTTTTATAATCTCATTAAAAATCAATTTGAAAAAACTAGTAAAGTTTTCAGAAGTGATAATGGGACAGAGTTTGTAAATAAGAGGTTTGAAACTTTTCTTTCCAACAATGGCATTTTACATCAAACTTCTTGTTCTTATACATCCCAACAGAATGGTGTAGTAGATAGAAAACATAGGCACTTGTTAAATACAGCTAGAGCCCTCATGTTTAGGGGGGGTTACCTTTGAACATGTGGACTGAATCTATTGTAACTGCTACTTACCTTATTAACAGGTTGCCAACTGTTGTGTTGTCTGGTAAAAGTCCTTTTGAAATGGTGTATAATACTGAACCTAATATGATGAATCTAAAAATTTTTGGCTGCTTATGTTTTTCAACTGTTTTAAATGAATCTGATAAGTTTGCATCCAGATCTGATAAATGTGTGTTTGTTGGATATGCTTTTGATAAAAAAGGATACAAACTTTATAATATTGATCAAAAGAAATTTGTTTTTTTCAAGAGATGTAAAGTTTTATGAAACAATGTTTCCTTTTAAGAATACTTCTTTCACTAAAGACTTTGTGTTTGAGGATAATGGAGTTAATGATTTAAATTTCTTTGATTAAGAAACTGATAGCAGTCAAAATAATTTTAGAACCAATGAACCCTATGATGATAAGATAAGTAGTATAGATGGTAACAGCAAGTCTGTACCTGATTCTAGTACCCTTAAGCCTAGTGTCATCACTGTAGAAGAAGATGCTAGTGTTGATGAGCATCTGTATACTGAAACTATAGATACTACTGATACAGCTTATGTAGATATCAATTTGCCAGTTGATACAGTAGAGACTGTAGACACAATTAATGTAGACAACACTAGTGACACTTCTAGTAGGAAGGATACAGAAAATAGTGAGTATGCAACAGAAACTATTGTTTCTGATAGTATATAGGGTACTAATCATGAAGATGATGGATATATATCTGAGGGTGAGGATCTAGATATGTTTGGTAAAATGTTTGAGTCACGAGAACTAGCAGGGGCACAAACTGTTAAAAGAAATAGTAGAATGACAGCTTTACCATCTAAATATAAAGATTATGTGCTTAATAAGAATCATAAGTATGGTATAGATAAAGTTGTTAAATACTCCAACTTAAGCTTTGATAAATTTGTATCCACTTCTAGTCTTAATAAAATATATGAACCCACTACTTATAAAGAAGCTGTGAAAGACAGTAGATGGGTTGATGCTATGAACCAATAAATTAAGGCTTTAAATAGAAATGGTACTTGGATTATTGTAGAGTTGCCTGCTGGTAGAAAAGCTATAGGCTATAAGTGTGTTTTCAAAGTTAAATATAAAGCTAATGGTGAAGTTGAGAGGTATAAAGCTAGATTAGTTGCTAAAGGGTTTAATCAGAGAGAAGGAATTGATTATGATGAGACTTTATCTCCTGTTGTTAAAATTGTTACTATAAGATGTGTTTTGAGTATAACTGTTAATAACAAGTGGCCTATATTCCAACTTGATATAAATAATGCATTCTTATATGGTGAATTAGAGGAAGATGTGTATATGACTTTGCCAGAAGGGTTTTCTGATAAGAATGATAAAAGAGTTTGTATACTGTTTAAGTTTTTATATGGGTTAAAAACAAGCTCCTAGAAAATGAAATAAGAAACTGGTATATGTGCTTAAAGAAAATGGATTTGCGCAAAGTCCTAATGATTTTTCTTTGTTCATTAAAAATGATAATGATGTTCTGTTGATTTTATTGGTATATGTTGATGATATTATCATCATTGGAAACAATACTAATGAAATTAACAAGTTTAAGAAATTTTTAAGTTCAAAGTTTTTGATTAAAGACTTGGGTAAACTCAAATATTTTCTGGGAATAGAGGTTCTTGATATTGATGATATTTGTCTTACTCAAAGGAAATATTGTACTGAGCTCTTAACAGAGTTTGGTATGCTTGGTTGTAAACCATGCAGTTCTCCTATTGAGACAAATCTAGATAATAAAAAACTTGTTTCTAAGTTTGGAGATGATGAGCCTTTGTCTAGTATAACAAACTATCAAAAACTTGTTGGCAAGTTAATTTACTTGACTTTGACAAGACCATGTATCTCTTATGATGTGCATTGTCTAAGTCAAGTAATGCATAAGCCAATGAAGTCTCATTTGAGGCTTGCATTTAGAGTTTTGAGGTATTTGAAAAAGGAGCTTGGTCTTGGCATTACTTTTAAAGAAGGTGATAATAAGAGTATAAAAGTGTTTGTTGATTCTGATTGGGAAAAATGTAAAGTGACCAGAAGGTCTGTTACTGGTTATAGTGTTTTTCTGGGAAATAATTTGGTTTCCTGGAAAAGTAAAAAGCAGGTTGTTGTTGCTAGATCCTCTACTGAGGCTGAGTTCAGGGCAATGTGTAATGTGTGTTGTGAAGTTATGTGAATCACCAAAGTTTTGACTGATCTGCATGTTGGTGTGAAGTTACCTGTGGAAATGTTTTGTGATAACAGTTCTGCTATGCAAATTTATGTTAATCCTGTGCTTCATGAAAGAAGCAAGCATTTTGAGATTGACCTTTATTTTTTGAGGGAAAAGTGGCTATAAAACCAGTTAAGGTCAGATCTGAGGATAATGTTGCAGATCTGTTGACCAAAGGTCTTAACGTTTCTGACCATAGCATTTTTTGCAAAGTTCTTGGTTTTTTTAATGTGTTTCAGGATACTGCTGGAGAACAAGTCAAGGATGATGGGGGAGCTTCAGGAAGCTAATGCGTATGGGGGAGTGTTGAAGATATAAGCCTTAGTTCCAAAATTATATAAAGATGAAGGGTCAAAGTTATACATTCCTGAATTTCAAGGAGTAAAAGAGAATATCTCAAAATTGATGCTATATAGGCCAAAGTCAATCTTAGTCTCTCATTACATTTTCTGTTTTACTGTGTGATATATCTCTCTCTCTTCTCTCTTGGTTCCCTAAGATTAAGAGAAACCCTAGTTTTGTGTAAATCATTTGTCTATTATTTCTGTATTGTAAGACTGCTATTCTATAGCCATTGTTGATATAATAAAAGTGAGCCAAGGGGAGGTTGGTTGGGTTCACTCTTAAATCTGTTTTGTGATAATATTGCTTTGGTTTTATAAGTTTCTACAGTAACCACGATAGAATGGTATAGTTGTAAGGTCTTTGGTTTCTTTAGAATAGGTAAAGGGTTCAAACTTTGCAAGGGGTGTACATTTGGGTGGCAGAGAAAGGTCGGAAACGGTAACGGGATTAACCCGGTGAGGCTACGCACATCTGAGTCAAAAAGCTCGCCACTCGCGGAGGGTAATAGGTACGGAAGAAAACTCCCCCATTTACCCGTTTACACTCGTACCTCTAAATAGATGTGTACTTTGAAGCCTAAACACATGTCTTGAATTTTTTTAGTACAATGAAGTCGATTGTTCAATGAATTGAGCCACAATTTAATCAGAAGATTAGTTGATCATGAATTAGTTAGAAAAAGTCCTCAAATTGTTGATGATTAAACAATTTATTAAATTAAAGCCCATTTTATGGAAAATAGGTGGTGTAATTGATGGTTAAACTTGTAAGGTTACATTACATGTTTATTTAAATGTTACATTGTGTCTATATGGAGTCGGATCTTATTTGGTTTAACTGGGTAGAAAACTACATTGTGTATAAAATAGCTTGTAAGTACATACATATTTTCTTCTGTTTCTTTTCGTGCTGTACATGAGTATAAAAGAAGAATTTATAATTTCTTTTACCAAATCAGAAAATATTTTGATTTATTTTATTAAACATCTTTTAAAAGAATAATAATAATAATTATTCAATTATTACTTAATAAATATAAAGTTTTAAAAATCTCTTATGTTAAAGACGAGGTATTCTTTTATACTCCATTCGTCCCATTTTACAATTTTGAATTTAAATATTTTTGTTTGTGCTATATAGTATTAGATAAAAATAATACATAGTGGAAATACATTTAAAACTCAATCTATTTATATATTTTGCATCAAATATTATATAACACAACAAAAAATATTTATGGTTAAAGTTAAGAAAGAAAGACTTAAAAAATTCAAACCGAACATTTAATATGGGATGGAGGGAGTATAATAAAAGATGTTTAGACATATCGAATGCACCTAACGAACAAGCCAAGAATAAATGAATAAGTGTGTGGAAAGTTTATAAAAGTAATTAAATATTATAAAAGAGAGATACTTTTAAACCATTACAATGGTACTCTATGATTACGAGTAATAAATAAGCAAGTCCAAGACAAAGAAATATAATTATTAAAGGACTTTTCTAAATTGTATCTTAGAAACACATGATAAGAAGGCAGAGACTCACAAAA
The DNA here is from genome assembly GCA_019973895.1 of Chrysanthemum seticuspe. Lineage (NCBI taxonomy): Eukaryota > Viridiplantae > Streptophyta > Magnoliopsida > Asterales > Asteraceae > Chrysanthemum > Chrysanthemum seticuspe. The sequence continues at coordinate 11,328,386 of BPTQ01000006.1, read as the reverse complement.
AAGGATTCAGAGATCCACACAAAAGCTTAATTTTCAAATAAAAAAAATGTGCTTTTTATACTTTTGTTTGGTTTCTAAGTCCTTTATTGTGGGTCTCTATCTTATGCCCAAGTCACAGGTTAAAAAAATCCTTTATAAAAAAACAAATTTACAACTTCATTGACGTGTAAATTAAAAATCTCATGGTCTTTTTTTTCTCTATTTGTGTCACTATCTCATTCCAAATATTTTTCACCCTAAATGATCACGTTCACATTGCTAGTGCAATAAACATCGATCCTATATAGCAAAATGCCAAATAACTAATGTATTATAAGTTTCTAATTGACATAGTCACCTTAGATAAATGTAATGGTAATACTATTAACCGGGGAATCAGATAAAGTTAGACAATACCTTCCAAATTCTTTACAATTTGTGAAATGGATTGGTTTCCTTTTTTGAGTTTATAGACTACATTTCAAGGGAAAAAATCTTGTTGAACTTGTCATAAGTTGCGATGCTGAGGTTCTTGACCCTCACTTGTTCAAAACTGAGGATCTTTCAACTTGGGAATACTCCGAACCTTAAGATACTAAAACTGAATAGGTGCAAGGATTTGGTAGAGCTTCAAATTTTTGTCGAAAGTTTAAAGCTCAACTATCTCGACCTTAGTTATTCAAAGTTTACAAACCGTTACATCGAGAAAACTCCAAATCTTGAGACGCTAATACTCGATGGCTGTGATGATCTAGTGGAGCTTCAAATGAATGCCGAAAGTTTAAAGCTTAAATATCTCGACCTTAGTTCTTCAAAGTTGACAAACCTTACGTGGACTAGCATCTTATGGCCCAAGAGCTCACCCCCTATAACTCCCACTATTGGGTTAATCCCACTCTTACCCGACTTACCCGCTTTCTACCCATTTAGAGGGTCAAACCCGAAGTCAAAGTCAAAGTCAACTCTTAAGAAATAACTGCCATTTGACAGTTACAAAGAAAGGGAACCGACACAACCTTTCAGACGCACCTTTTCATTATCTATATATAGATTAGAATCTGTAACATTACAAGATGATGACTTATATTTATTTCAATTGATACATAACATCTCTCTGAAAAACGTATCGTGTTATTGGTATTATTGTGACCACGTTAGAACCAACAAAGATCCAACGTTGAGGCCAACAATTGGTATCAGAGCGGTTTGGATTCTTTTAACCAAATCATCATATACCAAGGGTTTCATATTGCCCTGAATCGAAGCAGAATTAATATTCCCAGAAAACGGTAAAAATTTTTTTTGCAAAAACAATATCCGAACCACAAAATCAAACTATCAATCATTTTCTGTGATTCTGAAAACCGACCATAATTCAAAGCCGCCTCGTATTTAATTACCGGCAACTAAGAATAGGCAATTTTCATTAATCTTGCAAATTTTCATTCGGATTACTTTTACCGAGAACAAGGGAACAAAAGGTTTTGACTATATCAAAAAAAAAAAACCAAAACCTTATATCGATTCAGAAACAAAGAACCCACTACCAACGACTAAACACGATAGTCATCAGAAAAAGGAAAGAAGATTGATTCATTAAAAGGAACAAACACACCTGTTGCATCCAGAATCAATAACCTTTTTCATTCTTTTGAATCATCTTGATTCAAATTATTCCACGGACGATTTAAATCCAAAGAAAGGATTAACCGGCGCTCGAATTAAGGAGAACACCGGATACCCGTGAAGAAGCAGGTTAACCAAAGCCAACTATTCGGCGGTCAACCACGAGAAGCATAGCAGTACAGAGTCTCGCCAAAAAAGGAAAAAGGCAGAGACCTACATCTCTCTAAGGAGATATCAGAGAGAGAAAGATAAAGAAAGAGGCGTACTAATAACGCTAGGGCACACCGAACCTCAACACAAAAAAGGGCATCGGTTATATTTTAACCCCCCAGGTTTCGGATTTCTTACAAACTCCACCCATTATTTTTAAACTTTTACTTATATAGTATAAGTTTACTTTTATTTTGATAAGTTGTTACACAATACCTTAAGTACACTTATCACATAGATATTATAATAACCTAGTGTAATTACGCTGCTTATTATAATTAGGAATAACCTTTAAGGAGTAATTAACCTTAGGCTTATTCATTTTGATTTTTTTAATCTCCAAGGATAATTTTGACTGTCACATTAGACACAAAATATTAAAAGCGCGCTATATTTCTCAACACACACCCCGTGTTAGAATTTTAGGAGATTACCTAGTCATTTCTACTAAAAATGACTCAAGATAGTGGAGATACAAGTAAGAAGGAGGTTAGTACATCTAATACTACCCCACAATTTCAATGCCCGATATTGAAACCCGCGAATTACTCACTATGGGCAATTCGAATGCAAATAATTTTGCAAGCAAATGGGTTATGGGAAACAATTGAGTCAACTGAAGCAACTCAACCCGATAAGAAAAAGGAAACAACTGCTATAGCATACCTTTACCAGTCCTTACCCGAAGACCAATTACTTCAAATAACAAAGCATAAAACCCCGAAAGCAATATGGGATGCCTTAAAAACTAGGCACTTTGGCGAAGAAAGAGTACAACAAGCCAGGCTTCAAACACTTAGGTCTGAACTTGAGTTACTACATATGAGAGAAGATGAAACCATCGATACCTTTACAGGAAAACTAACAACTCTTGTAAGCAAAGCCGCCAGTCTAGGACATACAATACCAGATCAGAACTTAGTTAGGAAATTACTAAATGCTGTACCCGATAGGTATTTGCAAATAGTTGCATCTATAGAACAATATTCCGATCTAAGCACTATGACCCTAGAAGAAGCAATTGGAAGACTTAAAACCTATGAAGAAAGGATTAAGTTTAAGAAAGGGAAACAGGAGAACACTCAAGAGAGATTGATGTTCACACGATATGAAGGTAGAGGAAAGAATTTTAGAGGACGTGGACGTGGGAAGTATAAATTTTCACACGGTAAAAACCACAAAAATTTTAAAGAAGAAAAGAAAAACGGAGAAAACTCTCCCAACCACTTCAATAAATCACATATTGATCTTAGCAAAGTAAAATGTTACAACTGCAATAAAATGGGTCACTATGCAAGTAAGTGTCATTCAAGACCAAACACTACTATGCAATCTAATCTTGTCGAGGAGGACTTAGAACCTACCTTACTAATGGCAATATTAGAAGATCCACCTGTAACAAAGCTTAAAGATCAAACTGTCTCGCTACATGAACAAGATGTAGGATATAAAGAGACAAATGTGGATAGTCTGTGGTACTTAGACAATGGAGCCAGCAATCATATGACTGGAATAAGAGAACACTTCAAAGACCTAGATGAGAACGTTAGTGGAAAAGTAAAATTCGGAGACGGATCTCACATAGAGATTAAAGGAAAAGGTTCAATCCTATTAGAATGTGATGACGAGAAACAAAGAATCATATCTCAAGTCTATTACATTCCCAGCTTAAAAAGCAACTTATTGAGCCTTGGACAATTCACCGAAATTGGTTGTAAAGTAGTAATGGAAGACGATGAATTACGACTTTATGACATGGACAACAAAATCTTCATGAAAGTCCCGAGACAGCGAAACCGTCTTTACAAAGCAAGTCTGAAGATAGGTACACCTATTTGCCTACTCGCAAACTTGAAGGACAACACTTGGTTATGGCACGCAAGACTAGGACATCTCAACTTTGAATCACTAAAATCAATGACTCAAAGAGAGTTAGTTCAAGGAATACCTGCCATTAAACATACAACACAAATATGTGATGTTAGTTTAATTGGTAAACAAAGTAGAGCACCATTTCCAAAGAGAGCAAAAACTAGATCAACCTCTCCTTTAGATTTAGTGTACGGAGATTTATGTGGACCAATTACACCACCAACACCATCTGGAAAGAGATACATATTCTTACTAGTCGACGACTATTCAAGATATATGTGGGCGTATTTCCTAAACACGAAAGATCAAGCATTTGATACTTTCAAGGAATACAAGAATACAATTGAGAAAGAGCTAAGGACAACATTAAAAATGTTCAGAACTGATCGTGGAGGAGAATTCACTTCAAACGAATTCACTCGATACTGCAAAGAAAATGGCATAGCACGACAACTAACCGCACCTTACTCACCACAACAAAATGGAGTAGTTGAACGAAGAAATAGGACAATTATGTCTACAACAAGATGCATGATGAAATCAACCAACATGCCTCAGGATTTTTGGGCTGAAGCTGTTAGACATTCGATATATATTCTAAACAGCGTCCCAACAAAAGCCTTAGAAGACATCACTCCATATGAAGCAATAAAGCAAAGAAAGCCAAACTTAGAAAATTTAAAAGTTTTCGGCTGCATAGCATATGCAAAGGTACCATCACAACATCTGACAAAGTTAGATGACCGAAGCAACAAAATGGTATACTTAGGAAATGAACAAGGATCAAAAGCCTATAGATTATTTGATCCAACGACACAAAGAATTTGTGTTAGTAGAGATGTGAAATTTAAAGAGGATGAAGCATGGGAATGGAAGGATTACCTAGATGAACACACCAATAATGAACCCGAATGGGTTGACTTCAAAATCGAAGACCTAGAAGCTACAAATGATCATTAGGAACAAGAAATCCAACCAAATGAAGAGAACAATGATATCCCTACAGATGATGAAGATACAACATCAACAACAAACTCACCCTCACAAGTTTTTCGCACACCATCTACAATTTCATCTCGAGTAAATGCTCAAACTACACCAACTGCCTCAGCACGTTCAACCAATCAAAGTAACTCAAACACAACCAGGAATTTACATCCTGACTTTGATCATACACCTTTACAAGGCTTTAGAACGTTAAATGATATTTACAATAACACCGAGGAAGTACTACCCGAGCAATTACTACTGGCTGAAGATGAACCAAAGAATTACAAGGAAGCATCAACCGATCTAAAATGGATTGAAGCAATGAAGGTCGAATTAGATTCCATCAACAAAAATAATACATGGAAACTAACCACTTTACCAAAAGGACATAAAGCCATTGGACTGAAGTGGATATTCAAAACCAAGAAAGATGCTAATGAAAACATAGTCAAGCACAAAGCAAGACTAGTAGCAAAAGGCTACATACAAGAGCATGGCATAGACTTCGAAGAAGTCTTTGCACCTGTAGCAAGAATGGAGACAGTCCGATTACTATTAGCCATAGCTGCTAATAATAAATGGGAAGTACATCACCTAGACGTCAAATCAGCATTTCTGCATGGAGATTTGAAGGAAGAAGTGTACGTTTCACAACCCGAAGGATTTATAAAGAAAGAAAATACTGGAAAAGTCTACAAACTCACAAAAGCTCTATACGGACTAAGACAAGCACCACGTGCTTGGAACATAAAATTAGACAATACCCTGAAGTCTTTAGACTTCAAGAAATGCGCTTTGGAACAAGCTGTCTACACGAAGAAATCAAAAGATTCAATACTTCTAGTTGGAGTCTACGTAGATGACTTAATCATCACTGGCTCACCTAAAAAGGAGATAGACAAATTCAAAGCTCAAATGGAAGAAAAATTCGAGATGAGTGACCTAGGATTACTATCCTACTACTTAGGAATTGAAGTCACACAAACTGGAGGTGACATATCAATAAAGCAATCCGCCTACGCAAGCAAGATCCTAAAGGAAGTTGGAATGCTAGACTGCAACGAAACACTAATACCTATGGATCCAGGAACAAGATTAACGAAGAACACTGAAGAAACAACGGTCAACTCAACGGAATACAGAAGCTTGATTGGATGCTTACGATATCTGCTACATACAAGACCCGACTTAAGTTATTCCATTGGATTACTTAGTCGTTTTATGCAGGAACCGAAGGAACAACACATGAAAGCTATAAGGCAAGTACTACGCTATGTAAAAGGAACTAAAGACTATGGAATCACCTACAAACACAATGGAGGAAACCAAATACAAGGTTATAGTGACAATAGCTACGGAGTCAACACTCAAGAAGGCAAAGGCACTACTGGAATTATATTCTACTACGGTGAATCACCAATCAGCTGGAGTACACAAAAACAAGCCACAGTAGCACTATCATCATGTGAATCCGAGTTCATTGCAGCAACAGCAGCAGCAACACAAGCATTATGGTTAAAAAGACTACTGAGTAAGCTTACACATACCCAAGAAGAAAGGGTTACGATAATGGTCGACAACAAGTCTGCCATCGAATTAATGAAGAATCCCGTATTTCACGGAAGAAGTAAGCATATTGACATAAAATATCACTTTATACGAGAATGCGTTGAAAGAGACGATTTACAAGTCGAGTTTATAAGCGGAGAATTTCAGAAGGCCGACATGCTCACAAAGGCACTACCCAAGATCAGATTCCTAACAATGAGACAACTAATCGGAGTCAAAGATCTACAGCAAAGCGATTGTGATTAAGGGGGAGAATATTGGGTTAATCCCACTCTTACCCGACTTACCCGCTTTCTACCCATTTAGAGGGTCAAACCCGAAGTCAAAGTCAAAGTCAACTCTTAAGAAATAACTGCCATTTGACAGTTACAAAGAAAGGGAACCGACACAACCTTTCAGACGCACCTTTTCATTATCTATATATAGATTAGAATCTGTAACATTACAAGATGATGACTTATATTTATTTCAATTGATACATAACATCTCTCTGAAAAACGTATCGTGTTATTGGTATTATTGTGACCACGTTAGAACCAACAAAGATCCAACGTTGAGGCCAACACCCACGACCTAACCTTTGAATCCACCAACATCACCTTCCAGCCTTTCTCATCCGACCCGATTTGCTCCAGCCCAACAGACTACACCCGACCTAAAATCGACACCACAAAAACATACACCTGAATCACTATCAACTACCTAACCACTGTCACCCAACCGAAACCCAAATACACATCTGCAACCACTACCGAACACCCTATGGTCACACATCCTAAATATGGCCTTACAAAGCCTATTGACTGTTTGTCTCTTAACACTATCACCACTTCACCCATTCATCGGTCTCATGTTCATGCTCTTCATGACCCTAATTGGCAAAATGCTATGTCAGAATATAATGCTTTAATTAATAACAGAATATGGGTAGTTATGCCTCGTCCTGCTAAATGTCAATCTTGTGTTATGTATGTGGCTTTCAGACATAAATTTAATGCAGATGGATCACTTAGTCAGTATAAAGCTCGCCTTGTAGCGAATGAACGTAGTCAGTAGTTGGGTATTGATTGTGACAAGCATTTAGCCCGGTTGTCAAAATGCCTACCATACGCATTGTTTTTGAGTCTTGCAGTTTCTATGAATTGGCCTATTCATCAGCTGGATGTAAAGAATGCTTTTCTTCATGGTGATTTATTAGAGACTGTTTATATGCATCAACCACCTAGCTTTGTGGACCCTCATAATCCTAATTGTGTTTGTCATTTGCAACAGTCTTTTTATGGGCTTAAGCAAGCCCCTCATGCATGGTTTTAGTGCTTTGCTTCTTATGTCATACAAGTTGGTTTTCACCACAACAAAACTGACTCATCATTGTTTATGTTTCATCGCAAGACAAATATTGCATACTTGCTTCTTTATGTTGATGATATTATCCTCACTACTTTTTCCGCATCTTTTTTTCCAGATGGTTATCTCCTCGCTTCATGGAGAATTTGCTGACTGACATGGGCTCTTCTAATTACTTTCTTGGTGTGTTTGCTCAACGTTCTTCAACAGGTTTATTTTTATCTTAGAATACTTATGCCAAGGAGCTTCTTGAACGTGCTCATATGCAGAAGTGTATTCCTTACCAGAAACCTGATAATACTGATTTTAAGCTTGGTCTTGATGGTGACCCTCCTTCTGATCCTACTTTGTATCGCAGCTTATCCGGTGCTCTTCAATTAGTTACATTATTTTTCCTATCTTGTTCCGCAAGTGTACCTTTATATGCATGATCCTCGGGAGCCACATTTTTCTTCTCTTAAGTGTATTCTTTGGTATGTTCGAGGTATTATTGATTATGGTTTTACAGCTGCATGTTTCTACTATCACTCAATGAACTGCTTAAACGGATGTTGAATGGGCTTCACTCGACGTTCCATATCTAGCTATTATGTTTTCATTGGGGATAATTTGCTTTCTTAGTCTGCTAAGCGTCAAGCTACGTTATTTTGATCAGGTGATGATGTTGAATATCGAGGCTTTGCTAATGTTGTTACCGAAACTGCTTGGGCACATAACCTTTTGCGTGAGTTGCATGCACATGTTTTAGTGCTAGTTTGGTTTATTGTGATAATATTGCCAGTTTTGTATTCTCTCTAATAATTAAGTTCAACATCAGCGCACCAAACATATAGAGCTTGATATTAATTTTGTTCATGATTTGTGGCAAAGTGTCTTGTGCGCGTCATGCATGTTCCATCCAGATTTCAATATGCCCATATTTTTACCAAGGATCTCTTCCTACTGCAATGTTTAAACATTTTCTCTCATGTTTGAAGGTTCGAATGCCTTCCGCTCAAAATCTGGGGTGTATTAGTCGAATGGATTAAGGCTTAACCCAAGTTTTATTGGCTTGGGATTAGTCCAACAGGTTTGCTTCCTTATCAAGTTATTATGTACTATATGTTTCTACATATATCTCACATTATTAATAATAAACCTAAGCACTTTACAATATCTAATAGTTTCAAGACTCACATTTTTAGACCACCATCAACAATCAACATACGACTTAGAGATTCAATGCTATGAGTTTCCAAAGCATTTGTCTATCCATGTTGGTGTAGGAATATCGAAACTTCAAAATATAGGCACGCTTGAGGTAGCATTTTACATCTAAAAGTACTAGCAACGGGCGGGTACCCTGAAATAAAATTTTCCAGTGAATCGGGTATTTATTATGTTCTTTTTGACAATAAATTTACAGATATCAAGAATTTCGTTTAGCCCGTTCCCGTTCGGGCTCGAGCCCATTGGCCTGTGCCTATTTGGCTCATGCCCGTTCGGGCTCGAGCCCGTTTGGCCAGCACCAGCCATTTTGCCCGTTGACCGTTCGGGCTTGAATATTTGTATAATATGCTTTATTATTTGTATTAGTGACATTTAATTCAGGGTTCCCGCGCGTTGCGGCGGTGGATACCCTGAAATAAAATTTTTCGGTGAATCATGTATTTTAGTTTATTATGTTCTTTTTTATAATAAATTTACGGATTTCAAGAATTTCGTCTAGCTCGTGCCCGTTTGGGCTCGAGCCCGTTTGGCCCGTGCCCACTCGAGCTCGACCCCGTTTGGCCCGTGCCCGTTTGGATCGTACCCGTTCGGGCTCGGGCCCATTTGGACCGTTGCCCGTTCGGGCTTGAATATTTGTATAATGTTCTTTATTATTTGTATTAGTGACATTTTAATGCAGGAATTATGTTTAAATTGGTTGTACAATATGCTTGATAATTTGTATTTCTTGTGTAAGGGTTGTTTTAATAACTGCATTAATTGTATTTATTGACCAGTTAATTAATTAACTGCATTAAATATCTTGACCATATTAATAGTGTTTTGTATTTTGTACATTAAGCTTTAAGACTTGTAAGTCTTAAAATTAAGATTGATGAGAAAGATCATTAATAGTGCATTATGTATTGTACAATAGGCTTTGTATTTTGTAAGTCTTAATTTTAAAACCATGAGGAGAGAGATTCATTCCTAAGTAGTATAGATGATTTTAATGTATTTTTCTTTTACTTATTTTATAAGTTACACTTCGTATGATTGAAGATAATCATTGACCAGCTGTAGACTTGAACTAGTATTAAGATTTAAGAGTGCTCGGTACGCATGGTGTTATATGCACAAGGTGCGGTGTGGATGGAACCGTTATAAGCACCAAACTGTTATAAGCACCAAATTGCCCTAAAAGGGAGTGTATAACGTTGCATAAGATATGTGTAACAGTGTAAGTACGTTAAAATTGTGAAAAGAACACAATATGCTAATGTATAATAAATTAAAGGTCCTTATGAAAAAATAAGTAAAGACTATATATAATTTTAACTTGCATGTTTAGAAATATCAATAGCACCTAACATATAAGCCAAGAAAAAAACTAATAATTGTGTGAAAAGTTTATAAAGGTAATAAAATATTAAAAAAGAAAGATACTTTTAAACCACTACATTACTATATGAATTTAATAATAAATAAATAAATAAACAAGTCTAAGACAAAGAGTGGTGGTTTTAAGAATGGTTCGGGTCGCGGCTGTATAAAGAAAATATAATACTACGTATAAGATTGTAATTTATAAACGCATGAATGTCTTTAAGTCCTTACAAGATTTAGACAAGTTAGATTCATTGGAGATGGCGCAAAAATCAAAGATTAAATGGGCGATCGAAGGGGATGAAAATTCGAAGTACTTTCATGGGGTTCTAAATAAAAAAAGAAACCAACATGCAATCCGTGGTATCTTAGTAGAAGGCAGATGGATTGAAGATCCTATATTGGTTAAAAGTGAGTTTTTCTCTCATTTTGCTAGCCGTTTTGACAAACCTCCTCATGATCGTCTTCACATCGACATGGACTTTCCAAATATATTGACCCCTGATCAACAAATGGACCTGGAAAATACCATAACTAGAGATGAGATTAAGAAAGCGGTTTGGGATTGTGGGGTTGATAAATCCCCTGGTCCAGATGGGTTTACAGTCGGCTTCTATAGGCGATATCGGGCTTTTATGGAAAAAGACGTGGTTGAGGCTGTTCTATACTTCTTTCAACATGGAAAATTCCCCAAAGGTAGTAATTCCTCCTTCATTGCTTTAATTCCGAAAATCCAAGAGGCTAAAATGGTGAAAGATTTTCGTCCTATTACTTTAATTGGAAGTTTATACAAGATCATAGCCAAGATTTTGGCAAATCGTATAATGGTTGTTATGGGGGATATAGTGAACGATGTTCATCTGCCTTTGTTGCGAACCGACAAATTCTAGATGGTCCATTCATTTTAAATGAGCTCTATCAATGGTGTAAGAAGAAAAAGAAACAGACGATGATCTTTAAGGTAGATTTCGAAAAGGCATATGACTCGGTTCGTTGGGATTACTTGGATGACATCTTATTAAAATTTGGTTTTGGTGATAAGTGGTGCGGTTGGATACGTAACTGCCTTCTCTCTTCCAAAAGTTCGGTTATAGTGAATGGTAGTCCAACCAATGAATTCCAGTTTCATAGAGGGCTCAAGCAAGGCGACCCGCTCTCTCCTTTCTTGTTTATTTTGATCATGGAAAGCCTTCATATCTCGATGCAAAGAGTGGTAGACGCAGGTATGTTTAAAGGTATTCAGATCGGTCCTTTGCTTCAAGTGTCTCATCTTTTTTATGCAGATGACGCAGTTTTTATGGGCCATTGGAGTGACTTTAACATTGATACTATTATTCGTGTGCTCGACTGTTTCCACCAGGCCTCAGGTTTACATATAAATATGTACAAAAGTAAATTAATGGGGATCTCGGTTTCTAATGATAGAGTGGAACAGGATACTAGGAAAATTGGATGTGTGATTCTTAAAGTTCCTTTTTCATATTTAGGATCGAAAGTAGGCTGCTTAATGTCTCGAATTCAGCCATGGAACGAGATCGTTAATAATATTTCAATTCGCTTATCCAAATGGAAGATGAAGACGCTATCAATTGGTGGGAGGTTAACTCTTCTTAAATCTGTTCTTGGTGCGTTACCGATTTATCATATGTCTTTATTTAAAGTTCCATTGAAGGTCCTTCATAAAATGGAAGCTATTAGACGTAATTTCTTCAATGGTAAAGATCATAATGGCAAGAAGCAGGTTTGGGTTAAGTGGAGTAAAGTGTTGGCGTCTAAAGATAATGGCGGTCTTGGAGTTTCAAGTTTCTATGCTTTAAATAGAGCCCTCTTGTTTAAATGGGCATGGAGGTTTCGTACTCAACAATCGTCATTATGGGCTAAGGTTATTAAAGGGATTCATGGTGATGACGGCAAACTTGGTAAGCATGTTAAAAATCATAATCCGTCCCTATGGTTGGATATAGTTTCAGAGATTCATCATCTTATGAATAAGGGCATCGACTTGATGGGTTCTCTTCACAAAAAAATGGGTAATGGGGAAGATACTCTTTTCTGGGATCATGTATGGAGGGGTGACTCCACTTTCAAATCTTTATACCCAAGAATGTACGCTTTGGAGAGGCTTAAGAATGTGACAGTGGCTAGTAAGATGTCTCATGATTTTTTATCTTCCTCGTTTCGTAGAGCTCCTAGAAGTGGTGTTGAACAAGATCAATTTAATCAGCTTTTGAAGAGTGTGGAGGGTGTTTCTCTTGTCGACATGAAGGATAGATGGGTGTGGTCTTTAGCAGGTAGTGGAGAGTTTTCAGTTGCTTCTATTAGGAAGGCTCTTGATGATAGATTTTTACCTATGGTCTCTTCTAAAACCCGTTGGATTCGTGCCGTCCCTATCAACGTCAACATTCATGCTTGGAATGTTAAGATGGATAGCTTACCTACGAGATTGAATATCTCTAAAAGAGGTATGGATATCGATTCAATTTTATGTCCTATGTGTGATAAGGAAGTGGAATCGAGTAGCCATATTTTCTTTACATGTCATATTGCTAGAAATATCTTCCAAAAGATTTTATCTTGGTGGGATATTAACTTTACGGAGGTGTCTTCTTATGAGGAGTGGCTAGAGTGGCTCGTCAATATCCGTCTCAACTATAATCACAAAAATTTGCTGGAAGGAGTTTGTTATGTTATGTGGTGGTATATTTGGATCTTTCGTAACAAGAGTATCTTTGGTCCAACTCAGCCTTCGAAGGCGATTATTTTTGACGAGATAGTGACTCGTTCTTTTCTTTGGTATAAGCATAGATGTAACTTTTCTTTTAGTTGGATAGATTGGCTTAAAAACCCTCATTTTGTTAATTTGTAATTTCTAACTCCTTGCTAGTGTCTTTAATAATATCCGCCGTTCAAAAAAAAAGATTGTAATTTATAAAAGAACAAATCTTATGGTCTTTTTTCTTTTTTATTATTTGTGTCACCATCTCATTCCAAATATTCCACCCATCACGATCAAATTGCTAGTGCGATAACCATCGATCCTATATAGCAAAATGCCAAGTAACAAAGGTTTAATAAGTTACTAATTAAACCCTGTTTGGCAAGCAGGTTAATCTGTAGTAAATTAAACCCTGTTTGGCAAGCTGTTGTTTGGGTTACATGTTACTTTTTGTGGAAATTCAGGAATAGAGTGACTTCTGAGAATCATCAAAACGTTAAGGATGATCTATATATTGTTCGATATTCAGATGTCATCTTCTTTAGCTGGTTTTAACATCGAGGTAAAAGTGTCAACATTAAATGGGTTGAATGGTGCACAGGTCATGTTCACAGTAAATGCTGAGAGTGCTGATGTTTCACGTTTCGGGATTTTAAGGGTGCGGTTGAGGCTAGTTCGCGGGTTTTGATTGATATATATAAGTGAAGACGACGTTCCCCTAATGATACTATTTCAATATATGCCTGGGCCCTTGGTGCCGGCCACATATCTCATTTGGCTTGATATTGTATTTTCCTTCTCGTTTTGTTTTCTTGTTTGTGGGTCCCTTGTGATGGATTATCCTTTGGTGTTTTTTGTTCAATATATTGGCCTTTCGAAAAAAAAATATATGACAACATCATATGCATATAAAAAAAAGTAGGGAAGTCTTGTTTTCTCAATCCAAAATTTCTCAGTCTTTTAATATAAACTCTTTTAGATCTGCTTAATCATTTCGTTCAGATTTATTTTTAATCAATTGCTCACATAAATTTACCCACAAGAAACATAATTCAAGCATACCTTGATGGCGTCTTCTTCAACTTCTACTGAAAAAAGGTTTAAATATGATGTCTTCTTAAGTTTTAGAGTCGAAGACACTCGCAAGAACTTTGTTGGCCATCTTTATGAAGCTCTTCAGCAAAAAGGCATTGAAACTTACAAGGATGACGATAAAATCGAGCAAGGAAAAACGATCACGGAGCAGCTCATCAAATCCATTGAGGACTCAAGGTTTTACATCATTGTTTTCTCCAAGACTTATGCATCTTCATCTTGGTGCCTAGATGAGCTTGTCAAGATTATGGAATGTAAGAAGACGACCGAGCAGAATGTTTATCCTGTCTTTTTTGATGTGGAGCCCACTGAAGTCCGCAAACAAAGTGGGGCAGTTAAAGAAGCCCTTGCCAAACACGAAAAGGAAGAGGCTGCCGGGACATGGATAGAGGCTATGAAAGAAGCATCTAATCTGGCTGGGTGGGAGTTGAAGGCCACAGCTAACGGGTAATTCAAATTTCTTCATCATATCTCTCTATTATTTTGCCTAACCTGCATTTATATATGTTAATCCTAATTGTTTATGTGCACTTTGAGCAAGCTAATAATATAATCTTTAATTAATGATACAGGGATGAATCTAAACTGATCCAAATAATTGTTGATGTTATTTTCAAAAAGAAATATTCCACTCTTTGGAACACTGATGGAAACTTAGTGGGTATGGAGTCCCGAGTCAGTGATGTTCTTTCATCTTTAGATATTGGCACTGAAGATGTTCGCATGATCGGAATCAAGGGGATGGGAGGTGGGGGGAAGACAACTCTAGCCAGAGCTGTCTATGATCATATTTCTAATCATTTCGAAGGAAAAAGCTTTGTTGAAAATGTAAGGGAAGTTTCAGAGCCTTCTTTGTCCGGTGTAAAGAAGCTTCAAAAACGGATACTAAAAGATGTGTTAAATAAACAAGACGTCACTTTTAGTTAGAGGTGGCAAATGGGTCGGGTCGGGTCGGTTTGGGTCATGGGTCAAATGGTTTGTGGGTCAAATGGGTCATGGGTCAAACGGGTCATACTATAAGAATGGGTTGAATGGGTCATGGGTCAAACGGGTTGGGTCGGGTTGGGTCGGGTCGACTCGTAACATTTCCACCTGTAATCATGCTAGATCCGTTTTTTACGTTTTCGTCATTTTTTTACGTTTTCGTCGTTTTTTTACGTTTTCGTCCTTTTTCTTACGTTTTCATCCGTTTTTTACGTTTTCATCCGTTTTTGCGCGTTTTCGTATGTTTTTTTACGTTTTCGACGTTTTTGCGCGTTTTCGTCCGTTTTTTACGTTTTCAGCCGTTTATGCGCGTTTTCGTCCTTTTTTTTACGTTTTTGTCAGTTTTTTTACGTTTTCATCCTTTTTTGCGCGTTTTCATCCGTTTTTTTACGTTTTCGTCAATTTTTTTACGTTTTCATCTATTTTTGCGCGTTTTCGTCCGTTTTTTTACGTTTTCATCCATTTTTGCGCGTTTTCGTCCGTTTTATTACGCTTTCGTTCGTTTTTTAACGTTTTCATCCGTTTTTGCGCGTTTTCATCCATTTTTTTACGTTTTCGTTCGTTTTTTTACGTTTTCATTTGTTTTTGCGCGTTTTCGTCCATTTTTTTACGTTTTCGTCCGCTTTTTTACGTGTTCATCCGTTTTCGCGCGTTTTTTTACGTTTTCGTCCGTTTTTTTATGTTTTCGTCAATTTTTTTACGTTTTCATCCGTTATTTTTTTGCCCTTTTTTTACGTTTTCATCCGTTTTTACGTTTTCGTTCGTTTTTGTATGTAAAAAAACAGACGAAAACGTAAAAAAACAGACGAAAAGGTAAAAAAACGTAAAATAAGGGCAAAAACGTAAAAAATAGACGAAACGTAAAAAACAGACGAAAACGTAAAAAAATGGGCGAAAACGCGCAAAAACGGACGAAAACGTAAAAAAACTGACGAAAACGTAAAAAAAGGACCAAAACGCGCAAAAACATATGAAAACGTAAAAAAAAGGACGAAAACGTAAAAAATGGACGAAAACGTAAAAAAATGGAAGAAAACGAGCAAAAACGGATGAAAACGTAAAAAAATTGATGAAAACATAAAAAAACGGACGAAAACGTAAAAAAACGGACGAAAACGCGCAAAAACGGATGAACACGTAAAAAACTGACGAAAACGTAAAAAAATGGACGAAAACGCGCAAAAACAGATGAAAACGTAAAAAAATTGACGAAAACGTAAAAAAACGAACGAAAACGTAAAAAAATGGACGAAAACGCGCAAAAACGGATGAAAACGTTAAAAAACGAACGAAAACGTAAATAAATGGACGAAAACGCCCAAAAACGGATGAAAACGTAAAAAAACGGACGAAAACGCGCAAAAACAGATGAAAACGTAAAAAAACTGACGAAAACGTAAAAAAACGAACAAAAACGCGCAAAAACAGATAAAAACGTAAAAAAATTGATGAAAACGTAAAAAAAACTGACAAAAACGTAAAAAAAAGGACGAAAACGCGCATAAACGGCTGAAAACGTAAAAAAACGGACGGAAACGTGCAAAAACGTCGAAAACGTAAAAAAACATACGAAAACGCGCAAAAACGGATGAAAACGTAAGAAAACAGACGAAAACGTTAAAAAACGACGAAAACGTAAAAAAATGACGAAAACGCGCAAAAACAGATGAAAATGTTAAAACTGACGAAAAAAATATAAAAACGTATAAAACCATAAAAAACACGACATCTAATGATGGTTGAGTTATCATCCGACCCTTAAGTGACCCATTCGACCCATTTGTTGACCCATTCGACCCATTTGCTGATTCACATAAGTCCATATGTTGACCCATTTGACCTGTTCTTTGCAAATGGGGTAACCCAATCCAACCCATAAGTTGTTATTTTTGACCCATAGCAACCCATTTTTCTCTAAATGGGTTGTGATTGCCACCTCTACTTTTAGTAGTGTTCATGACGGGAAAAACATGTTGAAAGACATGATGAGTCGTAGAAAGACACTTGTTGTTTTAGATGATGTTGATCGTATAGACCAGCTTCAGGCGTTAGCAGGCGAGCCTGAGTGGTTTAAAGCGGGAAGTAGAATCATCATTACCACAAGAGATGAGCAAGTGTTGTTAGCCCACCGGGTGAACTTCGTTCATGACGTCAATCTGTTATCATCTACGGAAGCAATTTGCCTCTTCAGTAGGTATGCATTTAAAAGAGACATTCCAACTCAAGGGTACGAAGAGCTATCAGGACAAGTTGTACAATATGCTCATGGTCTTCCCTTAACAATCAAAGTTTTGGGTTCATTTCTTTGGGGTCAAAGTGAGAATTTTTGGACAGCGACCATTAAAAGACTAAAAACAATTCCATGTCAGGATACTATGGAAGTATTGGAATTAAGCTTTGATGGTCTAGAGAAGGATTACAAAAAAATATTCTGCACACTAAAAGGTTAGGGCAAAGAAGAAGCAATTAGAGTGCTTGAAAGCCGTGGATTTCATGCTAAAGTTGGTTTAAGAGTTCTTGAGCAGAAATCTCTTATAACTTATAATGAATTTGGGTACTTGGTGATGCATGATCATTTAGAAGAAATGGGGAGGAATATTGTTCGTCGGTCACACCTCGATGAACCTCAAAGACATAGCCGATTGTGGGTTACTGAGGAAATCGAGTATATATTGACTAATGACCTGGTAAGAATTAAGTTATGATTTAATAAAACTGAGAGTTAACTACATTTTTTTCCTTGTGATTTGCTAGATATTTCATTTTTGCTCCAGTAGTTTAAAAAGTTCTGGGTTTGGTCTAAAATGAAACATCCGTCACGGGTTTGGTCCAAATTTCTCAACTCTGTTAGTTTAATAAAAGGATATTTTGGTCTTTTTAAGTTTTATATTAGACAAAATAATAAGTTACCGTCACTTTTCTTATAAAAAACACATAACAAGTTTTCCCCAAATTGCTTTCTGTCTCTAATAATCATTCAAAAATTCATTAATTCGAATCAAATTATCATTCAATTCATTTTATATCATCTTCATTCACTCTCAATTTGATCAGTGATTTTGGGCGTTTTGAAATTTAGGGTTCCGACAAAAATTAAGGGGTTTTTATTTTTTCGATTTCAGGGTACCCACGCAACTAAATGTCTATACTTTGATTCACCGGGTTTCGGTGCGGAAATTGCAGTAAAAGGTCTAGCAAAAATGAAGTATCTTAGATTTGTTTTTATGAATCTCTTAAAGGATTATTATACTGAGAGCAATATTGTCCAATTTGATAAAGTTAGCGAATACCTTCCAAGTTCCTTACGATTTATGAGTTGGGTTGAATTTCCTTTTTTGAGTTTACCGAATACATTTCAAGGAAAAAATCTCGTTGAATTTGAATTGTATAAAAGCAATATTGTTCAACTTTGGGAAGATGGAGAAGAAAAGGTAGAATAATGGTTAATTTGTTGTTTTTCATGATTCATTATGATCATACTATATATCTATTGGTTTCTCATTGCACCAGTATTAACTGCTTTTTTTGTACTTATGTTAGGTTCTTCCTAAGCTCAGGTTCCTTAGTATCCGGTCTTCAAAATTGAGGACCTTTGACCTTAGGTTGGCTCCAAATCTTGAGCAGTTGATTATTAAATTTTGTTATGATTTCGTAGAGCTTCATATACCTGCTGAAAGTCTAAAGCTTGAAGAGCTTAACCTTAGTAATTCAAAGTTGAGGACCCTTGACCTTGGCCTGACTCCAAATCTCAAGTGGTTACATCTTGTAAATTGTTATTATTTGGTAGAAATTAATGCTCCCATTGGATGTCTGAAAAAGCTTCTCTTCTTAGACTTAAGTGATTGTGGGAGGTTCGAGTCTTTTGTGTTTGACAAATGGTCTCAACGAGCTAAGGCTGGTTCTGTATCTGAGTTACATCTGATTGCGGGACCGACAGATGTATGCCTACTGCACCCCGACAATAGTTTTCCAAAGTTTCGGTTTGAATGTTATTATGAAGAAGATCCAGCTTCATCGTTTGGAAATCTTGAAATGCTTATTTCGATGGGTCTATGTGCTTGTACAAACCTTGTGAATTTTTCAAGAAGTATTTGTAGTTTACGAGGTTTAAGAAAGCTTACACTTGAAGGCAGTATTCTAGAGGTACCCCGTGACCTTGACAAGTTAGAATGTCTAGAGGAACTAATTTTTTCATCTACAAATATCAGAAATCTTCCAGATAGCATTTGTATGTTGAAACATCTCAAATCTCTCGAACTTAAATCATCTTTACTTCTTGAGAAGTTACCCGATGATCTTGGCCGGTTAGAATCTTTAAAGAAGCTAATCTTAACCGACTGTAAGCTTTTACAAGATATTCCAAACAACATTTGTAAGATGAAATGTATAAACCAGTTACATCTTCGCGGTTGCACTCGAGTTGTTGAATTGCCTGAGGATATTGGATGCTTAGAAGGTTTGAAAGAGTTAAGCATAGTGGGTACAGACATAACCCGTCTTCCACAGAGCATTTTTAAGTTGAGAGGTCTAAGTATTGTTGGGTCGATACGTCTTATTGATACATATGGTCTACTACTCAAGAGTAAAAGAACCTCTGATGATGATGAAATAGTCTGCTACATATAACCCATACTAACACATGCCAAAGGAGCCAATACATGAAGAGCTATTTTAACAGGTACTTTATTTTGAAATTTTAAATTGATTATGGAAATATTCACTGTTTCTGCAATTTGTGTGTTTTACCATGATTTTAACAATCCATTTTCTGCTATTAGGAGGTCCGATCAGCAGGAAGCATTCGTCTATCAGCGCACAACTGTTAACCAAGTGAACTCCAATCGGGTAAGTCATTAAGCAATTTCTCAACTCGAATAGATTCAGTAGGGTATGGTTTATCATAAAGATTTTACGTTTTTGTAATATTTGTTTCAACTTGATCTTTCAAGGTCTAGTGAGCAGGAAGCAATTGCCACTGAGCTAAGAAGGTGATCTAAAGCTCATATTAAGAGTTTTATTGTATTAGATATTTCCGTTTAAGTACTTTTTAATACACTGTTAGATTAAGCTCATATCTCTGCATCTATTCTCATGTTTTGGTCATTGATAGTTTTCTCTGGCACACTCCCAAAGTATGATTATTTGTAAAGAAGTGTTTAAATTATGATTGTCTTTTATCTTTCAACATTAGTACTATATAATACACTGTTAGATTAAGCTATAATACCCTAATCGGATGTTGCGCTAATTACTTAGAACCAATGAAGAAATTCAAGTCACATAAGTTAATTCATGGAGTTCAATAAACACAGTTGACTTCTTAGAAAGTCAAAATTTGTTCTTGATAAAAATGGTCCGGATTTTACATGAGACTGTAGATGATCATGTAAATAATAAACTTAAGAAAGTGTTATAAGCTATATATGATCATATGCAAGTTTTGTTTCACATAATTAGGCTCTACATTTGGATGAAATCATTAAACATAAAAGCATTTGACTTTTTAGTCAAACTGTTGCCTTTCATCAAATTTTGCTGAGATTTTTATGAAATTGAACCGACAAACATATTTCAGTGATAAGAAATTATCAGGGACAAACTGTAGAATGTACAATTCGGACAATAGTTTTTGAAATTGAACCGACAAACATATTTTTGAAAGCCATTGAGTAGTCATATGCTGTCTTTTTTACTACAAACTGTAGAATGTACAATTCGGACAATAGTTTGACATGGTAAAATTGAAGTAACACAGAACATTGCTTATAATTAGAACCACGTCCGTATTGACCATATACACGTGCAGAACATGACACCAAGCTTTGTTGCTAAAAACTCACCTTCTTTGTTACAGTACATGGAACTGGTTTCATGCAACAAAGTTGACTTGTTGAGAAAGTCAACTGACGAAAAAGATGCGATTTTGACATGAGTTTGGATGTCAAAAATGAATTCATTAACAGATGATCTGATATAAACCAGTTTTAAAGGGCCTATTATGTTAAACACTTGTACCTCCAAACTCATTAACAGATGGATTTATTAAACTTGGAAGCCCTGTTTCAATCTTTATTGGGCAAAGGTCAAACAATTTTTTATAAGCTAAAACTGAAACTTTAATACTTTAAAACTGATAGTTTTCATGCGGTTAGACCCTGCATCCCGTCACATTACCGCACCATTGTTTATTGTTGATTATTTTCAAGTGATTTTGGCTTTATACGTTTTGTTCATTGATGAATTTCTCCGGTATACTTCCAAAAGTACGATTGTTTGTAAAGAAGTGTTTCAACGTA
The DNA here is from genome assembly GCA_019973895.1 of Chrysanthemum seticuspe. Taxonomy (NCBI): domain Eukaryota; kingdom Viridiplantae; phylum Streptophyta; class Magnoliopsida; order Asterales; family Asteraceae; genus Chrysanthemum; species Chrysanthemum seticuspe. The sequence goes on along the minus strand of BPTQ01000006.1, from coordinate 11,307,128 downwards.
TGATTGTCACTTTACCTTTCTGTATTAGTAGTTTTTAATGTATACACTGTTAGATCAAGCTATAATCTTAACTTGGATGCTGTACTAGTACTTATTACTTCAGATCAATAAAGAATTTGAACTTTATTTTGATTCATGGAGCTCAGTAAACACAGTTGACTTGTTCAGAAAGTCAAACTGTGTTTTCGATGAAAAAGGTTGGACTATATATGATAAAGGGTTGGAGATGATCATGCTAAAAATAAACTTAAGAAAGTGTTAATAGTGATGTAATATCATATATAAGATTTTGATTCACATAAATAAGCTCTACATGTGGATGGAATCATCAAGCATAAAGTATTTGACATTTTGAGTCAAACTATCGGCTTTCATCAAATTTCATTGAGGTTTCCATAGAATTGTACTGACACGCAAATTTTAGTGATGAGAAATTATGAGAGCATGTACTGTATGAAGTTTTGAAAGGCATTGAGTAGTCATATTGTGTCTTTGTCATGGTTGAGCTACAAACCGTAAATGTTAAGTTTCAGTTTATACTTTTTAATTGGTTTATACTAGAATTCAGTTTATGCAATATTGGTGGCTGTTGATCAAACATGACCTCCAATTTGGTGTCAGTTATTATTCAGATTACACTTGGGTTGAAAACGGGTCAAGAAGAATGAAGTTGATATCTTATTTGAAAGTCGTAGTTTTTCTCTTTGGCAACAACGCTAAGTTTATTTATTTGCATTTTGGCCACAACACTAAGTTTAGCTACAGCTTACACATGCACCCATTGTACTTCCATTATTAACGATTCAATGTTAAACATCACTGATAGAAAATTCATTGCATATAAAGAAAATTCTTTGATAGTTTTGATTTTAGTTTTATTGAATTTGTTTGTTAATATGATTATTGCTTTGGTTTGATATAGTTTTTTTAGAATTTAGGATTGCTTATCCAAACATGGTTAATTGAAGCAAGTTGTTTTAACTATGAGCAATTTATCAGTTTCAATAAGCAAATCAACAGTTTCTCCTTCAATTGTGCTAGCGTTTGGTAATTAGTTTGATTAAGCAACTTTGAAACTGACTAGTTCGCTCTTACATGATCATACATCACAATCATTTAGCCTCTGTCCAAACACACACAAAAAAAAAAACTGATTTTGTCTTGTTTCTAAGCAACCCCAAACACCCTCTAATGGCCAAGCAAACTTATCGCATAGACCATTACTGGCATAGGTAACATGATTTTCATCAAGAACTTTTGATCCCAAATTTGTCAAACTATCTGCTAGGCCAATTATCTGCAAGTACTTGGTTATGGACGAGTCGACACAATCAAGGTTCCGTAAGTTGCATATTTTCATGAAAGATCTTTTTTCAGATGCTCCCACAAGTCTTTAGCTTTCATCATTTTACACATTTCTAGACTTCCCAATCGGCACTTTCCCACCCTCTTCCCAGTTCATCTCCACCTAAACCTGTGTCTTCTGCCACCTCCTCGTCCCACTCTTCCAATTCTGATTTGGTCATTCCAGTGGCCCATCTACAGATGGCCCTTCCTCGGCCCAAACACCTACTTCATCTGCGGCTCACACTCACACACCCAAGGTCTAGACACCTCGTGATATCCTACCTGGCATGGTGCAGTGTCGTAGATTTCGGTGACCCTCGCATGCCAGCACATCAGTATTTCTTCCATTAGATTTGATTATTCAAGAGCTAGTTCGAACTCATTTGTGCAATTTTTTCACATTGAATACAGAAGATAGGTTCTTATCAGCCCAGTACATTAAATATCGATTACATGTAAGTTAGTTCTGTCATATTATTGATAGCTTTTAAGGGATTTTATGCAAACAGCTCTTCAATAATTCTTTTTTGTATTTCTTTTTATTTTTAGGGGTCAATTTAGCAGTGGTGACAAAACTAAACAAGCTACTAGAACTAATAAAGCTGAGACAAGCTCCTCAAGGAAAAATTCAAGAAAATCAAAGACTCAAGAAACATCACAAGGTATCATGAATCCGAAAGCTGATACTGCGTAAGGGATCACAAAAGATGCTGGCAAGAGAAGGGTTCAAGCTGATGGTCAAGGTTTCTGGGCATTGGTTCACAAATGGCTATGGGAAAAGGGTAAGTTGGAAAGTTCTTGTTCTGTTCTAGTACTCATTTCTAATCAAGAAACTGTTATAGTAATCATTTTGAAATTAAGAAACTGCTAGAACCAAATTCAGGTCAGGTTTGGGTTTGGATTGGCATGTCAGAATTCCTTAACCCAAGCACGACATCTTTAAGTAGTTAGGTCAGTTATAATCCTAACCCGTCTACACGTAACACAAACATCGCCTATTCAACCTGCTTTTCTAAACTTGTGGGTGGGTCGACTTTTTTAACCCGTTTAACCCATTATAAACATAATTTATCTAAAATAAAAAAACTCAAATGGGTTACTGATTAGACCAGACCCTACCCGTTTATTTCCATGTTGGTTTTGGGTCAAGTTTTGTGTTAAAAATTGCCACCCCCACCCCTACTTTTTGATGGCATCTCTTTATGTGTTGTATGATATAAATCGAATATTCTTGTACTTTTCAGGTTTATGTCGCTAAAAATGGGCAAGAGATGATTGGCAAAGCCGCTTACATTCACTATAAAAAGGTACTTCTGCTCAATTATATATATCTCCCAACTTTCTCACCTTGCTTTATAATTGATAAAGTTTGTTTTAAACTTTTATTTTTTGCGTGTAAATATGATTTGAGATAAATTGTTTCTTTTGTCTTATAGCAATCTGTTTTCAACTTTCATTCATTTAAATCCGTTGTTTTGACAGTAGAGCGGAGGAGGATCGAACAATAAAAAGGCGAAGAAAACCGTCACCAAGAAGAAATGAGTGTTGATTATGTGGCTTGTTGGTTAATTTTTTTTATTAAGTCATGTTCAATTAAAAAATGACTTAATGCAGACAACTTCAGTTTTATTACTTAATATTTTCAGTTATCTTTTTCTATTAATTCACAAACAAACAGTTTTCATATGACTTAATTAATTCAGTTTTTTTTTTTTTCATATTAAGTCAATTAAGTCGAAATCAAACATCCCCAAAGAGTTTAAATGGGATTGCTCAAACACAGTTGACACTAGTCGCTTCAGAAGTGTTGGTGAATTTTCTGATTCTACTCGGTACGGGAAAATAAAGAACATAAAGCGGAAGCTTTTTGAATATATGTTTTACTATATTGAATATATGTCTAATTAGAAGTTAGGGTTGTTTGTTTAAGCTTATAAGACACAAGTCGCCGTGTTCGGCTGATATAACATAAGCTACAATTTTGTGGCTTATTTTGATACTTACGGGCTTATATAACATTGACAATGTTATATAAGCTTGTAAGTTACAAATAAACCACAAAATTGGGGCTTATGTTATATAAGCCGAACTCATATAAGTTAATGGCAAGAGTTCAATAGAGATCTCAAATTTACCATAGATCCAATGAACCAATCATAGCCATTCATTTTTCTAATAAAAATAAATAAAATACACTTTCACCATTTTTTAAAAATAATTAAATATCTCGCAAACCGTTAATCGTTACGCAAAAAAAAAATCATATCATCACGATGAGAATTAAATTATCTTTCTATAGATATGCACTTCTATATATTTTTAACAATTTTTTATTTCAAAATTTCGGCCAAGAAAAATCATATATGATTTGTGAAAATCATATGTGATTCGATTTTTACTAATCAGATATGATTTTTGTAAATCATATGCGATTTGAAAAAATCATATATGATTTGAAAAAATCATATATGATTTGTAAAAATTGAATCACATATGATTTTCACAAATCATATATGATTTTACAAATCATATGTGATTTTTCTGGGTGGAATTTTTGAAAAAAAAAATTGTCGAAAATATAGAGAAGTGCATATCTATAGAAAGATAATTTAATTCTCGTCGCGATGGTGTATTTTTTGTAGTTTGAAGATTTACCGTTTGCAAGATATGTTATTTTTATAAAAGGGTGAAAATAATCTTTTTATTAAGTTTGATCAAAAATGGATGGCTAAGATTGATTTATTGGATTTATGGCAAATATGAGATCTATATTGATCTCAACTCATAAGTTAATAAGCCCATACATAATGTAACACCCTCAAAATTTGTACAGCGGAAGCGTTCGGGTCATGGGGTGCTACTAAATCAATAATCACAACACAAGGTAATAAAGAATGGAAAATCTATTCCATTTTTAAAATATAGATTAATTTAAAAAATTGTTTTACATCATTTTTTCAAAGTGTGGAAGTAAAGCCCATAAAAATATATGTTGTCCCATTAAAAGTTGTATTAAATATGCTTGGAAACACTTCGGATGCCAATCTTCAACGAATGCCTTTGCCATTGCCCACGCCAAGTAATAAACCTGAGAAAAACATGCTAAAATGTCAACACAAAGGTTGGTGAGTTCATAGGTTTAAATAATCAACTTTTCAAGTTGGACCACAGTTGCACATATAGCATCTCCGTGAATGACACTATATGCAAAAAGGCTATTACGCTAATACCAAGTTCATGCGACCGAAACTACGACAATGTGCATGCATCTAGAAGCATGATAAATAAAAGCCCATCAAGTGTATTTCCAGTACACTCAATCAATACAATATGATATACGCCCGACGCTTGCCTATCCGGTCAAATTCGAACGGGGGTGTCATCCCCGATAGATCTATTCATAACAATCGCGCCTCCCCAAAGGGAACTAACAGTAGCATAGTTGGGATTCTAGGTCAGTTTCAGGTCCGAAAAGAGTTTTGCATGTTTCTCACCCCAAACGTTTTATAAAACAAGTAATAAGAGCAAAAGTGGGGCTATAAACTCACCTTGATGATTCAGTAGGCAATGTATGATAATATCAAGTACGCAGTGGTAATGGATTCAACACGAAACCTAGATATAATATGGCAAGTCTCAGTTTGAAATTTTGTGTACTCACGACTCGAAGTGTGTAAATAAATTTAAGTGTTTACAAGTGGTTGTGTTTAATGTTGCTTGTGTGACAGAGTTTATATTTAAATCATTTCAAAGTGTTTGTAAGTATTTGGCTCAAGTATTATCAAAGAGTAAATAAATACAAATCAAATTGTATTTATTTGATTTATTTGGTTTCGAGGCGTGACAAAGTCAAATAGGTCAAGGCATGGTTTAGGTATTAGTTTATGTGTAGGCTAGGGTGGCTTGTCTCCCTTTGGTTGTGTCTTCACGCAAGATGGAATAGTAGGCAAAAGAAAAAAATATAAATGATGACCATAGTCTTTGTGTTTAGTTGACTGCAACCGGAAAAAGGAAAAGTGGGACTTGTCTCCTACGCATGCAAAGGAACAAGGATGAAATATATATATTGGATTTGTTTCACAATTTTATCAAAGGGTGTGTGTGGGCTGAAAATAAAAAAAAAATGCTAGGCCCAAGATGAAGATGCAAAGGTTGGGTTGCGTTGGATTTGGTGGGTAGACGAGAGCCCAAGAGACAAGGAATGAGTAGTTGAATCGGGTTGGGCTTAGAGGCCCGGTAGAAAATAAAATATAAAAGTTTATTATATATATTTATTTTATAAATTTTTTATTATCGAGGTCGAAGTAAGTTTCATAAAAAAATATTAATCCGTAACTTGTCGTGATTATAGTTCGAAAAGGAAGAAAAAAATATAGCCACGGAAACAGGTAGGGAAATTCACGAGTTATTACACATAAGCCGAAACAATCACCCCGGCCCCTTAGACTAGTTAATTAATAGAGTACAGTCAAAATAATTGACTTTTTTAGAAAGTCAACTGCGTTTTTGATGAAAATTATGGGAATTTGATATGATCATATGAAGATGGAAATGATCATGTAGAAATGATTCTATATTCTACACAAGATTGTATCGTTTTATGCTCTTTGGGCTGAAATCATAAAAAACAAAACCATTTGACTTTTTTTAGTCAAAGTATTGACTTTCATCAAATTTAATGAATTTTTATTCAAATGTAACGAACATAGAGTGTTTGTTATTGCTGGTATTGTCAAATAAAAAAAAAAGTTGAAGGAAATGTTATGACAATACTATATAAATAAATTTTTTTGAAGAATGGAGTTATGATTTCGTTGCATGTTGATTTTAGTAAGAAAATGGATCTTGATTTTATATGTTTATGGATTTGGATCTTTTACTTGGGTCAAAACCGGGTCAAGAAGATTACCCATGAAAAAAAACCGAAGTTATGCTTTTTCGCAGATTGACCACACAAGTTTTAAACAATTAAGTTTATTTCAAAGTCTGTTTTGCCAGTTATACTTGAAGCTCTTAAATTGTTAAAAACCCTATTTAGCGACTGTGTACACTCAAATATAAGTGTTAGTTTTGTAGCGAAATACGTGAGAAATCACAAATATACATTAGTTACATCAAGATAGAACTACTCTGAGTTGATTAACATGTTGGAAAGGTAGATAAAGTGAGAGCAATACGTGACAAAATCACAAAAATGAAGGATCTTAGATTTGTTTTTATGACTCTCTATAAGGATTATTATACTGAGAGCAATATTGTTCAATTTGATAAAGTTAGCGAATACCTTCCAAGTTCCTTACGATATATCTATTGGTATCATTTTCCTTTTTCGAGTTTACCGAATACATTTCAAGGAAAATATCTTGTTCAACTTGAAATTGAACGGAGCAATATTGTTCGACTTTGGGAAGATGGAGAAGAAAAGGTAAAATAATGGTTAATTTGTTGTTTTTCATGATTCATTATGATTCGATATATCTATTGGTTTGTCATTGCACCAATATTAATTGTTTTTTCTACTTATGTTAGGTTCTTCATAAGCTCAGGTTCCTCATAATCCGGTTTTCAAAGTTGAGGGCCTTTGACCTTAGGTTGGCTCCAAATCTTGAGCAGTTGACTATTAACAATTGTGATGATTTCGTAGAGCTTCATATACCTGCTGATAATCATTCAAAGCTCGAATATCTCAGTCTCAATTATTCAATATTGAAAAAACTTCACCTCGGGAATACTCCGAATCTTGAGACGCTAAAACTCGATGGCTGTCAAGATTTGGTAGAACTTCAATTGCCCGTTGAAATTAATGCTCCAGTTGGATGTCTGAAAAAGATTTTCATCTTAGACTTAAGTGGTTGTGGGAGGTTTAATTCTTTTGTGTTTGACAAACGGCATCAACCAGCTGAGGCTGGTTCTTTATATGAGTTACATCTGATTGCAGAACCCACAGATGTTTGCTCATTGCACCCCGACAACGATTCTCCAAAGTTTCTGTTTGAATGTTTTTACAAAGAAGATCCAGCTTCATCGTTTGGAAATCTTGAAAGGCTAATTTCTCTAGGTCTGTGTGCTTGTACAAACCTTGAGAGTTTTTCAAGAAGCATTTGTAGTTTACAATGTTTAAGAAAGCTTAGACTTGAAGGCAGTATTACAGAAGTGCCCAAAGACCTTGACCAGTTAGAATATTTAGAAGAGCTAACATTCTCGTCTACTAAGATTAAATATCTTCCAGATAGCATTTGTAAGCTGAAGTATCTCAAATCTTTCAAAATCAGATCTTGTTGGCTTCTTGAAAAATTACCTGAGGACATTGGCAGATTAGAATCTTTAGAGAAGCTAATCTTAACCAACTGTAAACTTTTACAAGATATTCCAGACAGCATTTGTAAGATGAAATGTATAAACAAGTTACATCTCTGCAGTTGTATTCGAGTTGTTGAATTGCCTGAGGATATTGGATGCTTAGAAGGTTTGAAAGAGTTAAACATAGTAGGTACAGGCATAACCCGTCTTCCACAGAGCATTTTTAGGTTGAGTGGCCTACGTATTGTTGGTTCGACACGGCTTATTGATACATATGGTTTATTACTCAAGAGACGAAGAACCTTTGATGATGATGAAATAGCCTGCTACATATAACCCATACTAACACATGCCAAATGAGCCAATACATGAAGAGCTATTTTAACAGGTACTTTATTTTGAAATTCTAAATTGATTTTGAAAATATTCATTGTTTCTGCAATTTATGTGTTTTACTATGATTCTAACAATCCATGTTCTGCTATTAGGAGGTCCGATCAGCAGGAAGCATTTGTCAGTCAGCGCATAACAGTTAGTCAAGTGAACTCTGATCGGGTAAGTCGTTAAGCAATTTCTCAACTCGAATGGATTCAGTAGGGTATGGTTTATCATACAGATTTTACGTTTTTCTAATATTTGTTTCAACTTGATCTTTCAAGGTCCGGTGAGCAGGAAGCAATTACCACTCAGCTAAGAAGGTGATCTAAAGCTCATATTTCTCCGCATCTCTTCTCATGTGCATTGAAATGATTCATTTATGATTAATCCCCCAGGCATTGTTGATAGTTGATCATATTCAAGTGATTTTGGCTCAATCCATTTCGGTCATTGATAGTTTTCTCTGTTACACTCCCAAAGTACGATTGTTAGTAAAGAAGTCTTTCAAAGTATGATTGTCATTTTACCTATCAGTATTAGTAGTTTTTAATGTATACACTATTAGATCAAGATTTAATCCCAACTTGGATGCTGTATTAGTACTTATTGCTTTGAATCAATAAAGAATTTGAACTTTATTTTAATTCATGGAGCTAAATAAACACAGTTGACTTGTTCAGAAAGTCAAACTGATGAAAATGGTGGTACTATGATAAAAGGTTGGAGATGATAATGTTATAAATAAACTTAAGAAAATTTTATAAGGGATGTAAGATCATAAAATTATTAAAATAGTTTTATATACATAAATAAGCTCTACATATGGATGAAATCATTAATCATGCAAATATTTGACTTTTGAGTCAAACTACTGGCTTTCAACAAATTTCACTGAGGTTTCACATAATTGTAAGGATGCACATATTTTTGTGATAAGAAATTATCAGAGCATGTACTGTCTGTAGTTTTGAAAGGCATTGAGTAGTGGCATTGTGTCTTTGTATTGGGATTGAGACTGCTTGAGGATATTGGACATTTAGAATGCTTGAGGGAGTTGAATATATCACGCACAGGCATAAGTCATCTTCCATGGAGCATATTTCAGTTGAAAAGTCTGTGTATTGTTACATATTCAGAAACCTCAGAAGATGACGTCAGGTACATATAGATGTGAATAATACAGAGACCACCAAGTAGCCAATTCCCAATGAATGATTGTAAGAAGTTTTTACTCTATCCTTTTCTGTTAGTCCTATCATTACTTTAAAAATGCATACAAGGTTAAGAACACCCTAAGTCACAACCCAACAACACTGTTACACATGAAAAACTATTAAACTGAAAATCTTTGTTATCAAATGGAATTCAAAATTGGTCATGAATATAATTCTTACATTGTTGCTGCTAATAGAATTACAATAATTTTGGTAGTTGACAATGGTATTTTGCCATTTTCTTGAAACATGTTCGATTCTAGATATCCATACATAATAGTATGTTATTTTTCTTACCAAATGCTTTTTGTTGCAACATGCTTTTTTGACGTTGTTGATTGTCTTCATCTGCATAGGCTCAGAATTTCTGCACTTCGTTGGGAACCAATCATAGTGCCTTCACATGGCATGAGATAATCATGTTAATAATAAACTTATGAAAGTGTTATAAGTTATGCATGATAATATACAAGTTTTGATTCACATAAATAAGCTCTACATTTGGATGAAATCATTAAACATAAAAGCATTTGACTTTTTGAGTCAAACTATTAGATTTCATCGAATTTTACTGAGATTTTTATGAAATTGAACCGACAAACATATTTCAGTGATGATAAATTATCAGGGCTTGAACCGTTTATGTTTATGAAAGCCATTGAGTAGTCATAGGTTGTCTTTGTCATGGTTGGGCTACAAAGTGTAGAATGTACAATTCGGACAATAGTTTGACATGGTAAAACTGAAGTAACACAGAACGTTGCTTATGATTAGAACCGCGTCAAATTTGACCACATACACGTACAGAACATGACACCAAGCTTTGTTGCTAAAAACTTAGTGATGCAGTTACGGAAGCATTCAAATGGCTCAAGACTAAAGATTAATCAAAAGACCGAAAACCATCACGGTTTCTTGACAAAAGTCAATTTTCTAAAACTCAATAATAAACCTCCCTCAAATTAGAATCCGTGAAACCATATAAATAAGCTCCTAACTACAAGTTAGGCATGAAACTTGGATAGCAAATAAGCCTTAAAATTAGGCAACATAATTAATTAAAGGTAGACACAAATCAAACCTAAATATAGATAATGCAATCAAATCATTTAAATAAATGAGATAAAGATTCGGTTCCAACTTAGTCTTCTTCGCAGGTCGGGTCACACCGCATCATTCTCCCCCTCTTCGAAAAAAACTCGTCCTCGAGTTTTGTCTTCGTACCAAAACCACCTGGGTCATAAGGAACATCAACCCGATTCTTCTGCACTATCATCAAGACCCGCCTAAATAGTCCAACTTCACGAGTCATCTCTCTCGGGTCAAAACCTGTACCACCCGGATCGAATGGATTATTTAACTGTATCTTGTTCGCTAGCCATTCAAGAACCAATTGACCCATTTTTTCCCAGCAATTAAAGTCTTTGGCCCAATCGCTTGTTTCACTTCTACACATGTTTGAGCTGCAAGCTTTGAATAAAGTGGATACGTAGAATGTATTGAACGATTTAATTTGCAATGTGCATTTATAAGCCCACCATCACAATGCTCCATGGCATTTTTTGTGTGCTGCTTCCCCTTCGAAACCTTGCATGGGCCACCATATGCATTACTTAAATATAAAGGACCAATAGGACTATATGGAAGTGGACTTTTACAGTTTTTAATGAATGAGATTGGCTCCCCATTAGCTATGCCACGTGATCCTGTTTGACTAGCTTGTAGACGTGTATTGGCCTCATTTTTCCCAAAGATATTATCCCCATGCACATGATCGCACATTCCAACAATATCACCCACATAACTGGCAACATTAATCTTTTGAATATTTGAATTAACTCCTCCTATTTGAAATCCCGTAATCTTTGCGTCAACATTCAATCCCAACATTTCTTTAGGCATGAAAGGAGGACTGACCATGCTAGCAGATCGAGTCCGCCAAGTAGTCGTCGGACCTCCCATAATTACCGTAGTACCACCACCTTTGTTACATTCAACATTGAAAAACTTGAAAACTGGTTCATCCTCATGGTTCCCGTTCATAATATCTGCACTCATCTTTGGATAAACAGCCACTTCTTTAGCCCGAGACTCCCCTTTAACGGTAACTCCGCTAAGAACCATTTGCACAAACGAATATTCTTCCTCACCGGGTTCAATCTCGTCTTCATCGAATATGGGTTTATCTTTATATAAACATTCTTGATAGATCGGCTCATCGAACCGAGGGTGGGCATGGTCGAAAGGATGCTCCTCTTCCTCGTTCACATCGTCCCAGACGATTGTTCCCGATTCGGTTTCCTTATCGTGCCTCTCCCGTTGTAACTCAAGATCTTGGACTTGATGTCGCAGCAGTCTAATCTTTTCAAGATCTCGGACTCGTTGTCGGAGCCGTCTAATCTCTTCAAGATCTCGGACTCGTTGACATAGTCGTCGGATCTCTTTAAGATCCCGTGGGTCATGATAGACTCCATCGCTGCCTCGTTCGGCGACTCTGCGAGTAGGGCGTCGATATTCTCCACGAGCACGTGAATAGAAAACTTTGATGTCGTTGCCTCTGTCGGCGAATCTACGATCAAGCAAGCATCTTCCTTCACGCAGAGCCATTTGAAAACCAAAATCTCTGATACCAAATGATGCAGTTACGGAAGCATTCAAATGGCTCAAGACTAAAGATTAATCAAAAGACCGAAAACCATCACGGTTTCTTGACAAACGTCAATTTTCTAAAACTCAATAATAAACCTCCCTCAAATTAGAATCCGTGAAACCATATAAATAAGCTCCTAACTACAAGTTAGGCATGAAACTTGGATAGCAAATAAGCCTTAAAATTAGGCAACATAATTAATTAAAGATAGACACAAATCAAACCTAAATATAGATAATGCAATCAAATCATTTAAATAAATGAGATAAAGATTCGGTTCCAACTTAGTCTTCTTCGCAGGTCGGGTCACACCGCATCACTTAGCTTCTTTGTTACAGTACACGAAATTGGTTTCATGCAACATAGTTGACTTCTTCAGAAAGTCAATTGCATTGCTGTTGAAAAAGGTTCGATTTTGATATGACTTTGCATATTATCATGTTATCATTTAAAGAAGTTTTTGAAAGCTTAAAAGAGAACTTTATAAAAGGGTTAGAACTAAATATGTGATTCACTCATGTCTCCAAATCATTAACAACTTTGAAGCTCTAAAACAAGTTTCAATCTTTGTTAGACAAAGTTGAAGGTAAAACCATTGTTCATAAGCCGAAATGGAGCCTTAAGTCTTGCTTAATTAGTAAATCCTAATGAATTGATGGATTAAAACTGATTGTTGTTGATCAAACATGACCTGGCACTTATGATTCAGAAAAATGTAGTCAATATTTTATTCAAGTTTTGATTTTTCACACTTTGGCCACAAGGTTTAAACTGTAAGTTTGATTATTTGCATATTGAGCACTAGTACTAAAAATAATCTCAAAGTTAAGTAACTTGCTAAATGGTAGCCATTGTAGTTTCAAGACTCTGTGACATTTGTTAGATCAGAACATGAGGGTCGTCTATACGTTTATCCGCATTATGAGAATGTACTTGGCATTAGTAATGAGATAGAGAATTAATGCAAATATAGAAGTAAAGTCTGATGTTGGTTAACTCAAAATTGGTAATGCAAATCGAAAGTATATGTAAGTCAAAGTCAAGAAATCCATTGCCTAAGAATAGTTTATCTTTATATACCAAAGGAATACATTAAAACCACAAGAATGGTGAAAGGTTTTAACATCCTTACTAATTAATTTTAGAGTTAATTGCATTTTTGGTCCGTATGGTTTAGCCAAATTGCAGGTTTGGTCCCTAAAACTTTGAAAGTGCAGCGATAGTTCTCATTTTAAAGTTTTGATTGCATTTTTGGTCATTGGATAAAGTTAAATGACTAAAATACCCTTTGTCTTCTTCAAAAAAAGACAAAAGTAATTTGGTCATTTCACACTAAAAAGACCAAAAATGCAACCCAAATTTTAAAATAGGGACTATCGCTGCACTTTCAAAGTTTGAAGGACCAAACCTGCAAATTGGCTAAACCACAAGAACCAAAAATGCAATTAACTCTTAATTTTAAGTAGAGTTATGGCTTAGTACATGTCTTGATTTGGCAAATATATTATTAGATGCCAAGAACACAAAACTACCGATAGGGGTTAACATACAAAGAAATAGTGGCGAGCATAGTTATTGGCTTGGTTTTTTACTAAAACCAAAACCGAACCGAAAATATTTGTTTTTTTCATTTTAGAAACCGTTCGGTTTTGGTTTATTCTAGGTTCGGTTTTTGGTTTATTTTCGGTTTGGCTTTTCAATTTTTATTTCGTTTATCGCGGTTTGGACTTTCAATGTTCGAATTTCTATTGCAACATAGAATACCTTTTTCAAAGTTTCAAGAATAAAGAAACACAAAATAATGACAACAAGAAACTATTGATCATAAAAATATTATACAAGAGAAGTGTTTATACGTCGTAAGTGACACAATAATGATAATAAAAAACTAACGGCAACAAAAATTCTAGATGCATGGTAAATGTTTATGTGTTATAAATAGCACATTTTTAAGAACTAATGATAATAAAAAACTAACCGAACCGAACTAACCGAACAACCTGATAACCAAACCGATCAACACCCCTAGTTTGTTAAAGGCAGAAAAGTTGTTTACATGTTTGTTCTTGTAAAAGCTATCCACATTTGAAATTATAAAAAAACAAGAGAGGGAAAAGTGTATAAATAAATAAAAGGAGTGAGAAATGAAGAAAAGGAAAGAGTTAAAGGACCTCTTATGTCATATCTCCAAATTCATTAACAGATGGGTTAAAAACCCTGAAGCCCTTAAACAAGTTTGAATCTTTGTTAGGCTATAACTAATACTTGATTCTTGTTTGATTACTGAATCCTAATGGAATTCGAAAACCCCCAAATTGTGGTTTGTTTTGGGTAGAAAGCGGGTCAAAATGATGACCCGGTAAAAAAGTGGATACTTTGTTAAATTCAAAATGATATGACCCGGTAGAAAGCAGGTCAAAATGGGAAGAGAAGCGATGCTCATTAGTTCACAAATGGCGATGGGTGGAGGATTAGGGGGTTTTCGGGTTCGGCTACGGTAGATTTGTATTTGGGTTCGGGTTCTGGTAAGAGTACAGTGGATTGATTGGGTTCGGTTGTTCGGCTAAGGGTAAATGATACTATTTTTGTTTATTGTGATTGTTTTATTAGAGTTGTTTTGTTAGTTATGATATGATACAGATCAGGGGATGTTTGGGATTCTTTTATTCATCTTGTTTGTTTATCTTATTATTGCTTTTTTTATCTAGTTTTCAGGGATTGCTTATCCAAACTGCTTATATGATTTCGTGAGCGAATTAGCAAATATAATAAGCCAATTAAAAGTTTTTCATAGGCACCCTTTAGTTGTGCTAGTTTTACTTTGGTAATACTGATTATCAATCGGTATAAGTTTCAGAATCACAATCGAGTATATGTTTGGTATGAGTTTCGGAATCACGATCGGTATATGTTTCATTGTAGGGTAGAATGATTACATGGAATGGATCATCTTGAGACGCTAAGTCTGAATGGGATTGTTCAAATAGACACTAATAGTACAAAAAAAATTTAAGCAGAAGATTTATAAAATTTAACTTGTAGTCCAGACCTTGTTTATAACATATTTTAGACCTGAATTTAGTGTTTCTAAATAAGAATTTGAAGCTTTTTAAGTACTTACATTTATAATCGGAAATTATACTGGTAGAATTAAGTTTGAGCCTAAAGTAGGATTGTTTTAGAATGTTTTACTTTATTGAATATATGTATAAATAGAATTTAGAGTTTTAGACTAGTTAAATGATGAAGTACAATCAAAATAATTGACCCTTTAAGAAAGTCAACTGTGTTTTCGATGAAAATGCTGGGAGTTTGATATGAAGTTGGAGTTGATCATGTACAAATGAATCTATGAAGATTTTACGAGTGATGTATGATCATACACAATAGTTTGGGTTAAAATCATAAAAACAAAAACATTTGACTTTTTTAGTCAAAGTATTGACCATTGGTATTTACCCCCAAAACCTTAATAAGAGACTCGTTTTATTAAAAAAAAATTGAAGAATGAAGATATGATTTCATCAAATATGAGATAAGGCGAAATTGAAGGTAAATTTTTGAAAGTAAAATATGATGATGATCGATCAATCCAAGAATCTTCGAGTATAGACTTCTTCGAATAATGGACTAGGACTTACTAGTATATTTCTTAAGGGAGGTGATTTGCATACTCTCAAAAATGATTGGGACATTCAAATTTTGAGTGTTTGGACATTTATACTCTCACATTATTTTTAGTTATATTTATCCTATAAGGGTATAAATATCCATGCACTCAAAATTTGAGTGTCCTAATCATTTATGGGAGTGTGGAAATCACCTCCCATTTCTTAATCATTAGTGACAAGAATATTTGCTTGAAGTTGAAGTCCATATCAAGAAGGTGCTTGAGGTTAGTTTATCTTTATATCTAAAAATTATTATTTTCATGAATTGTAGTACATAAAGTTATTTGATTGAATCTTGTAAATCAAAGGCATGTATCTGATGTGTGAAGTTCATATGAAATATATCTACATATGAGAATTGCGTGCGATTATGTTATATGGAACTAAGAAAACCTACAACTACATACTTAGATATGAACTTATTATTCATGATTTTATATGTGCTACAATCATGACGAAAGGAATGCTAATCATGATCTTTTCATATGGTCTTTTCCATTGTAATTTTCTTTAGCAAAAGGATTCATTTTTTGTCCCTACCAAATTCCAATGTTTTCAAACGAACATATCTTGTTCACATTGCTATTTGCTACCGTTATAACCAATGTTAGTTTGTTCACATTGGTATTGGTATTGCTATCGCTATTTGAAGTGGCCACGACAACCCCCTAAAAAAAGGATTACCCGGTTTGAGTGTGTGTGGCAGTGAGTTCAAATCTCGTGAATTGATCAGCTAAAAGGTCAGAAGAGATTTAAAAAAGCCAAATATCGCTTGTAGGAATATATATAATGGTTCCAAAAGTTACGTAATTATAAACCTAGAATAATGTTATCTGTGTGAAACAAGTGATGACTTATTGAACCATCATTTTCTATTGTACCAAGTTAATCAAATTTTATACAAAATGCCAAAGAAAAACCAGCTGCAATAACTAACAAGCTTATAGGCCAAAGCACCAAGCATGGAAATAAAAACGCAAAACAAACGGAATTATATGTGCTCAAAATTGAGCTAACACAAACCATTGTTTATAACTAAAACCATATCACCATTGAGTCATTGACCACGTAAGTGATATGTATTGTTATGATACTAGAGTCTAAAAGATTTGTACTTTTATCATGAAATTGCGGAAGATGATACCGTACAAGGACGTGACACCAAGCTTTGCTCCTGTAACATGATAGATGAAATAATCATAAACTTGTATCATTGTGTTCTTTCATTTTGGAACTCGAATCTCAACATAATGAGCTGACTTTATAAAAAAAGTCAAACTGCACCCTATATGAAAAAAGGTTGGATGCTAAGTATCATGTTTAAAATAAATAAAGTTAGTAATGTAACTATCATAAACAAGTTTTAAAAGCTGCCCAGATCTGAAACTTTGAAGACGTGATACTGAGATAAGAGATATATAGAAAGTCAGTGAGGTGAGTTCATCTTATTATCTAGTAGTATAGCTGATATCAATAGACACGCTATATTCCATTCTTAACTACTTAGTGAAAGTTTTATGCATATATGACATTTATATATGTTGATGGGAATAATACATGTAGAATAATGTCCGTTAGTTGTTAAAGTTTGAGACTTAATCATACAGCACATGGATAGGTATATCTGGTAATTGATTTTGTATATGGGAATTATTAAAACAAGCCTAGACAAAATAGCATTCTTATGGTCTATTTTCTATGTTAGGACAAAAAGTCTTTTGTGACCCATCTAATTCCATAGTTTTTCCACACAAAAAGATAAGTTATAACTGCTACAATAGTGAACGATTAAATAAAGACTAAAATACACTGTTGGTCCCTAAACTTGTCCAGAAACATCATGCTGGGACAAAACTTGCCATTTTCATCGCCAGTAGTCCTTTTGGCCCCTTGCCCGTTTTCCGTTAGTCAACACCGTTATTTGCTTTCATTTTTTGTTTTTAGCTAAGGGCATAAAGGTCATTTCATATGTAAGTACAATAGTGTCTCAGTTCTTCTGCTAATACACGTGCTTCTTTATTGTCGAAGATAACTTTACTAGTGATTTGATTTCTTTTGTTTACAGGAAACGAAAACGAGCCGATGCATAGCTTCTCTTTCTAATTCATCCATAGGTACGAGGTTGTTTAAACTTATGAGTCTTATTAAGTTTGTTTACTGCCCATGTGTTTTGATCTTTTTTTAGATAGTTAATTAAATGTTGTTTTATAATTCATACATATGTACAAAACACTGTGGATATGAAGTCATCATCCACATAACAGACTTACGGGTCAATCGTAAACCTATATATAATATGAAGGTTCCTTGTTTTCATTTTTGAGAACATTGTGTACTACGTGTTCATTAGTTAATGTTCAACAACTTATAGCTGTAAATAGGGTAAAGTAGTTATTTTACGAGCAAAGGCTCGGGGAACCGTGGAATCTCTTGGTCATAAAGCTTCAAACCCTTTTCTTCTCTTGATACCCAGCAGATAGAGAAATGAATGTTAAGGGGCGAGTTCATGAATTAGTTAAGTGTTAGCTGTGTACAGTTGCTATTTAATCATGAATGATGAATCATATGCTCATGTGAACATCATATTGACCCTTGGCATTTAATTAATCTACAGCCCTTAAGATAATTGAGGACCAAAAATTATAGATTTAGGGGCAAGACATAAATCACCATGATTTAAAAGATAGTTAAGGCCCAGCCATCAATGGCCTTACTTACTTGTTGTACAGTTGTAAAAAAGGTTACTCATGTGTATTAGAAGTTCTGAACCATCTAGGAGCACCTTTTCATATAAATTCTTTTCGATGTAACAGGTTAAGGTTTATTGTATAATGCAAGTTCATTGATCACAATTAGGGCTTCTTTATAGCTTAACTCTGTTGATCACAGAACTCACTTGTTCAAAAGTATAATCGAAGTTGGTTATCTTGTCATGTAATTAGTCCTGTAAGTATTACGTAACATGTCAGTGTATTACGTAACATGTCAGTGGTGGCATGCTAACATTTATGCTTCAAAATTTTAGGTTCAAGAGGCTCTGTGCTATCTGGAAGTCTTGGAGGCTTAAAAGCACTTCTACAAGCCGATTATTGAAACACACCTCGTTACAGTAGTTTTATTTTGAACATGTATGCTTCATTAACGTAGTTCAACAATTTTTTTAGGTAGTATATAACATTTGGATTAATGGAAACATACTGTATATTCTTGGAAATATTAATTCCATTGTTGAGATTTAGTGATGGGTGACGACTTAGTATCAATGGGAGCATATGCTCAGTTTGAGGATAGGGTTAAGGGCGATAGGCTCTGACATCAGTGTGTGTGATCCACGTTGTGTAGGTGATTCTAAATCATCTACTGGCATACATGAGGGTTTTATGCATCCATATTGTTTTGTTGTATCCACCAATGATTAGTTTCAGCTATTTTCTTTTAGTAAAATGTGGTTACAAGAATGCTATCTGACTCTCAAAAGTCAAATGTGAATTTATGTAAATGCAGAATAACATGAGACTAAATGAAGAACAATTAGCAACACTGTCGAGCCCAACGGCGGAAGATATTCAGTATATAACCAAATGACAAACATGAAGTAAGCAGCACCCAAGAGACTATCCTGTTACTTTGTACAAAAAGGTTGGTAGCTATTTAGTGAACAAAAAATAATGGCTCAGTTTGTGTAACATTCACATGTACTTGAACGAGAACCTTGTTAGCAGATACGAGGCATAAATAAAGGTTTTGTCTCGCTATTTATAACAGTTTAATGCAATGCAACAGTTTGTATAAGGATACCCCCAGCAGGTATGAAATAGAGTGATTTTGGAAGAAAAAGCATTTCGTATCTGTAGCAATTACCAGTATGCATATTTTAATGGAGTCAAATGTGAAAACATATGGTTAAAGTTGTAAATGTTCTATAGCAAATGGGAAAGAAAAGAATAATCCAAATTTATGAAATGACCATTATGCCCTAAGCTAAAAACAAAAAAAAGAAAGCAAATAACGGTGTTGACTAACAGAAAACGGGTCAAAGGGCCAAAAGGGACCAATTTGGCCTAAAAAACCAATAGTTTGGACTAGTGGCGATGAAAATGGCAAGTTTTGTTCCAACATGATGTTTCTGGATAAGTTTAGAGACCAACAGTATATTTTAGTCTTAAATAAAACAAGCCTAGACAAAATAGCATTCTTATGGTGTCTTTTTTTTTTTTTTTTTTTTTTTTTTGGACAAAAAGTCTTTTGTGACCCAATCTAATTCCAAAGTTTTTCCACACAAAAAGATCACGTTCACATTGACCATTGATCCTTAGTAGCAACATCCTTAATATAATACTAGCAGGGTACCCGCGCAATGCGGCGGCGGGTACCCCGTGACTAAATTTTGTATCGAACAAATATTTTTTATTTATATGTTTTTTCTAACAACAACATTACGAATTAAAACTAAAACAAAAGTCTACTTTAGAAAAGCTTAACATTCAAACCATCTCGCTTTAAAACTATCACATCTCCCTTAAATTTTAAAACTTAAAAAAAAAAAAAAAAAAAAAAAAAAAAGTTGTCACCATAAACTTTGTATTAAAATTTGCACGATAAGCTTTTTAACAAATCTACGCAATAAACTATAGGGAGAATTTCATATATATCCCTCATTTGGTTCAAAATTTCATATATATCCCACCTAACTTGAAAATTTCATATATATATCCCTCATTTGGTTCAAATATTTCATATATATCCAACCTAACTTGAAATTTTCATATATATCAAATCTAAAACTTAAAATTTTCATATATGTCCAAATACCCAATTTATATATAATTAAAATCTTAAACTACATACTAGTACACATGGGTTACGAATATTATTATGATCCGTAAAAACAATTTCAGTACACAAAACATATTTATACTTCATTGCTCCAAATACAATATATAAACATGCTTTTATGATTTATATATTGTATTTGGAGCAATGAAGTATACATATGTTTTGAGTACTGAAATTGTTTATTACGGATCATAATAATATTCGTAACCCATGTGTACTAATATAGTGATTTGAGAGATTGTTTATATGGAAATATGAAATATACACGTGAATTAAAAAAAAAAAAAAAAAAAACGCGCGAAAGGTTTAATGGTCATTTAACATTAAATGATAATAAATATGTATTTTAAAATTATAAATTGGGTATTTGGATATATATGAAAATTTTATGTTTTAGATTGGATATATATGAATTTTTCAAGTTAGGTAGGATATATATGAAATTTTTGAACCAAATGAGGGATATATATGAAATTTTCAAGTTAGGTTGGATATATATGAAATTTTGAACCAAATGAGGGATATATATGAAATTCTCCCTAAACTTTATAACAAAAATTACGCCGTAAACTTATAACAAAATATATACAATAAACTTTATATATCAAACTTTAATACACTTTATAATATACTAACAAATATTAACAATAATAATTCTCAACCCTAAAACACTCTCAACTTGCAGCCACCACTCCAATCTCACACACACAACATAACCTTTTATTCCATACCATCCCTAATTTCACTCTAGCACACACAAACGCCATTCTTGTCAAATGCAGTCACAAAAAAATTCTTATTCTTTCTTCATTCTTTTGGTTAAACTTCGAGACACACAATCTCCCTTTTCTTTCTTCATGTGAAGACGAATACCCAAACAAAACAATATCAGATCTTTGTTTCTTTCTACTGAAAACCGAGCACAAAAAATAAGTCTTCTTATTTCGTTTATGTCTTCAAGATCTTGTTGAAAGGTCTCGGGTAGGTACCTTATGTTTTTGTTTTGTTCTTGTTTTCTTTGGCCAAAATATAGAAAGGATGATAACAGTTTTGTTATTGTCCTATCTTTGTTACTTTCGAATAGTTAAAAAGAAGGAAAACTTCTTATAGATCTATGATGGTTGTTGATCATAAATCTCATGGAAGATTCGAAACATATACTGAGATCTTGTATATTCTTTTTGTTCTTTGATTTGAGTCTTGTTCTTGTGTGGAGATGGGATTGTTGTAGCTTTTAGTGAGATTGGATGATGGGTTTAAGACAGATTGTTGGTCTATATTTTTTGAAGATGAAAACACCTACTTTAGTGTGATGGTATGCTTTTAATTTTTTTTAGAATGAATTATCAGTCAAGGGGACGAAGGGGTTGCTTGTTATGGAGCCGACTGACCTTTGAAGACCGACTACCTTCAGCGGTGATGACTCGGTCGGCACAGAGGCGACCCGTCAGTCCACCGACCATTGTGGGAGATAAAAAGAGTGTAGTACTTTCTTTAATTTTATTTTTTTCTGTTTGGTTTGTGGCTGTATAGGCTTTATATACGAATTATAATTATAATGTATGCATTAAAAAGTAGTTAAGGTCTTAGACGTTTTTTTTTTTTTTTTTTTTTTTTTTTTTTTTTTTTTTTAAATCATATTGATAAAGATTGATTAAATAGTGATAATGATTAGATTAAATGGCTGTTACAAATTAATTAAATGGTTGTTACAAATTAATTAAATGGCTGTTAATTTTCAATGTAATGTAACTTCTATTCATGTGTATGTATTGATTTTTTGACTATTAATTTCCATATTAAGTAAGTGATATTGGCTGAATTTTTAAGCTTTCTAATTATAGAATAGTCCTAAATGAAGGTATTAAGATAATGGGTAATTTTCGTCGTAATGTAATCAGTTTAGCCTCCAAAAATGAACGAATTGGATAATCGTTGAGAATATTGATACAAAATTGAGTCTTTGACTCTTTTGTGTCCCCGTCCCATTACAAAGTTTTGATAACACTATCTTAATTATTGGTATAACCTCTTTAGGCTTATTCATTTCATCTAAGTCCCCCCCCCCCCCCCCCCCCCCAAAAAAAAAAAAAAAAAGTGAATTGTTGGTATACCTTTATTATTGTAGTGACAAGTTATGTATGTAATACATTTAAGCCCCTCTTAAAATTGTGAAAACAAGTTTTGTCCTACCAATATAGCACTCTGAGCTTATTCTTCATATATCTTCCTTTCTATTCTCTATATTTTTCAAACATAGGATGTAGTAAAATGTCACAATAGTCAAACATCACAACTGTAGTAGTTTACCTAATACGTCTAATTTGTTTAATTCTTATATAAGTAAGTCATTGTTCTTCACTTCGGAGAGTAAATTTGGTATTTTTGGTTTCGTATATAATATTATGTATTTTGTTTCACGAACGCATTATACATGGAAGAACCATTTCTATGTTGAAACGAATACTTCTTAAATGTAAACTTATAACAAGTTCTTAAATATGCATAAAAAATAGCAACACTACGTACAGTCAGTGTTGTAAAAATAGCCTAGGCGGGCCGATTAATCAATAACAATATTTGAGGAAGTGGGGTTTTTTTTTTTTGAACGGAAGTTTATTAAAAACTAGTAAGGAGTTAAAAAAATTACAAATTAATGGAACTAGGATTTTTCATCCAAGAGTTCCAATCAAAATTAGAACTACGACGACTAGAGCACCAAGAAAAAGACAACCTAACAATTTCGTCAAAAAGAAGATCTAAACGAGGGGAATTGGTCCCAAACAAGACTTGGTTCCTAAACTTCGAAATGACCCACCAAGTGATATAACAAACACTTTCGAACACATACTTGAAACGCTTGGAAACTCTGAGATTAATTAACCAAAGAAGCCAATCGTCATATGAGAGAAGGTCATGAAGCTCTAATTCCCACCAACGAGCAACCTTAAGCATTAACTGACGAGCCAAATGACAAGAGAAAAGAAGGTGCGAAGTTGATTCCACGGCAATACTACAAAGAGGGCAAATAATAGACGGGGATGTCAAGACCACGAAGAGAAAGATTCAACCTTAAAGGAAGCTTATCCAAAGAAACTCTCGATGCAAAAATATTAATCTTGATGGGAATGGAGTTAACCCGTCTAGTCGGAGCATCCGCCTTCGGAAGAAAAGAATCGTCAATAAATTCACTTGCCGATTTCACCCAAAAAACACCCGAAGAATCTAACCGCCAAGTCCATCTATCACTAATATCAGGAAGCATAACAGAAGAGGTATTTGAAATAAGAAGAAGAAGCTTCTCTTCTTCAATACCACTACGAGGAAGCCTTCGGAAAGAACCAGTAAGAGAATTATCTCTTAACTTTGAAGCCACACTAGCATGTTTGTCTAATTCCAGAAAATACAGCCTCGGGCCGATACGTCTGTTTTAAAAGATATTCACCTAGCCACACATCATCCCAAAAGGAAGTTGCCTCACCATTCCCTACTTTCTTTTTGACACGAGAAAGAAGATCAATACCCATATTGGAGAGCTTTCTGACAATATCAAGCCAATGAGATCGTCTAGATTGAGGAGGAGGTTTGTCAATAGCTCCGCGAACACCATAGATGGCTGTAATTAAACGGGACCAAAGAGAAGAACCACTAGCAATAAACCACCAAATCCATTTGAAAAGAAGAGCGCGATTAAGAGCAAAAAAACTAGAAACGCCAAGACCTCCATTCTTCTTAGAAGCTAAAATTTTATTCCAGCAAATCGATGACATCTTCTTCTCTGCATTTTCCACGCCATTGAAAAAATTCCTACGAATTGATTCCATTTTTCTAAGAAGTGGGTTTATGTATACTTTTGGATCAATGCTCTAGACATTAAAAAATATTAATTAATTGCAAAGAGACGAAAATAAACAAGTGGCAAAGGCCGCCAATAACGTTCTAGAGAAATATAAGAGCCAATTCAAATGGATAAAATATTTAGAGTAAATTACATAAAGCGTCCTTGTGGTTTGGTCAAAATTACGGATCTTGTCCCTATACTTTTTTTTCAGTGCGTTTCGTCCCTGTGGTTTACAAATCTTACGGATTTTGTCCCTAAATACCCCAAATACACTCACAAATCAAATAATTAATAATAAAAACACCCTGTAAAGATGCACGAATGCACAATGTCATAATAGTGAAGCATGTCACCTTACTTGTTTACTTTGGTAATTGGTTTTTAAAAAATACCTACTTTATATAACCACACCCCACAAAATACCCCAAATACACTCACAAATCAAATAATTAATAATAAAAACACCCTGTAAAGACGCACGAATGCACAATGTCATAATAGTGAAGCATGTCACCTTTCGTCCCTTTTTCTCCTTGGCTCACGTGTGACACACACACTTACAAAGGTCTCAATGTTGAAGAGCTAAAGTGGAAGATGACCCTTCACACCCACTACATGCGGCCTTACATCTTACAAAATATTAAAACACTTGGTATTATCAACATCATAAGAATTTATATGGCATTAATTAGTCTTTGTTGTAGAAAATACTTATGTTAATACTGAAGTTAGAAATAGGGTGTTGATCCTCACACCATAATTTTTTATACTTTCACCACAATCTGTGCATTACAGTGTTGTATGGTGTGTTATACAGCTTGTATAAAGTGGTGTAACTATCAAATAAAATGATGTGAGTATCAACACTCTTAGAATTAATTCTAGTCAACAAAAGTCTATGCGAAGAAT
Organism: Chrysanthemum seticuspe; assembly: GCA_019973895.1. Taxonomy (NCBI): domain Eukaryota; kingdom Viridiplantae; phylum Streptophyta; class Magnoliopsida; order Asterales; family Asteraceae; genus Chrysanthemum; species Chrysanthemum seticuspe. The sequence goes on along the minus strand of BPTQ01000006.1, from coordinate 11,281,982 downwards.
TTTCGTATACATTTAGATATTTTTTGTCGGCCGATATGACTAGGAATTTTGAGGATATTCCTCATTAGAGACTTTATGACCAACTAGCTAAGAATTTTCCATGATATCTTTGTATTATTGTACTAAGAGATAAGAAAATTGATTGAAGCAATATTATTGGTGTAGGGTAATGAACTTGAATGTTGAAAAATGGTCCCCTGTTGCAGATAAGAGGAAATTTCTTATTGCAAATTAGTGAAAATTACTTGGAAGGCCCTGCAGAGACTTCTTTGTCCTGCAGAGGACCTCTTTTCTTCGTATATCAAAAAAGGCCACCCATTTCGCTACAAACTTGTGCAGAAATGCTTAATGGACACGTGTCGCTTCCCCATTAAATTAACGTGCGTAATTAAAAAAAAAAAAAAAAAAAATCAATTCGCCTCTAAGTTGCAGCGAAATCTGACAACTTGTGGGGCTACGAGCTGACACAAGAGAGAGAAACCAATATTTCACCTAAACTTTATGGCGAAATCCGACACAAGTGGGGACACCTGCTGAGAACGTGGGCCCCAGCCAATTTTTGACATAATTTTTTTTTGCTTTTGAGATCTTGAATTTAATTTTTTTTGTATTTGATGCTACCAATATTTTGCTACAGAATCTCATTTGGACTTATTTTTGTTATAAAATTTTTGTTATAAAAATGTAATTTAATTTTTGTTATAAAAATGTAATGAACTTATTTTTGTGTTTATGATGGTGTATAAAGTTAGAGATGTCACAGAAAAACAAAATGTATCAGATATTGTCATTATAAAAAATGTTATGTTATTATTGCCTCATATACTTGTAAATTTGTTACTTTAAACTATTTTTACACAAAACACATGCTCAAATAATGTCTATTCAATACAAACATCACTTGTAAAATTCAAATACATAGACAGAACAAACATCACTTGGATAATTGAGGTTTACACCAAAACCACATAACCATTACCTTAACATCACTTTGAAAAACATTGTTGAGGTTTACCACAAGGATACCGTTTATCAGTGATGTTTAAATTGGACTTTCGTTTTTAATTTGTATCATCTTTATCTTGTATTTTTTTATGTTTTTATTTAACCCATCTACTAGACTTTCGTTTTTAATTTGTATCATCTTTATCTTGTATTTTTTTATGTTTTTATTTAACCCATCTACTATTTTCATTTAACTCATCTACAAAACTTTAGTTATCGACGACATAACTTGTGATATATAACATACACAAACTTTCATTTGGTAACCGTATATGAAAATACATATACAAACGGTCAACTAATCATATCTACATCCGCTAGTATTCGTCAACCATAGATAAAAAAATGCACTATGTATTTGCTAAATATTTGACGAATAGAGTTTGTTATATAAAAAATTTACAAATATTAAAAAGTGTAGGGTGGTTATGGTAAGTTTTAGTTTTCAATTTCAAAATAGTTGATATATATAATCAACTTCAATATTTTTTATAAAATTGTGCATACGTCAAAAGAATATTAATATTGGGCTCGTTTTGTTCGTAATTTAGAGCTCTTCGCGACGGTATTTTTTTTATTAACAAATTCACTATATATTTGCTAAATATTTGACGAATGAAGTTTGTTATATAAAAAAGTTGTAAATATTATAAAGTTAAAGGGTGACTTTTGTAATTTTTTATATAAAAAGTAAAGTGAATCATTGGTCAATTGGTCTGGTGAGGCCCACAAATTGGATTTCGCCTCAAAGTGTATGTGAAATGCTTTTTTCTCTCACGTGTGTCAGTTGGTGTCCCCACAAGTTGTCAGATTTCGCTGCAATTTAGAGGCGATTTGCTTTTTTTTTTTTTTTTTTTTTTTTTTTTTTTTTTTTTTTTTTAATTACGCACGTTTAATTAATGGGGTAGCGACACGTGTCCTTCTACGATTTCTGCACAAATTTGTAGCGAAATGCTGGGCCTTTTTGGATATATGATAAAAAAAAAGGTCCTCTGCAGGACAACGCAAACTCTGCAGGGCCTTCCAAGTAATTTTCACAAGTGACAAAGGCCGCCAATAACGTTCTAGAGAAATATAAGAGCCAATTCAAATGGATAAAATATTTAGAGTTAATTACATAAATCGTCCTTGTGGTTTGGTCAAAATTACGGATCTTGTCCCTCTACTTTTTTTTCAGTGCGTTTCGTCCCTGTGGTTTACAAATCTTACGGATTTTGTCCCTAATCCGACCCAGTCCGTTAAGTGTTTTGCGCTGTTAGTCCTTTGTTAGTGCAGTTCGTTAAGTGTTTTGCGCTGTTAGTCCTTCGTTAATAAATTTTGCACCGTTAGTCCTTATTTTTTAAAATATAGTTTTCCCCAGTTAGTCCCTCCGTTAATAATAGTTTTCACCCGTTTTTGTCCGTTTTTATCCGTTTTCGTTCGTTTTTTATCCGTTTCCCCCGTTTTTTACGTTTTTCGTCCGTTTTTTTTCGTATTTTATAGTTTTTGTCCATTTTTCTTACGTTTTGTCCGTTTTTCTTACGTTTTTTTTCGGTTTTCATCCGTTTTTGTCCGTTTTTCTTACGTTTTTCTTAAATTTTTGTCCGTTTTTCTTATGTTTTTTCTGTTTTCTTTCGTTTTGTCCGTTTTTCGTACGTTTTTATCTGTTTTTCTTACGTTTTTGTCCGTTTCAAAAAAAAATTTTGAATAAAAAATTAAAAAAAAAAATTGAATAAAAAAATATTTTTCAAATATATATATTTCAAATATATATATATTTTTCAAATATGTATATATTTTTTAAAAATATGTCCGTTTTTTTTCAATATTTTTCGGAAATTTTTTAAGATTTAAAAAAAAATATATTTGAAAAAAAATAGTTTTCGGAAATTTTTTTTCAATATGTCCGTTTTTTTTTTAAATATTTGAAAAAAAATATTTTTGTTCAAATTTTTTTTTTGAAATTTTTTATTCAATTTTTTTTTAAAATTTGATATATTTTTTTTCAAAATGTAAGAAAAACAGACAAAAACGTAAAACAACGGGCGAAAACGGAAAAAAACGGACACAAACGGACAAAAGCGTAAAAAACAGACGAAAAGGGATAAAAACGTAAAAAACGGACGAAAAACGAAAAAAAAAACGAGGGGAAAACGGATAAAAACAAACGAAAACGGATAAAAACGGACAAAAACGTAAAAAATCGGGCGATAACTATTATTAACGGAAGGACTAATTGGGGAAAACTATATTTTAATAAATAAGGACTAACAGTGCAAAATTTATTAACGAAGGACTAACAGCGCAAAACACTTAACGGACTACACTAACGAAGGACTAACAGCGCAAAACACTTAACGGACTGGGTCGGATCAGGGAAAAAATCCGTAAGATTTGTAAACCACAGGGACGAAACGCACTGAAAAAAAGTATAGGGACAAGATCCGTAGTTTTGACCAAACCACAAGGACGATTTATGTAATTAACTCAAATATTTATAATTATCGTTGATTGTCAATATAAATATGTGGTGTAAAATATCATACGTACTCTTTTTATTTTCTTTGAAGAATTTAAATTATTCAGATTTGAAGTTAGAATATATTGTTGTTTAATTTAACAAAGATGTTACTTATGGTAATTCATGTCACAAATAAATCCAGTGAAGGTTTATATAATTTATCTTATATCATAAACAAGTTCAAATTACAAAACATGTTATGCATTCAGATGAAGTTTTAACTATCATTGATACAGCTTATGGTTAATACTTAATTGATGTGTTATAATATCATTAAGTTAGATTGAGAAAAAAAAAAAAAAAGGAAATTTCCAAGATATATCTTTTTTCATAAACAGATTTTTCGTTGAACTTGGCTAAGAATTTTGAGGATATTTCTTTTATCATAACATACTTTATTGCCAGCTAGGAATTTTGTAAAGTATTTTTGTATTATTGTTAATTATAAGAAATTTTATTGCGTCAAATTTAATGGTGCCGGGAAACGAAATTGAATGCTAAGAACCAAATGGTCCTTAATGGTATACAAAGACATTTTTCTCATTGTAATAATCTTTCTCATTCCAATTTACATTAGATTAGAAGTAGTAGTCGTCAATTCTTCACAATTCACCTTAGCGTCACATCATCATTCACCAAGATAGTGGTCATTACTCCCTTCACACTTCATTAAAATAACCACTTTATGCAAACATACACCAAAAAATACATCACATACACTCGCAAATCAAATAAATAACAATAAAAACATACATAAGGGCCACTTTTGCACAATATCCAAGTGGTGAGGAGGTCACCACTTCCCTCGTGTTTGAAGCTTTCTCGTGCATCACATACTACCCAAATATTGGGCTCACATGTCACAGATGCATGAAAGGTGAGCCCCTCACCTCCCATTACTTTCAGTTTTAGACTAAAGGTTGTGATCACCACTCCTTCAATCACCATTCAACCCATCACTGCTCCCCTCACATTCACCCACAATGGTCACCATTCCCTTCACTACCATTAAAAATAGAGAGAATTTTTTAAATGGTCCGTTTTTACTAAGAGTTTACGAAACTGAACCTCGCATATAATTTTTACCTAAATGACCTTCTAAATATTATCCGTTAGATTGATTATTAGATGACATTTTAACCATACGCGTGTCTCCAGGTGTTTTCGGGCGAACGTTTAGGCGAGTGAATTTATTGAAATTTGACACGCGAATGCTAGGCGAATGATAGGCGAGTGCTAGGCGAAATTCTGGGCGAATGTGAAGAGCTGGGCGAAATTCCCGGCGAAATTATTGGCGAATTTTGTTTTTATTACATGTGGGCGATTGCTTGAAATCTGGGCGAGAGGTTTCATCTGGGCGAAAGTTTTATTCGATAAGTAAATGAGTGTGAACATGAAGATATGTAATGTCATCATCTTTTAAATTCTACATTTCTTGGTTCTATAAATCATGGCCGTCAATTTAACAAGTTGACGTGAATGAACAACATGATCAATTGTGTTTGCATAAAAGTACTTTTGGTTCATTTGTGTTTGTCAGTGTATAAAAGTACCTTTGGCCCCAATTGTGTTTGTCAGTATAAAAGTACTTTTGGTTCAATTTGGTAAAGTGAATAGAAAAAAGTAAAGTAACTCCCAATGTCGTCTTCCACGGGTTATGGGTACCCAATACTGTTTCCGGTGTTTGGGGGAGGTTAAGATATAGACAGCCTTACCCCTACCTAAGGTAGAGAGGCTGCTTCCAGTTCTACTGAAGGTAGAAAGGACCTCCGGCCTTTTGTAGAGAGTGAGGATCGAACCCCTGACCTCTCGGTTGAGAGGTAAGGGGTTTTCCAACTGATCCAACCATACTTGTTTACTTTGGTAATTGGTTTTTAAAAATACCTACTTTATATAACCACACCCCACAAAATACCCCAAATACACTCACAAATCAAATAATTAATAATAAAAACACCCTGTAAAGACGCACGAATGCACAATGTCATAATAGTGAAGCATGTCACCTTTCGTCCCTTTTTCTCCTTGGCTCACGTGTGACACACACACTTACAAAGGTCTCAATGTTGAAGAGCTAAAGTGGAAGATGACCCTTCACACCCACTACATGCGGCCTTACATCTTACAAAATATTAAAACACTTGGTATTATCAACATCATAAGAATTTATATGGCATTAATTAGTCTTTGTTGTAGAAAATACTTATGTTAATACTGAAGTTAGAAATAGGGTGTTGATCCTCACACCACAATCTGTGCATTACAGTGTTGTATGGTGTGTTATACAGCTTGTATAAAGTGGTGTAACTATCAAATAAAATGATGTGAGTATCAACACTCTTAGAATTAATGCTAGTCAACAAAAGTCTATGCGAAGAATTTTCGTATACATTTAGATATTTTTTGTCGGCCGATATGACTAGGAATTTTGAGGATATTCCTCATTAGAGACTTTATGACCAACTAGCTAAGAATTTTCCATGATATCTTTGTATTATTGTACTAAGAGATAAGAAAATTGATTGAAGCAATATTATTGGTGTAGGGTAATGAAATTGAATGTTGAAAAATGGTCCCCTGTTGCAGATAAGAGGAAATTTCTTATTGCAAATTATTGGTCTCTATCAATGCTTAGAATTAGTCCACAAAATGCAAGTGAATAACAGTTTAATTTTGCATGATAGCATATTTTTACATGATGCTTTAAAATGTTATTCATTTGAAGTTTAAGTAGTTATATCATTTAGACAAGTAATTACAAGAATAAATTTTCAGTTACAATAATAAAAGTTATTATTGCAAAACTTATACAAAAAATGTAGATGCATAACGTGAAGGAGTGAATAAAAGAAGGATCGTAGATGCATCTTATGTTCAAGTAGGAAACATCGTCATTTGACCAAATTAAATCATGGGCTTTTATTTTCCAAATAATCCAATATTCTTTATCTTTTATTTTCACACAGTGTGTATTGGTCATTTGGTTTGAAAGTTCAAAAATTGAATCTTTATCTTTTATTTTCATTGACCAAATGAGTGGCTTTTGTTTATCAACAAACATTAACACATCACTGCAGCTGGATATGCTTTCTTTCTTCACATAAACTCTTTCAACAACTTCAACCAAATTTCCAATAGGCTCTTACATTTTATTTCCACACGAACACAATTACCTTCACATTATCAAGTATTATTCACTTTTCCTTGCAATCAGTTTGTAAAAATGTACTTCAGCAACATATGTTTCCCCTCCGATCTTTCATCCATAACCTCATTAGGAATTATGCTAATGCTAACGCTAATGCTAATGGTCTTTATCCATTACTACTTTTATTCAAAGGCATCTTCTTCAAACTCATCTGCACCAAAAGAAGAAAAATCGTCTCCAGACTCATCTGAACCAAAAACAATGGTGTCCACTTCAACTTCGTCCGGTCACAAGAGCTTTAAGTATGATGTTTTTTTAAGCTTCAGGGGTGAAGACACCCGTAAAAACTTCGTCGATCATCTTTATCAAGCTCTTACACAAAAAGGTATTGAGACTTACAAGGATGATGAGAATATTAAGCAAGGGAAAATGATCAGTGATGAGCTTATTAAGGCCATTGAAAACTCAAAATTTTACATTATTATTTTCTCCAAGAGCTATGCTTCTTCATCTTGGTGCTTGGAAGAGCTTGTCAAGATTATGGAATGCCAGACCATGGACGAGCACACTGCTTACCCCGTGTTCTATGATGTGGAGCCCATTGAAGTACGCAAACAAACTGGGGCAGTTGGAGATGCATTTGCAAAACATAAAGAGGATGAAGCTGCTGGGAAATGGAGGGAGGCTTTGAAAGAAGCATCTGATTTGGCTGGATGGGAGTTGAAAAGCATTGCTAATGGGTCAGTAAATTTCTTCATTATATTAACAAACAACCTCTTAGAGCATATAGTTTGTCATTCTTTAACACACTGTTGTCAAACTTAATTACAATCACGTGGTATGAAACCACAGATAAGTTTTCACCTATATAACTATATTAATCATATATAATAGAGCAAATTGCAAAAATCGTCCTTAAAGTTTGGCCAAATTGCAAGTTTCGTCCCAAATGTTTAGAAAGTGCAAAGATCGTCCCTGTGGGAAACTTTTGGGGCAAAAATCGTCCCTGGCCAAAAAATCGGGACTAACATTGTAAAACTTTGTACAACACAGGGATCATTTATGTAAGAAAACTGAAAATAATATAGAAAAGAGTAAATTGCAAAAATCGTCCTTAAAGTTTGGCCAAATTGCAAGTTTCGTCGCAAACGTTTAGAAAGGGCATTTTAGTCATTTTTTGTTGGCCAAGGACGATTTTTGCCCCAAAAGTTTCCCACAGGGACGATCCTTGCACTTTCTAAACGTTTGGGACGAAACTTGCAATTTGGCCAAACTTTAAGGACGATTTTTGCAATTTACTCTATATAATACTTATATCACCATTTACTTCATGTATTATTGTATGTCAGTATTAAAGATCTAAAAATTGTTCGGGAATTTTCACAAGCTAATTGAATCTTTATTTAACGTGTAGGCATGAAGCTAAGTTCATACAGGAAATCGTTAAAAAGATTTCAGCAGAGTTAAGTTTCATCAATTCGAGCAGTGATGGAGATTTAATAGGCATGGAGACCCGTGTAAAAGAAGTAATTTCATCCTTAGAACCTGGTGTTGGTGATGTTCGCATGCTAGGGATATGGGGGATGGGAGGTGCGGGGAAGACAACTTTGGCAAGAGCTATATTTGATCAAATATCCATTAAGTTCGAAGGTGAAAGCTTTATTGAAAACGTCAGGGAAGTTTCAAAAGCCTCTTCGGAGGGTCTAAAGAAGTTGCAGAAACAAGTACTTTCAGATGTTTTAAAGGATAAAAACATTGAAGTAAGTAGTGTTTCTGGCGGTAGAAGTATGATGCAAAGGAGTATGCGTGGTAGAAAGGTACTTGTTGTTCTTGATGACGTCGATCATAAAGACCAGCTTGAGGCGTTAGCCGGTGACCTTAATTGGTTTAAGTCGGGAAGTAGAGTTATAATTACAACAAGAGAGAAGCAGGTGCTGGTAGCCCACCGAGTGAGCTTGATTCATAATGTGACTTTGTTATCTCAAGCGGAAGCGGGTTGCCTCTTCAGTAGGTATGCGTTTGGAAGAGAGATTCCAACTCGAAGGTACGAAGAGCTATCAGGACAAGTTGTACAATATGCTCATGGTCTTCCCTTAACGATCAAAGTTTTGGGTTCGTTTCTTTGTGGTCAAAGTGAACCTTACTGGGCAGATGCTATAAAAAGACTAAAAAAAATTCCATTAAAAGCAACTATGGAAAGATTGGAAATAAGCTTTGATGGTCTAGAGGATGATTACAAAGAAATATTCTTGGATGTTGCATGCATACTAAAAGGTTTCGCCAAAGAATATGCAATTAGAGGGCTTGAAAGCTGTGGATTTCATGCTGAAGTTGGTTTAAGAGTTCTTGAGCAGAAATCTCTTATAACTATTTCTAAATATGGGTATTTGGGGATGCATGATCATTTAGAAGAAATGGGAAGGAATATTGTTCGTCGGTCACACCCGGAGGAACCTCAAAGACATAGCCGATTGTGGGTTGATGAGGAAATCGAGTATATATTGACTAATGACCTGGTAAGAATTAAGTTATGATTTAATAAAACTGAGAGTTAACTACATTTTATGTCCATGTGTTTTGTGGCTATTTTATTTTGGTCTAATAGCTTAAAGGTTTTGAGTTTGGCCTAAAATGAAACGTTCATTGAGAGTTAACTCCGTTAGTTTAAATGTGTCAGTTTTCACATAAAAAAACACATAACAATTCTCATCTTGCTATTTCTTTGTCTCTTTAAAAGTTTTCCCCAAATTCACACTTTGTCTCACTAATAATCATTCAAAAATTCATTAATTCAAATCAAATTATCATTCAATTCATTTTATATCATCTTCATTCACTATCAATTTGATAAGTGATTTTGGGCGTTTTGGAAATTTAGGGTTCCGACAAAAATTAAGTGGTTTTATTTTTTCGATTTCAGGGTACCCAAGCAACTAAATGTCTACGCTTACAGTCATGGGGTTTCAGTGGTGAAATTACAGTCAAAAGTCTAGCAAAAATGAAGGATCTGAGATTTATTCACATAGAGGATTATTTTCAGAGCAATATTGTTGAATTTGATAAAGTTAGCGAATACCTTCCAAGTTCCTTACGATTTATGAGTTGGGATGGTTTTCCTTTTTCGAGTTTACCGAATATATTTCATGGAGAACATCTTGTTGGACTTGACATACGTCGCAGCAATATTGTTCAACTCTGGGAAGATGGAGAAGGAAAGGTAAAATAATGGTTAATTTGTTGTTTTTCATGATTCATTATGATCCTATATATCTATTGGTTTGTCATTGCACCAATATTAATTTTTTTTTTTTTTTTTTTTTTTGTACTTATATTAGGTTCTTCATAACCTAAGGTTCCTCACTATCAGGGTTTCAAAGTTGAGGACCTTTGACCTTAGGTTGGCTCCAAATCTTGGGGAGTTGACTATTGAGTATTGTGATTATTTCGAAGAGCTTCATATGCCTGCTCATCATCATTCAAAGCTCGAATATCTCAACCTCTCTCATTCAAAGTTGAAGACCCTTCACCTCGGGAATACTCTGAATCTTAAGAAGCTAAAACTCAAAGGCTGTAATGATTTGGTAGAGCTTAAAATGCCTGATGAAAGTCAAAAGCTCGAAGTTATCAACCTCAGTGATTCAAAGTTGAGGACCCTTGACCTTGGGCTCACTCCAAATCTCAAAAGGTTAAATCTTAACAATTGTTATGATTTGGTGGAAATTAATGCTCCCATTGGATGTCTGAAAAAGCTTCTCTTCTTAGACTTAAGTGATTGTGGGAGGTTCGAGTCTTTTGTGTTTGACAAATGGTCTCAACCAGCTAAGGCTGGTTCTTTATCTGAGTTACATCTGATTGCGAAACCCACAGATGTATGCCTACTGCACCCCCACAATAGTTTTCCAAAGTTTCGGTTTGAATGTTATTATAAAGAAGATCCAGCTTCATCGTGTGGAAATCTTGAAATGCTTATTTCGATGGGTCTATGTGCTTGTACAAACCTTGAGAAATTTTCAAGAAGTATTTGTAGTTTACGAGGTTTAAGAAAGCTTACACTTGAAGGCAGTATTACAGAAGCACCCCAGGACCTTGACCAGTTAGAATGTCTAGAGGAGCTGACTTTTTCATTTACAGAGATTAAAAATCTTCCAGACAGCATTTGTATGTTGAAACATCTCAAATCTCTCAAACTTAATTCATGCTTATTTCTTGAGAAGTTACCCGATGATATTGGATGCTTAGAAGGTTTGAAAGAGTTAAACATAGTAGGTACAGGCATAACCCGTCTTCCACAGAGCATTTTTAGGTTGAGAGGTCTATGTATTGTTGGGTCGATACGGCTTATTGATACATATGGTTTATTACTTAAGAGACGAAGAACCTATGACGATGATGAAATAGTCTGCTACATATAACCCATACTAACACATGCCAAAGGAGCCAATACATGAAGAGCTATTCTAACAGGTACTTTATTTTGAAATTTTAAATTCATTATGGAAATATTCATTGATTCTGCAATTTTTGTGTTTTACTATGGTTCTAACAATCCATTTTCTGCTATTAGGAGATCCGATCAGCAGGAAGCTATCGTCAATCAGCGCATAACAGTTAGCCAAGTGAACTCTGATCGGGTAAGTCGTTAAGCAATTTCTCAACTCGAATGGTTTCTTGTAGGGTATGGTTTATCATTGATCTTTCTAGGTCCGGTGAGCAGGAAGCAATTGCCACTCAGCTCAGAAGGTGATCTATAGCTCATATCTCTCCGCACCTAAGTAAGATTGTTTGTAAAGAAGTGTTTCAAAGTATGATTGTCATGTTACCTTTCAGTATTAGTACTTTTAAATGTATACACTGTTAGATCAAAGCTATAATCCCAACTTGGATGCTGTACTAGTAGTTATTACTTTAAACCAATAAAGAATTTGAACATTATTTTAGTTCATGCAGCTGAATAAACACAGTTGACTTCTTAGAAAGTCAAACTCTGTTCTTGATGAAAATGTTCTATGAGGCTGGAGATGATCATGTTAATAATAAACTTAAGAAAGTGTTATGAGTGACGTAAGATCATATACAAGTTTTGATTCACATACATAAGATCTACATTTGAATGAAACCATAAAACATAAAAGCATTTGACTTTTGAGTCAAACTACTGGCTTTTATCAAATTTCGCTGAGATTTCCATTGAATTATATTTTGCCATTGTGTAGTCATATTGTGTCTTTGTCATGGTTGAGCTACAAACCGTAGAATGTTAAATTTGGAAAACAGTTTAACATACTGAGCTAACACAAACTGTCACTTAAATTTGTAAATGATATTGTTATGATACTAGAGTCTAAAAGTTTTGTAGCTTTATCATAAAATTGAGGAATATGATAACGTACAGGACATGGCACTAAGCTTTGTTCCTAATAACTTACGGGTTTAGGGCTTGTTTTGTTACAGTACATGGAACTGGTTTCATGCAGCAGAGTTGACTTCTTTAAAAATTCAACTGCGTTTTAGAAATCTTAAAAGACTGGGAACATTGTATGATAAAATCATTTTTAAAACATAAATTTGGTACTTAAATCTCCTTTAAATGCTGTATTTTAATCAATTTATTGGTCAATTGCTACACTACCCCAAGGAATACGAAAACCCCCCAAAATGTGGTTTTCCACATTGGCGTCAAGGTTTTAAATAAAAGGTTTATTTATTTGCACTTTGGCCACAAGGCTTATTAAAGTAATGTCAAAGTTAGATATATATGACCCTCCAGATGCAATCTTGGATCTTCTCGTGTGTTGTGAACTCCCTGGATAGGATCGAATCGGGTTTGAGTAGCTGATGAGAAGGTTGTTGTTAATGATGATGATTTGATGTAGTTTTGAGGGTGTTTGGGATTGCTTATCCAAACATGTTTATTTGATTTTGTCAATAAAGTCATACTGTGTTCTTGATGAAAGGTTGACTTAGTAACGGGACGAACATATACACGTGGCACTATGATAAAAGGTTGGAGATGATCACGTTAAAAATAAACTTATGAAAGTGTTATAAGATCATATACAAGTGTTGATTCTCATAAATAAGCTCTACATTTGGATAAAATCCTCAAACATAAAAATATTTCACGTTTGAGTCAAACTACTTTCATCAAATGTCGCTGAGATTTCCATGGAATTGTACCGACAAACATATTTCAGTGATACGAAATTATCAGGGCTTGAACCGTTTGTATTTTTAAAAGCCATTGAGTAGTCGTATTGTGTCTTTGTCATGGTTGAGCTACAGACCGTAGAATGTTAAATTTGGAAAACAGTTTAACATGGTAAAACTGAGCTAACACAAACCATTGCTTACGACTAAAACTAAACCATGTCACCATTGACCACGTAGGTGATTCAGTGTGACACCTAGATTTTGTTTCTGCAACAGAGTTGACTTCTTCGATGAATTCAGTTAAGTTTTTTGAAAGCCTAAAAGAGCGAGGAAATTTGTATTAAAGGGCGAGAAATGAATCAAAAGGAGTAAGTTGAAGGACATATTATTTCATACCTTCAAATTCATTAACAGATGGGTTTAAACATTGAAGCCTTAAAACAAGTTTTCATTTTTATTGGGGAAAATTGAAGATATATCACTGTTTATGATACGTTAATCTTGTTTAATTACTGTATCCTAATCAAGTTATGGGTTAATTGCAACACCCACCACAAAATATGGATTGATTTGGGTGGAAGGCGGGCCAAAATCATGACCCCGTAAAATAGAAAGTTTATTTATTTGCACTCAAGGTTTATAAAAGTAGTGTCAAAGCTAGAAAGTGAATTGATAAATTATTCTTACAGGTCACGTATGCAATGCAGCCACTGGAACTTGCTTAATAGAAAGGTTAAAATTTTATTACATCAAAACAGATGTAACTTTGGACCTTATATATGACCCCTCAAATGCAACCTTGGGCTTTCTCGCGAGTTATGAACCCGCTGGATAAGATTTTGACCCTTTCGTAAACACCTTTGGTTGATCTGTGAACCTCATGGATACGCTTTTGAATCATGAGTGTTCTTTTGTTAAATGATCTGGTTCACGCTTACATCCATTTACATTTGTAACAACTTTTTGCACCTCAAAATAAATACCCAATTTCTTTTAATATATATATTTATATTTATTTATTTTATTTTTTTATTTTTTACCTATTTCTATTTGAAGCATTCGTACACACGCGCATAAAAATGAAGTTCAATAAAAACAAAACCCGCCAAAAAACATTTTGAATTTTGAAAACACCCAAATTTAAAAGAACTTAAAACAATAATTAAATAATAATTGGAATGAGTGATTTTGAAGCACCTTCATTTTCATTAGGTTTCGACTTCGATCTGAACCCCAAATCACACCCACACCCCAAATGAAGAAACCAAACACCTGAATTCATCGAATCCGGCTGCTGATGTGAAGACAGTTGTTGTTGGTAATGATGATGATGAGGAGTATAGGGGGTTTTCGGGTTCTGGTTCGGGTAAGGTGGATTTGAGATCTGGGTTCGGATTCGGGTTTGGGTATGAGTTCGGTTGTTGTGGGTGATGATGATGATATTGATACTGAACATTTTTCAGGAATGAGACGTTATCGTCAGAGAATGATTTGGGAAAATCCATGATTGGACAGAAGCTGGGAACACGGGATGAACATGAACTTATCGTATAAGACGACACTACTGATGGGCTAATGATAAGAAAAATTTGTTGTTGTTAAAAGGGATATTACTTATTTCCATTTAGCCACTACGCAAAACAGTTCTAAAGATAAGTAAAATTTTCCTTCATGTTACGCGGTAATTGCGTTTGTATCACATTTTTGTTACTGATGGGCTATTTTGAAGTAAGTTTGTCCAAAAATTTGACATCTTTTTTCAACAGCTTTGATCCTTAAGTATGATGTTTTTATTAACATCAAAGTATATTTATGGCTGATAAGTTGTCAAGTGAATAATGTAAATTCATTTACAGTTCAAAGTTAACATTCTTGACTTTTTGAGAAAGTCAAACTTTCTTCTTGGTGAAAATGGTGGGAGTTTGATTTAATGTTTGAGATAATCATTTTTTTTTTCTCTAATGAATAAACAAAGGTTTTGATAATATGCTCTAAGCTGGATTTAAATCATCAAAATGAAACCCATTCGACTTTTTCAGTCTACAGTTTTGACTTTCTATCATATTGACTGGTTACTAAACAAGTTTTACTAATGAACGTATTGAGTCAAACTATTTGCTTTCTTCAAATTTCACTGAGATTTTTATGGGAATTTTACCGAAAAACATATTTAGGGCCCGTTTGGTTTGTAGATGGGTTTATGATTAGGATTTAGATTTGGATTAAGATTAGGATTTGGCTTTGGATTTGAGGTTTAAATTAAATGAGGAGAGAGAAAAATATAATATAGTAATGTAATATATGAGTATAATTTATAAATTTAAAAATATTATTATTGTAAAAATAAAATTAAAAATAAATATGAGTGGTTGATATTAAATATGTTCTCATTTAAAAGGATAAATATGAGTAAAGTAGAGAGGGGGATGGAGTATGCACAAGCACAATTATTTGGTAACCATCCCCATTTGTGGGATCCACAAAAATATACTAAACATCAATTTTGGGCATGGTTCCCAAATCCTAACCCCATCACCTCAAACCAAACGAGCCCTTAACTGAGATTTCTAAAAGTCAATGTGTAGTCATATTGTGTGTTTGTCATGGTACTTGAGCTATAAAATGTGAAATGTATAATTTGAAAAATAGTTTGACATGGTAAAACTGAGCTAACACAAACCGTTTAAACCATGTCAGTATCGACCACGTAGTTGATATGTCGTGATTTGGTTATGTTACCAAAGTCTATAAAGTTTGTATTTTTATGGAGAAATGATTGAGAGACCTAAAAGTTATGCTTAATTTTGTGTCTAAACATGTGTGGCAACAATTCATTGGTTGTATTAACCGGACCCACTCCTTCACAATCCAATCAAGTAATGACACATAAGTTAGGCACAAAATTAGTCATGCCTTTTAGGTCTCTCAATCTATTTCCTCTTTTATGGGGTAGTCTAATGAGGCACCCCATGTTTTGCTCATCCCACACCCCATAGCTAGTACCATTTGTACTCTTTTTTTTGTACCCGATAGTACTTTTTTTTTTTTTTTTTTTTTTTTTTTTTTCAAGTATATGTATAGTATATTTAATTTGTGTAGTGTTTTTATATGTATAGGATATTTATTTGTGTAGTGTTTTTATATGTATAGTATATTTAATTGTGTAGTGTTTTTATATGTGTGTAAAATATATTTGTGTAGTTTTTTACGTTATGTTTTTTTTATTGTGTATTTGTTTCCATTTAATTAAACAATAACAATAAAAATTAAACATTAAAACATTAAACAAGTACAACAACAAATGCTACTACAACTACAACGAAATCTACTCCACATGAAGATTATTAATGTCATCTATAAGGTCATAGAGTATTCCACTCGACTGACATGCGTGATCAACGGGATTGTTTGCCAATTCCAGTGATGAGTCCAACGTCTTTATTATTGCCTTCAACATATTGTTTTGAGAAAATAACATATGGTTTCTTGTTTCAAGCATGTTGATCTTGTTATCTTTAGTTTCGTAGTTTGAACACTGCGTTGAAGAAGAGCCTTGACTAAAGTACCTTTGTGGAAATATGTTAGGAATTGGAAATTCCATGTGAAAGTGTCGGTCACCCCAATTATGGTCTAGCATATGTTAACTCGTAGACTTGTAGTTATTTACGTTGTTTAGTAGTTAATTAGTTAATTAGTAGCATAGATTAGTTTTGAGTAACACCGTGGAGGAAGGACGGGTCTTTACCCACTGTATGCCTGATCCACAGTCCGTCAGGAGGACGTATGCTTTGTAACTATAAATACCCCTTCCATTCATGGAAGGGGTGGTGCTTCTCATAATCTAACCTTTCATTTTTGTAAAGCAACTCTCTAACAAGAACACCCATCTTTTATCTTTCTCTCTCTAAATGGCTAAAATGTATTTCCATCATCCAAGACCACCCGAATCACCAACACAATAATATTTATGATCCTACAAATGGTATCAGAGCCATGGTTATTGTGTTGTGTTGATTTGTTGTGGTTTTTGTACCTTGTTAAATCTGTTTTGGTACTTTTATTGGCCGGAAAAACTGTATTGTGGTTAACAGTTTTTTTTTTCAAGTATTTGTATTCCTCTTTTTGGTCAATAATATCATGTGGTCTTTACTTGGTTTTAAATCTGTATTGTGTCAATGTTTTGTCCAAAACAGTATCATCCTTATATGACTTTTGGTTACCAATCCGTGATATTAAGTGGTCTAATACTTGCTTTCAAATATCTGGTCATGTTTTGTGGTCAAAATGGGTCAAAAAGGTGTATCCTTTATGCAGTTTTCTGGGTTTCTTTGAATATGGTCGGAATAACACGCCGGATAAAGTCAAATAATCTTGCTAGCGACTTGTCTTTACAAGTTAGCGATTTGAGATGAAAAATGCAAAGAAGCGAGTTGTGATGCATGGTGTGTGAAAGTTGCAGCGACTTGTCACAAATGTAGCGACTTGTCAAATGAATGTAGCGACTTGACTATTGAGTCAATAGCGACTTGACTTGACTATTGACTATTGAGTCAATAGCGACTTGTAAGGTTTAAATGGCTTAGCGAGTTGTGTTTAAAAACTGTGAAAAGCACTTGACTCATAAAAGTCGTAGCGACTTGTCACAATATAAGGTCTAGCGACTTGCCAGAAAAAGAAAGAATAAGAAGATGAAAAGTGTATGACCATGACCACAAAACCATAACATCAAGACACCATCGACCTCAGTATTCAATCTACATCATCAGTCAAGAAAAGGTCCTAGAAAAATTTAAACACAGCTGTTTGACCTTTGCCTCGTACTACACCAACCAAATCCTAAATCAAATCCCAACACCATCAAATACTACGACGACACAATCTATCTCATCCTCCTCTTTATCACTACATCTCCTAACCATATACGTAACATCAGGATACAGAAATTAAAAAGAATTTAGCAATTGTATTTTTGTTCTTTCTTTCTTTCATTCGACCTCAAAAGTTAAAAGGATTCCAAGACTCAAAAGAAGAATTCAAGCACAAGATCTCAGTTTCTTTGTTACGAGGCTTAATGATTTATCACTGACCTTTTCAGATCCAATCGTCCACAAAGAACTTCATCATAGATCAAATATGTTTCGGATTTCAAATAAAATAGTTATGACCTAACGATTACTTGATCTCAGTTTTCTTAATTCATGGTTATCAAAAGAAACATCAAGACTACCAAAGAGTCTATAACACGGATTAATTAAATCATCATTGACCAAGATGTTCTTGATAATTTTCGAAAATGAAGAAGTGATGTTAACAAATTTGTTAAATCACGACTTTGGTTCGATTATGACTCAAAACATGATGGAAAGATTAAAACCTACCTCGAAGCCTTCTCATCATTTGAATACCATCTCTGTGGCTTAATTAACGACGGCTCAAACCATCCCTGTGGTGAGCATGATTAGCTTAAAAATGTTATTGTTTGAAGTCTAAATGGGGCGTATAGTATGGAATGGAAAAGAGTTCTGGGCTACGTTGTGCTTATTGTGATTTTGATATGGGTTTAATATTGATGATGAAGAAAAGGGTTTGGAGTTTTACTGATTATTTGAAGAGAGGCGGATTTATTTGTGTGAGATGATTTAGGGTTTGTGATGCAAAGCTGAAGATGGGGGCGTGTACTAAGTGTTTTAGGGTAAGAAAATTTTTAGGGATTGTGTTGGTGGTGAGAGTTTTATAACCGGATTAATAGGTTAGTATTTGGGTTATTGGGTCGGTTAACCACACTAATACATTTGGGCCGGACTGTGTTGGACGGAATATAATTGGAATTGGGCCTGACGTATATTGTGACAAGTTGGATTTGATTATTGAATGTGCGTGCTATTAGGATGTTAATGTGATTGTGTAATGGACGTTGTAATTCCCCGTATCATTTGAGTATTATTGGATTTGAATGTTCTTAGGCTCTAATTGTTTTAAATCGGTTTGGATCTCATGGACCGGTCTTGGACAAGTACTAGGATATATTGAATGAATTGGGGATAATGTTTGCAATTGGATCGAGTTCAAAGTTGCGATTGGGCCTCTCATAACTGGATTATAAATATGTGATTTGAATTTGATGATGAGATTTGATTGTTTTTGAGATTTGATTATTTGATTTGGGTTATGTTACTTGATGATGAGAGTTGATGTTGAGATTTGTTGTGTTGTGCGGGTTTGATACTTTGGTTTATGTACTTTCATGGAGTATATTATGTCTCAGCTTGAATTGGTTATTGAACAAAGTTGACTACGGGGTTGTTTGTACGGTATTTCTTATTTGGACATGAAGTGAGGTTTTCCGGGCGCGTTTACTTATATCGTCTTCTTTCTGTCTACCCTTCTGCGAAGATGACTTGTTTGGGCATTTATAGAGTGTGATAAAGACTTGGATATCTAGTTACGTTTGTGATTCTCTCTCACTTAACCCACAACGTAGCTATCACTTCGGTGTCTCACACAGTTGAGAATGTCAAGAGGTTTTGTACATTGGGTACACCGTTTCTTTTTCACGAGGATTAGTACAAGTTTAAGTAACAAATCTGGGGAATTTTACTTCATGATCAAGTTTAGTATATCGGGATTACTTCACCAGGTGGTCACAGCAATTGCCGACTGAACTCGTGAATGATGTGTTTACTAAAGTGTGTATTGGATGGTTGATGATGGTGTTGATGTTGGATAACGAACCGTTGATGAATTGCTGCATGTTCCCCTAAAAACAGATATTCACTTAAATCAAAGTTGTCATAACACATTCAAGCTGACATTGTTTACGGTTTTTTCTTGATTTTGTAAAATCCCGGGAAAGAATCTACTTCTCAGTTTAAATCATAGACTTGTAAAATCCCATGACAATGGAAACATCCTGGTAATTGAAATGTGCATTTCCGGATCTATCTTGTGGTTCATTCTTGGTTTTGTAAAATCCCGCGAAAGAAACTATTTCTCGGTTTAAACCATAGAATTGTAAAATCCCGTAACGATGGAACCATCCTGGAGAAAGGAATGTGTATTTCAAGATCTCATTAGATGCTGGAGCTATGGTTTCTTCTTCGAAGAAGGGATAAAAGGGTGTACTTCATGAATTGGGTGTTTGTTTGGATTGTCGTCATGACAGTTTGGTTATTACATGGTTTTACGGGGTTATGTGCTTCTAACCATGGTCGGGATGAAAAACCATTATCATAGTTCACTTAAAAAGTCAAAAGAGGCTAGATTTGGGCTTTTAACCAGAAGATGTGACAACGGGGTTAATTCAATATTATTTATTTGAGGATGAAGTGAAATATCACGGGCGAGTGTACTTTGTATCTGAAGGTATCGGGGATGATTGGATGAAGATTCTTCAAGATCCTTATTCGAGCTTATTATCAAAAACAAAGACTTGGAAATCTAGTTATTGTTGGGTGTCTTTTTTCTTTTCTTTTACCACTTGGGGAATTAGGCTCTTACCACTACAAAATAACTATCACTTTAAGGAGTTACGTTGTAGTGCTCAGTGTCACATTCAATTTTGGATTTTCAAGAGGTGATTTACGTCTTATACTTGATGTTTGGTTGGTTGAAGAGTATAGAGTACATAGAAAGTACTTAGAGATGCTAATGGAAATCGGCACCGCTCTTTGTTACATATGTACAAGTTTAAGTCACGAGTTCGGGTTAGTTTACTTCAGGGTCAAATTCATCATATTGGGTTTTCTCCATTAGCTGTCATAACAAAGAGCCTACTGAATTATAACGGTTTGATTACAAGTTTGCCAAGAGTAGATGAAAAGAGAGAGATTTATGACGTTTGAATACTTCAGTTCAAGCCTCGTACTCTAAAGAAAAGAAAAGTGTACGCTTCAGTGCGCTTTATCTTCTGAAGAAGAGAAACCTTCTCACTTATGACCATTCTCATAAGCATGCTTCATGCTTTTTCCATGCTCTTTCAAACATCAAGTGAACCGGACTACCGTTATATTCACTTGCTTAATCAAGAATGGCAACTCCGTATGCAATTCTTGAGGGGGAGAAGAAGTGTGATAATTCTGCATGGTTGATTAATTTCTGTTCTTGTTTGATTGGGAGGGATTTTTATTAAGGGGATTCGCTATTTAAAAGTTAACGGGAATGCATTTGGTGTGAAGAAGATGTTAACTTTCTATTCCCCAACTGGACAATCTTGAAGAAGGTCGAGTCTACAGTCAGTTCTACGTTTTCTGCTACATGTTAGAAGACTAAAGACGTGTTGCATTTAACGATCTAAAGACTTCTTCTTATTCATGGCATTTATCAAAAAGATTGTCGGTTTAGGGGAGAGCACTAATTGGGGGAGGGTGAAATGTCTAATTTAATCCCCAACTAGACTTACTCACATTCTCCATTAATTCTCACAGATACATCTGAGCTAATGATGTTCTTCTCAAATGATTTCTAGTACATGGGCTTACAAAGTGTTGCTGATTCTGAAGTGTCAAAACCAGCAAGGGGGAAGGAGACTCACATCTAAACACAAAGTGAGTAAACTTGATGAACTTAATTCTTCTAAGTGATTGAAGATATCCCGGGATGACAAATGTCATGACCGTAGAGAAACTCAAGGTTTTACTCATCAAGGCTTTTAGTGTTATTACTCCAACGACATGGGGGAAGTGATGTAAGAGAAAGTTTCTGAAGATAAAAAAAGGTACACAAGTGTGTGATAATTTCGATGTTATCGCAATCATCAGGGGAGAGAGAATTGTGTACATTGGGGGCGCTCAGCTTCTCACTTAAGAGCTTAATCAGTGATTTAGAGATATAATCACTTATTCCGGAGTTGACATCCGCAGAGATTGTCATCCACAGAGATAATCAGTGATTCGGCCTGCTTCTTCAATGTTATCGGTTATTCTCTCTTTCGGCATTCGGGTACTTCGGGTTCTTGAGCTTCATACACTTTCTTTAGGGGAGAGAAAAGTATACATCGGGGTTATTCTTTGGCTATTGGACTTAATCTGCTACTTCGATGGTATAAGTTTCTCTGTCTTCGGGTATATGTGTATTCGGGTTCGTGACCTCTAGTCCAAGAGATTGACTGCATCAATTCATCTACTTGGGGGAAGTGGTCTCTTGACAACCTTTTGGGGATGCATCGCTTCAGACTTCAGTGGAAAAGAAATATGAGAAGAAACTTAAAGAGTGGGATGATCCGTTGCTGTTCTTGTTGATGATATAACCCCGAATGAAGAATCTCGACTATCGTTCTTAAAAGGAGCAGCAAGATCGATGATAATGGTGTGCTTCCTTGTGCACCTGGCTAAAGCAAGCTTGAAATAGAGCTTCAAATCTGCTCAACATAAGGATTTTTGGTTTAGGGGGAAGCTGCCAAAGTCTCTCTTTCTCAAAGGCTCGGGTTCTATCTTCTATTTTGGAGCCTCGGAAGCTTTGGTGGTGGACATTTAAGAGATGATGATTTCTATCTTCTACAACGGGGCTGCTCGATATCCTTATCTCGGTACTCGTATCATCATCTTCTTAAATTATATCATCTGCTCTATCTTTGTAAATATTTATTAAAAAAGCAAAATACAAAAATATAAAACAAGTAAAACAAAATAGAAAAATATAAAACCAACAAAAACCCTTAAAAATTAGAAAATTTGAAAAAGACCAAAAATATGTTTTCTCAAGACATGTCTTCTGGTATCGATAACATCTGCGGTCTTAGAAATGTCATTCAATAATGGCACGGGACCATAGATGAAGTTCGAGCCGGAGGTGTAAATATTCTTTTCCAAAGTTATTTCAAACTGTAACCCGTGCTTAAACCATGGCTTGCTATTATTTCCGATAGCAACCCTCTCTTAAAGAAAGGAAAGTGTTGCGCTTAATCAATTTTCACAAAATTCGTGCACTTATCCTAAAAACAAATTGAGGAAAGTATGTCGAAGGACTGCTGTTCCTACACAAATGTTTTTCCGTCTAAAATTCTTCAGAAAAATATTTGTTGTTTTCAAAAATGGTGGTAAATGAGTTGCTTGAAAATCAATCAGATTCAGAGTTTTTGTAATAATTGAAAACTCAATCAATGACTTCAGCACTTTTAAACTTTTCAGAAAATGAGTCATTGATTGAGGGGGAGAATGTTTTCAAATCTATATCATCTAACGAGATTATCTAATTATCCTATATACTTAAATGTAAAACATGTTAACCTACGTTGAAGGACTAGGTGCCTAGGATATGATTGTTAGGATTAAATGATTAGTGTTTGATAAACACATTATTCCCATGCTTTACATGATCTGATTAATATGTTGAATTCACTTTTATTAGTCGATTGCTTTTTGGGTGATGTCGACCACCATATATCTATTTGTGTGTCCACTAACGTATGCAGATATCATGGTTCATAAGCATGTTCCCGATCCGGATCCCACAAATGAAGATGATTGGATGCCGAAAGGAAAGGGTAACTATATCTTGGGTTGACAAATGAAAAAACGGAGCTTAATTTGACTTCTATGGAGAGTTGGCATGAAAAAATGTAACGTAAGAGGTCTCACTGCATCAGCAGATGGTTTTCTTCATCATCAAATGAAGAAACGGAGCTTAATTTGACCTCAGTTGGCATGAAAAATGCAATGTAAGAAGTATCACTGCTTCAGTAGATGGTTTTCTTCCAAACCTCCAGCAACAACAACAAAAGCAGCTCAACCACCTAACGTATCTTTGTGCAGGATAATTGTGATGATACCATTTTTTAAACAATTTTTAAATAATATTGTTTTGAAAAATGGAAAAATATTGTTTTGAAAATAAATTAGACTTAATTTTGGAAATCACCGGACTTCATTTTATCAAAACTTTAGTCACTCAATCATCGACTACGGTCATCGATTGAGGGGGAGAGTGATTTAAAATAAAATATTTTCAAACGATATTTCTTCATAAAAGTCCGGTTTGTACGTAATAAAGTGGTGATCTAAAGATTTAATGTTATGCCATGGTATGATTTTCTTTAAAACCCAAAGATATTTCAAAATGAAATTTTTTCTGTTCTTGTTTGATTGTGAAATTGTTTTATTTTACTAAAAGATCTCTTAAAAACTATCATACCTGACACTAACAATCTTCAATGTCTATAATTGATCCTTATCAGTCATTTTTCAAAATTAAATGTTGCCACGTTTTTCCCTAAAATTTTCCAAATGATTTAAATCAATCGGGATCCAAAATCTCAATTGGTTTGAAATTTTTTATCGGGGGAAAGATCGTGATTTAAATCTCAAATCTGTTTTAAAAGGGTGATTGTTTCAAAAGCACTCCTTCCTTCATGTGCCAAACGATTTTGAAATACATAATGCACATGATTGTGGAGGAGTATTTAACCACAAAAATCAAATGAGTATTTAAACAAGGCACATTTTCTCCTATGTTTTCTAAACCTTATTAAATCACTTGAGATCCAAAATCTCAAAGGGTTTGATATTTTTGATCAGGGGAGAATTTGTGATTTAATAATGAAATTTGATAAAAGGTTATCGTCTTGATTCAAATGTGCATGTTGCTCTCCCATATGTGCTAAACACTTTCGAATCTCGAAGCACATATTAAAAGGGAGCACTTCAAAAAGAAAATAAACTTTCAAGGTACAAAGATTTCTATGTTTCAACATAAAGTACCTTGACTGATTTTCTAATGGTTTTCTGTATGGCATTGTGATCGTGAAAGTACTTCATAGAACTCTTTCCACTATGTGATAAAATGCTTTCGAATATCCTACGCACATATTGAGGGGGAGAATTTACCAAAGAAAATCAAATGGCTTTTTCTACGGAAATTGTGATCAAGAATATATTTCAAAGAACTCTTGCCTCCATGTGCTAAACAATTTAAAAATCATATGCACATGTTGAGGGGGAGCACTTCTAAATGATCAAAACTATTAAGGTACAAAATGCTTTGATCTCGTATCACAAGTACCTTGATTAATTTACCAAATGATTTTTCAATTGGTTTCAAGGAAGAATGAACTGTACCAAAAGACCGACCATTTTAGTTTATGTATGGAGTTATAAGGTTGGTGAGGTTAGGTATTAGTTCCCACGATCCCGCCAGAGCCGGAGGGATCTACCCAGGGACAATCTACTAGATAGTGTAGAGTCCTTAGGTATGATAAAAAAAGGAGAAAAATGAGAATATGGGAAGAGTGCGGACTGAGACTGAGCTAGTACTGGAATAAACCCAACAAGGTTCTAGTTATGAAGTCTCGGTAAGCACTGAAGGGGTTGAAGAATGAAAAAGAATTGAATGTAAAAAGGGTGAAAAGAAATAGCCCTCAATTAATTCAACCTTACGGTAGAAACCGGGTTCAATACATATGCTACTTGTGTCTACTAAGGTAACACTGGTATTGAAGACAAGACGTGTAACACCCCAACCCGATAAGGGTAGAAGTATCATAGTATGGTGTCATATCAGAACATACATAATGAACATAAATCAAACAGCGGAAGCCTTAATAATAAATCTCAAAAGAATTCAAGTCAACAAGACTTATCAATACATAAATACAAAAGGAAAAAAATCCAAAATGAAAATATAATAACAAAATCAAATGAAGTCTAAGATGACTAAGCATGGTCTCTATATCAGCTCATCTCTCAAACCCAAACGATCCCCAGCTCCTAGCTTATGTACCTGCCGCAGGAAAAGAAATGCGGCTGAGCTTAAAAAGCCCAGTGAACAGATATAACGATACAATAATAATAAAACTGAAATGAGGACAAGGTAAGGAAGGTCAGTCAATAAATCTGGTATATCAAAGGAACAGAGTAGGGTAAATGAAACATAGGAAAAGGGGTCAGTTATCCACCACGAGCCAACAAATCAAATCAAATCAAATCATATATCCATAGTAGCCTGTAGTAACCAATAGTAACCATAGCAGATATAACAGACATGAAGTGATCAGCTCCCGGATTGTGAAGACGCGTATTGCACACGACATCATTCACCAGACAAATCATAACATATCAGATAACAGAACAAATCTAGGATGCATCCATACGCCCCTGCAGACAGATAGTGGCCATACAATATATATCGAGCTCATAATCAGATAACAGAAAGGGACGGTGTGTAACATCACTCGTACACACTAGAGTCATGCCATTGGTGCATCAATGACACGGACATGGAACCCCCATGCCTAGTGATATCTCGGGTCTCAAACTGACAGGTCAAGGCAAGGTCATATCAAAAGGATTCATATCAAAGGTTCAGAAGTCAAAGGTTCATATCATAGTCCATAGCAAAAGTTCATAATCAAATATGCATATCAAAGGTTCATAATCAGAAGGTTCATATCAAACAGTTCACGTAGGAGATTCAATCAAAGGGAGCATAGCAAAGTTATAGGGAAGCCCTAATAAGAAGGCTCAGAGCAAAGGATAACAGTTCAAAACCAATGTCGAAAGATGTAAACGAATCATGAGAAACCCCTACTGAAAAGGGATAGAATATATGTACCTTAACGCCAATGAAAGGAAAGCAAATGAATGAATGAACACGAAGATACAACATCACATCTCCTTCAACGAATCTACACAGTTTACGATTCGTATAATACTTATTAGCTCATTTAAGTCATAACTGATTTATTTCTTATATGAATCGCATTAATATTTTTAGAGTTATTAAGCGTGTTCTCATTTTTAGTAATGGACCAAATTAAAATACTTTAGGGAAAATAATCATTAATTAGCCAAACTTGGGGGTTACAAATGATAAATGGCAAAATTAAAAGTTTAATATGACAATATCCTATTTTAAAGCTTTATTAGATCATACTTCAAAGTATAGGGTTCGCATGGTAAATATCTCAAAGTTTAGGGTTTATTGTGTCATTTCAATATAGTTCAAGGTTTGCAGGTTAAAATGTTCAAAAGACAAGGGTTAAAAGTGAAATATATGAATATATTAACCATGCAACAATATATATTTCCTTTTAGAATCAGTTCGTACTGTTACTATTTCATTTTCATACTTCATTTACCCTTTTCGACATGCCATCTTTACCCTCGCTCAGGGCCCATATGGCTAACATTTACGACCAAGTAATTACGAAATATGATTTACCCCCGACTCAACTATCCCGACATGCTTTCAAATTACAAAAAGACTCAACCGTCAATCCCGCGATTACCCTCGAACTTGCCCCCACAAGACCATGCTAAATCGTTTTTATACCAAAGTACCATTAACGAGTTTTTCACAGGAAATAAGAACCACTTATACCAATATATACATGCGTCTATATTGTCTTATCAAATTCGATTATAACTCTACCCATTTACACGTTTATATACATATTTAAGACTCTCAAAACAAGGCATAACACAGCCCATGCTTATTAGTTTAACGTGCCAAACATTGTACCTATTCTCACATGAAATCATACTAACGAGATCCCCCAACCCCAAAACAGAATTTTTATACGCCCCTTTAACTACCAAGACAAAACTCTAGACCATGTTTCATTTGATATTAATAGTGCTAGATATATACACATGTTTTAATTTCATATTAGGCTTGATATAAACAAAAGGGTGAGTATGTCGAGATGCCCCAAGCAGATTCAAAACAAAGTCTTTTGTACATTTTTCATTCGATACGTATGGTGGTTTATTTATGATGTTATGCCACCCTTTATTCTTGAGTTACTAGCCACGTTTAATCATTTATGTAATATGTTTATTTGATACAAAAAGCATGCTTATGGAAGAGTATATGCACACGACCAGAATCCAGAAACAAAGACGAGACGAGAGGTTATGATATACCTTTGTAGCGTGTAAAAGAAGAATGAAACAAGGATCAAAACCAAGTAAATCAAAGCACCCTTATGCGCTTTCTAATCCCACGACGAGCAGCAACTTAACCCACAATGCAACCAAGCAAACCTCTTAACCAACACGTGATTTCAGCCCTTATACTAAGCCTCGTACAACACTTTCTTGGAGCCTTTATGTTGACAGAAAAATGGAGATGGGAGGGTATTCTTTTTGCCGTAACTTTTCTTGGGGAGGCTAGGGTTTTTGTGTGAATATTTTGAATGATAATTAGGGAGATATTGTAAGTCTTTAAATGTGGAGCGTGTGAATGGCTATAAAATAGGGATTAGGCGTTTCTTGGAGCTGATTATGGGGGATATTAGAAGACTAAATCATGCCTTTTATTTAGTTACCATAATAGTATTATTACACCTTTTATTTAATTTATCAACATGTAATTTTAATTAGTCCCATGCAACATTTGATGTGCCATATATTTTTATTTGTAAGTTAAAGTAAGTATTATTATTCGAGGTTCCATGTAACTCATTTACCATTACGTAGCTAGCGAAATTATCGGTCTAGTTTTATTTTACGGATTACGACTCGAGGGGCATAAAGGTCATCTAACATGTTTGAGATTTTAGGGTTTTACAAGACGTCATGGACCCAGTGACGCACTGCACCTAACTTCCCAAGCCACTCAAGTTCCTCTTAAAAGGGCTTGTTTCATTCTCACGGGGAACCGACATAATCTAACAACTTTCTCTTAGAGATTGTTGATATTGAAGAAGGAGACCCTCTCCCTAGTCTCCGGCATAGGAACCAAATATGCACTATTGAGTCTAGAGCCAAGAGATCATCCACAATACTCATTAGGACACAAAATTAATGAATACTTGTTGTTTCACACAATGTGGAAAGTAAGTAAATATTGAGAGTCTTACGCATTATCCTTGTAGTATTGCCAAACATCTGAGTGATATGTAAAAGTATTCACGATGAAGATGGAAATCCTTCTAGAGCCAACATCAAACAAGCTCTTGGTGGGTGACATGTGAGATCTTTTCTAAAGATCAATCTAGTGACAACTGGACAGAAACGATGGGGCGATTCACTCTTGAATCAACCTTGGTCCAGGAAATGAATTGACGAATACTTTTGGAAAAACCGTTCGATGTGCAAATCTTCTTTTCTCTAGCACATCGAATGTGTACTCATGTTTTAAAACACAAAAAGTATCTCTGATTGAAAAAAATACTTTTGGAAAAACCGTTCGATGTGCGAATCTCTTCTTTTATCTAGCACATCAAATGTGTACTCTTTTCAAATACAAAATGTATTTTTGATTGACAATTGATCTTTCTCATAAAACCTTCATCGTATTGCAAAACTCTTTCTTCAAGCAATACGTGATTGTTTTCAAATCAATTTTTCATCAATCAGTGAATCTCAATTCGCTGGTTCACTCACTCCGTGTTGTTTTCTTTGAGACGTTCCGGTTTGAGAACAGCTAGAACAGCTGTGAAACCCTGTCAAGGAGATTCTTCGGAATTATACCTGATCACAGGCAGTACTTGTACTGATCAACGGGGAATCGTGAGCCGTGTACCTCAATTCAACGAAAGTGATCAAAGACACTTTCGTGTGCTTTATTGCTAACTGTTGTTTGCAGGTACATTTGGATGGTTGCAGCTGATCAGAATTGAGAAGTCAATCCAAGGCCGCATGCTCACAGCATCCACACTTAATTGAAGAAATCATGACAAGTGCTTATCTACATAACCTGGCTCTGATATTTTATACTATGCTTCTGCTACGCTGCTGCAAATATCATGAACCAGTAAAAGCTTCCGCAACTCTGATGAAAAGATGTCATGATCCAGAAAGTGTGAGCATGTCGGTCCAAAGTCACAACATCACATGAAGGCAACACAACTATGGATGATCCAGAGAGATTTACTGTGGCTGATGACCTCAATGAAAGCTCAAAGATCATCAAAGATGTGGATCAGTTAAAGGCCTCCACTAAAAGTACAAAACTATGCGGACTTTGAGGAATCACCACTAAAGCACAAAAATTGCGGAACTTGAAGAATTGAAGTCTACGAGCTCAGAACTAAAGACAAAGATAGAATGCTAGGATGCAAAATGTATTTCCTGGGGTGACCTCCCTTAGGGGGAGATTGTTAGGAATTGGAAATTCCATGTGAAAGTGTCGGTCACCCCAATTATGGTCTAGCATATGTTAGCTCGTAGACTTATAGTTATTTACGTTGTTTAGTAGTTAATTAGTTAATTAGTAGCATTGATTAGTTTAGAGTAACACCGTGGAGGAAGGACGGGTCTTTACCCACTGTATGCCTGATCCACAGTCCGTCAGGAGGACGTATGCTTTGTAACTATAAATACCCCTTCCATCCATGGAAGGGGTGGTGCTTCTCATAATCTAACCTTTCATTTTTTTAAAGCAACTCTCTAACAAGAACACCCATCTCTTATCTTTCTCTCTCTAAATGGCTAACATGTATTTCCATCATCCAAGACCACCCGAATCATCAACACAATAATATTTATGATCCTACAAAATACATCCTTCAACATAAAGTATCGACTCTCATAGTCTTCTGTCCTTGGTTGTTACATGGTGAAACAATTATAAGAAATGCATTCTTAACAAACAAGTTATTGATATATTTACGTAAATAAGCAAACGTATAATTATTTACCTTTGATAAAGGACATGCATAATACTTCTGACCATAACTTTTGGGCTTTTTTTTGCATCTGGCCAAAAGAATTTGTATAATTATTTACAACATAAATCAGTAATATCATGGTTCACAAAATTACAAGCTTCGACTACCCCTCTATTTGGTGTTGTAATAGCATAACCTAGCTAGTGTGATATAAGTTGTTTGGTAATGCAACACCCCATTAGGGGTGTTTGTACTTTGGTGAGCTAGCTGGTGTGATGCTTAAGCTGTTTTGAAACCATCACAACTGCTTAAGCAGTTGATGATGGTTTCTTGAAATAAGCAGTTTCTTGACTGGATGGTAAAGTGATGCTTTTTATTAAATAAGCAGTTTTATCTCACTTTGCAACTTTCAAAGAAATAACCAGATTTTAAAATGAAAGGCAATGATGATTTTTATATAAAAAAAAAGCTAAGAGTTTTGGCGTGGCAAAAGTGAATGGACGGCAAAGTGAGTTTCTATCTCACTTTGCAACATTCGAATTTGCAGCCAACATGATATAAATAGCTAATAATCTGAGCCTATTCGATAAGTTTTTTACCTCTTGTGTGTCAAATGGTGCACTAGACATGGTGTTGTTGTTTGTGGTGTTGTTGCAGGTTCGTGTTGTTGTTTGTGGTGTTGTTGCTTGTGTGCTGCTGTTGCTTGTTGTGGTGCACTGTGACACTTGTGTTTTCTGGTTTCTTGTGGTGGACTGAGACTTGTTGCTTTCTTGCTAGTTGGTGGAATGTGAGACTTGTGTTGTGCTTTTTTGCTAGTTGGTGTTGTTGCTTGTTGCTAGTTGGTGGAATGTGAGACTTGTGTTGTTGCTTTCTTGTGGCATTATATGCCTGAACTTGTGAACTTGTGATCTGCAGTTTGAGAATCTTACCACTTGTGAACTTGCTGCAGTTTTCTTTCTTGTGAACTTTTACAGTTTGGGAATCTTACTTACCACTTCCACATTAAAAACGTGTAAACGTGTAAAATTTCAAACTTGTAAACTTATTCAGTTTGAGAATCTTGTGAACTTGCTGCAGTTTGAGATAAAATTTAGAATTTTCCGAGGCGATGATGATAACCAAAACCGAATGGACGGTAAAGTGAGATTTTTATCTCACTTTGCAACCTTCGAATTTTAGCTTTAAAATTTTCCGAGGCGATGATGATAAACGAAACCGAATGGACGGTAAAGTGAGATAAAATCTCACTTTGCAACCTTCGAATCTAAGCCTCAAAATTTTCCGACTACGTTTAAAACATAAACTTGTATAAACACAAAACTGAAACAAAAAAACTTGTAAAAAGTTATAAACTTGAAACAAAAAAAACTTGTAAAAAGAAAAAATTGTAAAAAGTTATAAAAGAAAAACTTGTAAAAACACAAAACTTGTAAAAATATGTAAAAGAAAAACTTGTAAAAACACAAAACTTGTAAAAATTTGGCACGAAAATCGAGAAAAAACATAAAAGTACACTTCCCCCCCCCACTGCCACCAGCAGCATTTGCTAGCCCACCAAAAGTACAAACACCCCCTATGGGGTGTTGCAATAGCATGACCCATTTATTATTTCAAAATTGCGGAAGATGACACCATACACGACAGATCCCCAAGCTTTGTTGCGGAAATTCAGCTTCTTTCCCTGTGTAAACTTTGTCGTCATATTGGGACACTTCAGTCTGTACTTCACTTTTGTTTTTTCTAGAAACTTTCTTCGTCATTACAAGTGCATTTGTAACTCCTTGAAATCAGTTTAAAGTTCATGGAGTACAGCTAGTTAAGTGAGTTTACTTTAACAGAAAAAAAAATAAAAAAATTAAATTAAAAAAAAAAAAAAATCAACATGTTCTCTTGATATAAAAAGGTTTGATTTGAATATGATGTTTAAGATAATAATGTGAAAAATAATTTAAGGTTTTATAAGTAACCACCATCAAATGTTGTAGTGGTAAGGTCTTTGGTTTATTTACAAGAGGTAAAGGGTTCCAACTTCGCTAGGGGTGTACATTTGGGTGCAGGAAAGGGTTGGAAACGGTCTTGGGATTAACCCGGTGAGGCCGCGTACATCTTAGTCAAAAGGCTCGTCTTTCACGGGTAACATGTACGGGGATAAAAACCATTCATTTACCCATTTACACTCATACCTCCATATATAGGTTTAAACTTTGAAGCCTAAACACATGTTTCGAATTTTTGTTGGGCAATACTGAAGGTGGACAATTGCCACAAGTGATTCGAAAACCCCCGAAAATAATGATTTCAGTGTATTGTGGATTTGTGGCTCAGAAAGATGACCCGGGAGAAAATGAAGGTATTTTGTTCAAGCTCTGGTTTTCACACTTTGGCGACAAGGTTTTGAACTGTAAGTTTATTTATTTGCAGTTTGGCTACAAGTACTAAAAATAGTTTGAAGTTAGTACATTGAAGGCGATTGTTCAATGAACTGAGCCACAATTTAATCAGAAGATTGGTTGATCGTGAATTAGTTAGAAAAGGTCCCAGATGGTAAACAATTTATTAAATTAAAGCTCGTTTTATGGAAATTAGTTGGTGTAATTGATGGTTAAACTTGTAAGTTTACATTGCATGTTTATTTAAAAGGAGGTGATTTGCACATTCCATTAATGGATTGGGATACTCAAAAGTATTGTGTACTGATATATATACCCTTAGATCACTTTACCAATATTCACTCCTGCAAGGTATAAATGCCAAGATATAATACTTTTGAGTGTTTCAATTAATTCATGAAGTGTGCAAATCACCTCCTTTATTTAAATGTTACATTGTGTGTATACTGAGTCAGATCATATTTGGGTTAACCGGGTAAAAAGCTACATTGTGTGCTAGCAAGTACATACATATTTTCTACTTCTTTTTCTACTGTACATATATGAGTATAAAAGAAGAATTTATAACTTCTTTCACCAAATCAGAAAATATTTTGATTTATTTTATTAAACACCTTTTATAATAATAATAATAATAATAATAATAATAGTAATAATAATAATAATAATAATAATAATTCAATTATTTCTTAATGAGTATAAAGGTTTAAAAATCTCTTATGTTAAAGACGAGGGTTTCTTTTATATAATAAAAGATGTTTAGACATATCGAATGCACCTAAAAGATAAGCCAAGAATAAACCAATAAGTGTGTGGAAACTTTATAAAAGTAATTAAATGTTATAAGAGAAAGATACTTTTAAACCATTAAAATGGTACTATACGATTACGAGTAATATATAAGCAAGTCCAAGACAAAGAAATGTAATATAAAAGGATTTTTCTAACTTGTGCTTTAGAGACACGCGATAAGAAGGCAAAGACTCACAAAAAAGAACTCAGAGATCCACACAAAAGTATAGTTTTCAAAAAAAAATGTTTTTTTTATACTTTTGTGTGGTCCCTGAGTCCGTTATTGTGGGTCTCTATCTTCTTATCTTATGTCAGAGACACATGTTAGAAAAACCCTTTGTAAAAAAATAAATTTACAACTTCCATTGACGTGTAAATTGACAATATAATGGTCTTTTTTTTTCTCTATATGTGTCACCATCTCATTCCAAATATTTTCCACCCTAGTGCGATAACCATCGATCCTATATAGCAAAATGCCAAATAACTAAGGTATTATAAGTTGCTAATTTACGTAGTCACCTTAGATAAATGTAATCGTAATACTATTAATTGCTAATTGACGTAATACTATTAATTGGGAATCTGATAAAGTTAGACAATACCTTCCAAATTCTTTACAATTTGTGAAATGGATTTTCCTTTTTCGAGTTTACCGACTACATTTCAAGGGATAACATCTTGTTAAACTTGACATAAGTTGTGGTGCTCAGATTCTTGACCCTCACTGGTTCAAAACTGAGGACCTTTCAACTTGGGAATACTCCAAATCTTAAGATACTACAACTGAATAGGTTTAAGGATTTGGTAGAGCTTCAAATGTTTGCCGAAAGTTTAAGCTCAAAAATCTCGATCTTAGCTATTCAGATTCGACAAACCGTCACATCAGGAATACTCCAAATCTTGAGACGCCAATACTCGATGGACGTGATGATCTAGTAGAGCTTCAAATGCCTACCGAAAGTTTAAAGCTCAAATATCTCGACCTTAGTTATTCAAAGTTGACAAACCTTACGTAGACCAGCATCCTATGGCCCACTCGTGCCCCCTATAACTCCCACGAACTAACCTTTGAATTCACCAATATCACCTTTCAACCCTCCTCTTCTGACCCAAATTGGTTCGGCCCAACACACTACACCGTTGATCGGTGCAAAACCGTCAAGTTATCTCACGCAAGCTAGCCACTTGTGAATGACCAACCGTAAGAAACTCAAAACAGCTCACACACCAAATGCAATTTAGATCAAAGGAATATAGGGGATTCCTGGGTCGTTAAGTCCCACGGAGGATGAATTGGTGTTAAACAACTTCAGATAATCACTAAGGATAGTGATCAGTAAGGATTTCGATGGATAATTACCTAAAGAAAAGATCTACAAATTACAGCGACTTAAATGCAAATTAAGAAAATTAAAAAGTTAAAAAATATTAAATAAACGCTATCACTATTTTTAAAATGATGAACGTTTAAAACCTAAAACGTACGTTTAAATAAATTTACGTAAACGTACAAAATAAAACGTGAGTTTTGAGAAATAAAAGGCTTACAAATATAAAAATGACATTTTTACAATCCTAATAATAAAAGAAAATTATTAGAAAAAGAAAATTATTTTTAAAACTATATATTTAATTATTATTAATTAAAAACTATTTATTAAGTATTTAAAATGCACTAAAATATAAGAAAATACAAAATTAACCTAGAAAAATGAAATTATAAGTTAGAAAAATCTAAAATATGATAAAACTTATTTTAAAACTGAAAATATATTTTTAGGACTTTTTATGTATTTATTATTAATTTAAAACTATTTAAATCTAATTAAAATATTAGAAAATACTATTTAAACCAAGAAAATTATGGAAAAATACTTTTTATGACTTTTATATTTATCTTAATCTAGGAAAATTGAAAACATATTTTTTAAAGCTTTTTCTGATTTATTTGTATTAAAAACTATTTAAAAAGGATTAAAAACTATTTAAAATAAAGAAAAATAGCAAACAGTGAAGGAAAAATCTGAAAAATTCAGGAAAATGCTAAAATATTATAATAAGTTTATAAAAAATATAAAAACATATGCTTATGTGGAGGAAAATAAGGCTGCTGTGAAACTGCTTATAAATAAGCAAATCAAAATAAGCTAAAAGCCATAAATGACCACCAAATTAACACATAAGCTAGGGTATGCTATATTAACTAAATACTAACCTATTCCAACCATTCTAAACTTCTGAAAAGCAGTTTAAGCCAAGATTAAGCAAATCAAAAATTAGCTTATTTCAGAAAATGGGACAGAATTGTGGCTGAACTAAGGGTGGGGTCCACAGAGCTTAAGCTCAAAACCTTGGCTGAAAATGATAGTCAGCTGGGTGGTGAGTGATTTGGAACCAAGAACCACCAGTGGGGTCCACTGGTGTGGCCTGTGGGACCCACCAAAGTGGTGGTGATGCCCACTGTTATGGTGGTGCAGGGCATCATTTCAGAAAGGGTGCTCAAAAGAAGCTACTTAAAAAGTACTTTATAAGCTAAGTGGGTAAAAGCTAGTATTTTTCTAATTTTGTTTAGCAGCTAAATTTTAATATCCTAAAAGGGTTTAAGCTAAATCTAAATATTGAATACACAATAAAATTCTAACTTTTATTCAAAAACAGCTATTGAGAAATTTGACTTTTTATAAAAATAGACTAGTATGACTTTATTGAACTTAGGATCTATTCTACTGACTTATTATGTTATTATAAGCTATTATAAGGTGAAATTAAGCTACTGTATCCATTTATAAGTTAAAATGATTAGATTTACAATCTACAAGTTCAACAGTGAACTGGCAAATTGAGTTAGAAGCTACTTTGACTTTTACTTAAATAAGAACAAGTTTTATTGCTTGAACTGAGTTACTAGATTGTATTATGACAGATATCAGACAAGTATTTCACTATAAACAACCTCTTAACACAGTTTCTACATCTAAACCAAACACTCCTTAACCATACTGAAATACAAGTTACTCTATCTAAATCTTAATGCTACTCTATAGCAGGCTTAATCTATGATCTCTCAACTAAATAAGAACCAATTAATGCACTAATGCTGAGTTTATCAAGCAAATGATAGCTAGACTACTTATGCAGTGGAACAATAATGTGAAAGGAATTTAAAACAAGTTTCTAGGAACTTACAATGATCCAGTCATTGTGGCATGCTACTGTTAATAAATAACACTATCCAATGCCAATTGAAATCAATCTAATCCCAGGTATGTCTCAGATCAATCACTTAACCCAGTGCACCTCCTCCTTTGACTTTAGTTGACTAGTTTTGGATCCTTGAGAAAATAAAGAGTGCAATAAACATAAGCCTTGAATAAGCTATAGTTTAGCTTAACAAAACTCAAACAAACAGTAGCAGAGCTTGTTAGAAGCTTTTAAGAGGATTTGAACTAGGAAATTGCATAAACTTGAAAATCAAATTAAAACTTGAAATTGATAGATAAAATACGTTCACATACACTGAAAACTCTTAAATAAAATACTTGAGAGTTTTTACAAACACTGGAAAGCTTAAGACATAAGAAACGACATTACAAAATTAAATTTACACTACTTGGTTATCTCTTCTGCTTCAATCTCTTATTTATTTGATTTCATTATCTTCCTTGTCGACCTCTGATGCTTTCCCACCTCTTTCCAATCCTTGGATCACTTGAAATCATCACAACCGCCCAAGTGGCATTTTGGCGGGAAAAGTCTAAATAGCAGGTTTTTGCATTAAATGAGGTAATGAGTTAGCTTGCAAGGTGGAGGGGGGTTGTTTATACAGCTGGAGAGTTGGTTGGAAAGGTGGTGATGAGGTGGTGGTAGCAGGTGTCGAGGTGTGGCTGGAAACAGGTGGAAAGGTTGAAGATGAACAATGATGGCGGGGGTGTTTTATTTTAAACACTGGGTTTTGGGCTTGGGTAGATTGGGCCACAGCTGGGTTGGTTTGTTTTGTTTTTGGACTTGGATAATTAACAAAAAGGATCCTTTTGGTATAGCTAGTAAATACAAGGACCAAAAATGTAAATCTGCCAAACATTAGGGACCAAATCTGCCATTCTTCCAAAGTTAATATAAGGACCAAACCTGCCATACTTGAATAGTACAAGGACCATAGATGATTATTTTCCATTTTTAAACTTAAAAGGACCTTAATTGTCATTTTTTGGATTTTGAGGGACTAAAAGTGTAATTTCCCAAAAGTTTATCATAAGGACCATTTTTGTCATTTATAAATAGTACAAGGTTAAAATTTGATAATTTTCACTTTTTAATTAACCAAGGACCATTATTGACAATTTTCAAAGTTAAAGGACTAAAGTTGTCAATTTGTGATTTTTAAACTTTGAAGGGTTTATTTTGACAACTTTTGAATCTCATGGACCTTAAATGACATTTTACAAGTTTTTGAATTACCAGGGACTGTTTCTGACAACTTTTGTAACTTGGGGGACTAAAACTGCCAATTATGCAAACTTGATACGTTTTTCATCAGATTTTGATGTTTTTGCATTTAAAACATATAAAACACTTGTTTGTGATATTTTAATCATTTTGAAGCATTTCTGAGTGTTTTCAGATGTTTTTGCAGTCTAGATAGTACAAAAATGATGAGTATTTAGACACTCATCAACCGTCCTACAATCGACACCACAACAAAATACACCCGAATCACTATCAACTACCTAACCACTGTCACCCAACCCAAATACTCATCTATAACCATTACCGGACACCCTATGGTCACACGTGCTAAAGATGTCCTCACAAATCCTATTGACCGTTTGTCTCTTAACACTATCACCACTTCACCCATTCATCGGCCTCATGTTCATGTTCTTCATGACCCTAATTGGCAAAAAGCTATGTTAGAAAAATAAAATGCATTAATTAATAACGGAACATGGGTAATTATGCCTCGTCCTGCTAAATGTCAATATTGTGTTATGTATGTGGCTTTTGACACATAAATTTAATGCAGATGGATCACTTAGTTAGTATAAAGCTCGCCTTGTAGTGAATGAACGTAGTCAGTATTTGGGTATTGATTGTGACAAGACATTTATCCTGGTTGTCAAACCGGCTACCATACGCATTGTTTTGAGTCTTTCAGTTTCTAGGAATTGGCCTATTCTTAAGCTAGATGTGAAGAATGATTTTCTTCATGGTGATTTATTAGAGATTGTTTATATGCATCAACCACCAGTCTTTGTGGATCCTCATAATCCTAATTATGTTTTTCATTTGCAACGGTATTTATATAGGCTTAAGCAAGCCCTTCGTGCATGGTTTTAGTGCTTTGATTCTTATGTCATACAAGTTGGTTTTCACCACAAGAAAATTGATTCATCATTGTTTATCTTTCATTGCAAGAAAAATATTGCATACTTGCTTCTTTATGTTAATAATATTATCCTCACATTTCTTCTGCATCTTTTTTTCAGAAAGTTATCTCATCGCTTCATGGAGAACTTGCTGACTGACATGGGCTCTCTTAATTATTTTCTTGGTATGTCTTCTCAACGTTCTTCAGCAGGTTTATTTTTATCTTAGAATACCTATGCTAAAGAGCTTCTTGAACGTGCTCATGTGCAAAAGTGTAATCCTTGTCGGAAACCTGTTGATACTGATTCTACGCTTGGTCTTGATGTTGACTGGGCTTCACTCGACATTCCATATCTAGCTATTATGTTTTCATTGGGGATAATTTGCTTTCTTAGTCTTCTAAGCGTCAAGCTACGTTATTTTGATCAAGTAATGATGTTGAATATTGAGGTGTTGCTAATGTTGTTACCAAAACTTCTAGGGCACATAACCTTTTGCATTAGTTACATGCACCTGTTTTACTGCTAATTTGGTTTAATGTGATAACATTGCCAGTTAGGTATTCTGTACGAAAGTATAGGCAACACAAGATGAACAATAGAACCTTTATTCAGATCTAAGCTGCAATAGTCAGCTTAGATTAATAGTATCCAAATATTACAAGATTAGATTAATGTCAATGAGACAATAATCATGTAAATGTAAAGACAAGACAAGATCAGTGAAATGATCTGAAAGAAGAGAAGAGAGTGATACAAAAGACTGCACACTCCAGTGTGTCTAACCCTAGATTAAGGGACTTATTAAATAGGAGATTAAGTTACACTAAGACCCCTCTAACGGCTATAAATGACTCATCAGCAGAAATGAATAACGGTTCAGCAGGAACCAGCTTCTTGGAACTTTAAACCTTTTATTCTTTGTCCATGAATAACCCCTGTAGAATCTCTGCAATGATCATAACTTGAAAGCCATTAGGAACTGATAGAATGATATGTTTGCCACAGATTATTACCCCAAATTCTAACATTCCCCCTTGATCTGATGAGCAAACATATCAAACAATATCATTTTTTCACACAAAAATTTATGCTGGTAAACAGGGAGATTTTTAGTGAGAATGTCTGCAGTTTGGTTTGAAGAGCCAATCTTCTTAGCACTTATAACACCTCTTGCAATTTTCTCCCTGATGAAGTGAACATCAATTTCAAAGTGTTTTGATCTTTCATGAAAAACAGGGTTGACAGCAAGTATTAAAGCAGATTTGTTGTCACAAAAAAGATTAACAGGAAGATTGATATCAACGTTTAGATCTTTTAGGATTTTTTGAATCCAAATGATTTCACAGGCAGCAGTAGACATAGATCTATACTCTGCTTCTGTGGAAGATTTTGAAAGAGTGTTTTGTTTTTTACTTTTCCATGAGATCAAACAATCATTGAAGAAAACACAATAACCTGTGACAGATTTTCTGGTTTTCTTGCATTTGGCCCAATCAGCATCACTATATCCTTCAAGATGATTTTCAGAGTTGCTGAAATTGTACCTTAGACCTTTTCCTGGAGCTCCTTTTAGATATCTCAGAACATTGAGGGCACATTCCAGATGAGATTTTAAGGGAGAATGCATATATTGTGCCAGACAATGAACTGAGTATGAGATGTCAGGTCTTGTATGGGTGAGATAGATAAGTTTCCCAAGTAACTTCTGATAACCAGTGATGTTGACAAGCAAGGGGTCATCAGCAGTGGGAATGTATGGAAGCACAGAGTTGGGTTCCATAGGAGTGGACACAGGTTTGCACCCAAGAAGACCAAATTCTTTGAGGAGTTCAAGACAATATTTTCTTTGAGAAAGACAAATGTCATTCCCAGTTTTTAAAACCTCAATGCCAAGGAAATATTTTAGATTTCCTAAGTCTTTGATATGAAATTTGGATTTTAGAAACTCTTTAAAAAGATTTATCTCATCAATACAGTTTCCAGTAAGAACAATATCATCCGCATAAACAAGCAGAGCAATAAACTTGTTATTCTCTGTTTTGGTGAACAGGGAGTGATAATTAACAGATTGAACAAAGTTATTTTCTTTTAAAACACTGACAAGTTTTTCATTCCATTTCCTAGGAGCTTGTTTTAGGCCATATAAGGACTTGACAAGTTTACAAACTTTATTTTTATTGTTCTCATTACA
Source organism: Chrysanthemum seticuspe (assembly GCA_019973895.1). Classification (NCBI taxonomy): domain Eukaryota; kingdom Viridiplantae; phylum Streptophyta; class Magnoliopsida; order Asterales; family Asteraceae; genus Chrysanthemum; species Chrysanthemum seticuspe. Next base: position 11,240,889 of record BPTQ01000006.1, on the reverse strand, counting down.
GAACCCCTTGGGAATGGTCATATAGATATCCTCGTCAAGATCTCCATACAAGAAAGCATTGTTAACATCAAGTTGAAAAAGAGGCCATTTGTTTTTTACAGCTAAGGCAATAAGACATCTAACAGTAGACATTTTCACAACAGGGGAAAAAGTTTCATCATAGTCTATTTCTTCCCTTTGGTTGTAGCCTTTAACAACTAATCTAGCCTTGTATCTATCAACTTCACCATTGGCTTTATATTTGATTTTAAAAATCCATTTGTAACCAATGGGAGTTCTATTAGGAGGTAGATCAGTTATATCCCAAGCATGGTTTTCATTTAGGGCCTCAATTTCAGAATTCATAGCATCTACCCAATTACTATCAAGGATAGCTTCTTCATAACAGGTAGGTTCAATACTTTTATTAAGACTAGAAGCAAAGCAATAATTATCCTTGTTAAGATTAGAGTAATTAACAACTTTTTCAACCCCATATTTGACTTTTCCTTCAACAATAAAGTCATTTAGATTATTGGGTAACTTAGAAACTCTAGTTGACCTTCTAGCAGTAGTGGCTGGCAAGCCTCTTTCTTGTTCAACAGAATCGGATGATGTATCAGCAGAATCAGAAGATGCATCAGCAGGATGTGATTCATGTGATATGTTGCCCTCAGGGTGTGTATTATCATCTATAGATGTTGCAACTGGTTCATCAATCCTAGTAGGATGACTTACCACTGTGTTATCATCATAGGATGTCACTCTCCCTTCATCATTGGGACTTGTTTGTGTTGAAAACTCTCAGACCTTGACAGATCTTAAGCACTCGTGGATCGTTAGTGTTGCATATGTAATCATAAACAAACTAATAGACAGTCTCTAACACTTGTATTCTAAAGCGGAAAGTAAACACAAGATATTATAACTAAGAACACTTAGATCCTCTATGGATCTTTTTATTCACTGAAACTCTATGTTTCAGATGAGTTATCTATTACAAACTATATGGTTCCTTTTATAGACAAAGAACCCTAATACTATTACAACCCAATCGTCTAAACATCTTTGCATGCATTAAAAGACTAAAGAGATAAACAAATATAGAGTAGTCTAATAATACTGCCCATGCAACCTTGGGCCTTACAAGAATATGAAGAGTTAGCATTTAATTCATCTGCGCATGCTGATCCTAGTCAGCATTCACCCTTCAGCAGTAACACAGCAACGTTTGTACTCTTCAGTAGAATCACCTCTTCAGCAGATTATGCTTCTACTTCAGCAGAATCCATCGGCAGTAATGACAGCAGAAATCCTACTTCACATAATTCCCAACAATCCTCCCCTAAACTGGAATTTGACATGGTTAAGTTCCAGTTTCCTGACCTTGTAAGATCTTTTGACACTTCAGTAGTAGAGGATTGTTTCCACACACCAGTAGCAAAGAACCACTAATAATATCATCTCTATGATGATCAGACTTTGAATCGCCAGGTCTTTGCAGCAACAGAAGACATAATGTACATCAATACTTATCAGTTGCATTCTATTCTCATCACATCCAGGTGTGTTAACTCCTGTGAGAGGTGAATCATTGAAAATAATGGTTTTGATGTCTCTTTACCAATAGCCATTACTACTGGAGTAGCCAGATGTTTAAGTCCGAAAACTATGGTACATTGATAACCATCTGATTTATAGGTAAACCAGAAACCATATAAACGGATTTGATGTGTCTTTACCTGTAGCCGTTTGCTCAGGACTAGTCAATTCTTAGAATTAGCGAATTAAGAACCAAATATGGAGATAGTTGCCTTTACCACAATCCATATACTTGTGGGCTTGTCAATTCTTGGATTCCAACAAGGAATCGATCATGGTGAATTGAAGACCATGCAACACTCAGCAATTAAGCATGGGTGGTTGCAGACCCTATGATTTTGAGCAAATCATTACAGCTATCAACAGATTTGACATGTCTTTACCAAAGTTGTACCCTTTGGACTAGCTAACTCTTTGATACACACAAGGTATATCTGGTGAGTTAAAAACCATAAAAAAATACAACAAACCTGCAAAAGAAAGTTTTTTTTTTTTTTTTTTTTTTTTTTTTTTTTTTTTTTTTTTTATCTAAGAAGCTAACAAACAACAAACAAAACAACATGACAAAACTGAATCAGCACAAATTACAGAGGACAATATATTTTACCACATTCAAGATGAAGATGCAGCTTGTGCTTGCAGAAGTTGAGTCTTGATCAAACCAACCAATCGTTCAGCATCTGGTCTTTCATTCCCCACTGGATCTGGAGGAATTTCCAACTTCTGACACAGCATCCTTTCCATAAGTTTCTTGGGCAATGGATACTTTCTTCCAGCGAACATGCAGACTGTGATTCCACCCTTGGTCTCAAGCACATGCACACGAGGGAGAGGATAGAGTCTCCAGGACACAACTCGCCATAAATGTGAGTTCTCCCAAATGGAATGTCCTCTACTATCGGGAGAATGAGATTGAAATAGGACTTGAAGATCTCCTAGTAAGAACATCCCAGAACCTTGTGGTGCAATGTTGCAGTAATGACTGGTAACGAGAGAGTACAGAGTAATCAAGTCTGCCCTATCTACCAAATGGAGTATTTCCTTCAAAAAGGTGAATTCCATTGAAGTTTCATCCTTTCGATGAATGACATTCAGCTCATTATTCTTCAGAGTCCAATTTACCAGCACATTTTGATCTCCCTCAGGAAAATCAGAAGCAGAACCTTCTCTAATGAATGTTGCGTCATCAGCTTCAAGGTCCAGAGAAGTGATTTTGGCCATCCTCTTCTTCCTTCTTCCCGGCTTATAGATTCCTAAAGATGGTGTATCTTCTCGAATGGCATTCATTCTTACTAGCATGTTTCTAGCCTTCCTTGTTCTTATACTTGTTATATCAGCTTCTGAGCAAACAGATGCCACCGATGGAGTGGTAGCTGGTACAATAGGTACCTCAGAAGAAATGGCAACTGGTTCAGCAGATGAAGTTTTGACAGGTGAGCTAGCAATCTCTGTAGGAGTTTCAGCAGAAACCATAGATCGTTCAGCAGATTGATCTGCTTCAGCTGAAAGTGTAGTCTCTATAGTAGCTACAGTAGAGACTTTGGAGGAACATGACAGATCATCAAAATTGTCCACAATCGCAGTTGTCTTTGTCCTCTTAGCCTTAGGAGCACCTGAAATACCAGCAATCCTCTTTAAGTTTGAAGTGTGCGGAGAAGAATGCTTCATGATTTGATTATATTTGCGAGTTAGAATATGATCGGGGAAGGCCTTGACTTGCTTCATTGACAACCCAGAGTTATACAGAGATGAGCTCTGGTTTTTCACCACCATCCTCATTTCAGCTTTAGTGGGAGGTCTATCTTTATTCCTTTGAGCTTTGATGGCTCTCATCTTTTCAGCTGCTTCTTTCTTCATTTGTCTTCCACGAGCCATCATCAACTCCACAAAATTTCCACTGTGGAAGTTTGTTCCTAAGATACTCTGAGCAAGTGAAGGGTTTTCTATGACTTGCTGAGTGTAAGCATCCCAATGATCGGCAGGCATCGGAACACGCAATGCATCCAATTCTCTTCGTCTCTCAGGAGTTAAGGTAGAGACATCCGCTGCTTCAAGTTGTTTAGCCAATACTTCACTTTCCTTAGACTTCTCAAACTCAGCCAACCGACTTTCTTGTCCTAGCCTTTCCTCTTCACTTATCAAATCTGGACCAAGGTCATCATCTACCAATAAACCTTTTCCTTTATCAGCAGTCTCCTTAGCACAATCATCATCAGCAATGTCGATAACAGGAATCTCAGTAGAAACACCCAAGTCTCTTTCAGAAGAAACATGTTGTGAGGGTGCTTCAGCAGGAGTGGACACTGAAAGTTTTTGTATGACTGAAGACTGACCAAGATCAGTAGCAACATCCTCCATTGGGGTATCAGCAGAAGCAGCTTTAACATACTCTAGTTCCTTGGAAACTTTAGTAGTTGCTAGGTAAGATCTCTTTCTCCTTTTGTAAAGAACAGGATCCTTCTCCTTTGAAGATTCTGTAATTACTGATGAAGGATCATTAAGAGACACATCAGCTAACATATCAAGAGACCCAAACTGAGGTTCATCATCTTCCTCCTCAGAAGAAACCACAAACTTCCTTTTGGTTTCCTTTTCAAATCTGTTCTTAAGGTCCTTAACTTTGCTCTGCAGATCTTCAATCTTACTCCCAAGAGAAGACTTAGTCTCTGCAAGTTCCTTTTTCAGACTGGACACTTCAGATGCATACCTGTTCACAAGATCATACACAGATGAGAGAGTAATGGGGTCCTCAGCTCCACCAGCAGATTGCTCTGTGGTAATGGGAGCCTCATTGGACCTTTCAGTGGAAACATGGTCATTCTCAACATGAGGAGATACCTCAACAACAGGTACCCTTGGAGGGCTAGGAGAGGCCATTCTGTACAGATCAGACGCAAAATCATCAAGAGTATCAAGTGCAGGTGGAGGACTAGGATAATGTGCTAGAGATGGAGTTGGTGGAGGCTGCTCTGGAGCACCATGAGAAGCTTCAGCAGTAAAGGAGGGGCCCTCATCAATATTGACTGATGGATTGCCATCAGTAGCAACAGGTGAAGAGGGTGGGATGTTGGCAACATTCTCCTCATCAGCAGCCACATTGCCTTGAGGCAACATAGCTTCTGTCAAGGGAAAATGTGCCCCCTCAAAGTTAGTTCTCATGGAGGCAAAAAGTTTGGCTGACAAAGCTCCTACGGCATAAAAGGATTGGGCTTGGGTAGAGGTGTCTAAAATAATTTGTAGAAACCTAGGGTACATCAAAAACTTATTCTTCTTCCTTTGAATATTCTCAATCATATTTTCAAAAATAAACTTAGAAAAATTATAAGTACCCCCTTGGGAAAGACACACAATACCACATCCCAATTGGGTAGAGAACTGGTCCCATCCTCCTGACTTGTTGCTAATACACTGAAGCAACGTGTGAACCAAGAACCTCCACATAGGGCAAAGATGCTTCTTCAGCCACATATCAGTCCTCGTACCCCGATACCTAATAGCTCTTAGTCCAGTAAGCACCTCCATCTGTTTAGAGTGATATACCCCATCAGCATATTCCAAGAGAAGCTTCCTCCTTATCAATTCTTCCGTAACCACATGCTCTGTCCCGTCAATTGTAGCCACAATCTCCGTTTCACTTCGTTTTGAGGCAGTTGCCCAAAAATGAGTAACAAGTGATTCATAAATTGCATTCGGAGAATGTGTTAGGGCATAGCAAATCTTGGACCTTTTTAAGAATTCCACCATTGGTTCATACAACTCACCATCTTTAGCTTTTCCCAGAAAAGCAACTTTGTTGTGATCCTTCTTAAATTCCAGTGCCATGTGAAGATTTGAGATTTTAGGGTTATGATGCTCGAAATGAGGTGTTATTGGATGAAGGAGAGGGAATCGGTATGTTTTGAAGTGGAAAAAGTGAATGGTGGAGTGGTAGTTGTTGTCCAAGTTAGTCAAAAGAATTTGACCGTTTAGTTGACCATAGCTTACGTGTATTTCAACTTTGACCAAAGAAAGTGTAAAGCTTCAGCAGAAATAGATGGTCAATCTGCTGAAGCAATACACTTCAGCAGTAACCATCAAAGATAAAAATATCTTCGGTAATATTCTAGAAATTTACTGTGCCAACCACTCGCATTAACTCCCATTGAAACTCGAATCCGTCTATAAAATGATCCCAATGCACACATAACACTTCAACAAAGATCCCCAAATCATAACAAAACCCTAGTTTCATCAATGTCCCAAAATTAATCACAATCAACCATGAGTGGTTCCAACCCAATCATACTTTCTTCAGAGGACAATGAACCCTCCAAAAGCAATCTTGAGAGATGGAAGAAGATTTATTTGGCAAGCTGTCACAGGGGCTCATCCTTGAGTTCTTATGAATCACCTTATGAAGACTCAGATGAGGAAGCAACTTCAAAGAGAGTGAAAGAGCCTCCTCTTGCTGTTGTGAATGAGCCTTCCCTTCCCGTTGAAGATTCTGATAACTCCTGTAAGGAGAGAACAATCTACTCCCAACCTCCAGCACCTCAGCCTCCACGAAGGCCACAAGCTCAAAATCCGCCACTCCCTAAGGATAGAGCGGTGGTTCTTGGTCTTTCTGCACCAGGTTATGGTGCATCAACACACATCGTATAGGGGAAGGGCTTAAGGAAGGTGGATGGATTGCATTTTGGTTGAAATGAATAGATGAAGCACAAAGGACACATTATTTTTCTCCATCATCATGTGTGGTCATCGTCATCATCGACGTTTGCATCAATCCATCCTCTCCATTTTAATCCTTAGCATCTTCGTCGTACTGGTCATGCATATCCATCCATTAAAATAGAAGGAATGGGTGGTTATGCAAGATTTGACAAACGCATATCCAGCATCTAGTGTGAAAGATGTGAGCGATCATGCATATCCAACATTATGTTAGATGTTGGAATAGATGATATGTACTAGATTAGGATAAGTAGAATACCTCTTTTCTTGTAGTTGCATTGAAGTTGATTGTAAGCTGTAAGCTGTAAGCTGTAATTTGAATGAATGAATGAACAATTTTAACTTCAATACTTGTCTTCAGTATTTTATCTTCAGTAGAAACCAATTGCTCACTCCATTACTTAGCTTTCAAAGGAATCAAGCTTTGAGCTTACTAGACCATATACCAAAGGACCACACTTGATGAGAATTAACTGAATAGGGCATGCTGCAAAACAAACTCAGAGAAACACAAGAACAAAAACAGATACAAAACAGACTAAAACAAAGAACAAACAGGAGTTAGCAAACAACATATACACAAAGTTTACTATGAAATCCTCCCCTGAGGCATATGCCTCCCCTGAGGCATATGCCTCCCCTTAAACTTTGCAGTTAAGGGAAGAGAAAGATCCACCATTGTTCTTGGGTTTCCAGTAATATTTTGGTTCTTTATCCTTCCAAGAACAACCTGCTGAAGTTTTGATCGATTTGTCAGTAGTGCCCCTCCATCCTTTCCTATTTTTCATAGAGTCAACATATGCAGGCCAATAACCATGTTTAAAATATGGGCTAATAGGTTGCACATGAGATCTATCAGTTGATCTCCTCCAAGGAGAGTCAGTTCTAGCTTGTGGGACATAAGGTGGAATATTCTTGACATTGGTCCACACAGGTCTAGGTTTCTGCTGAGGAGCACAAGCACCTGATCTTTGTTCATGAAAATCACAATCCTTAATCAAATGAAGTTTACTTCCACACACAAAACAAGTCTTCCTTTTGGAAGATGTATTCAACACAGAAGATGTTCGATTACATGAAGAAGAACTTAAACAGGAAACTTTAAAGGAATTGTTTTTAACAGACATATTATTCAAAGATTTAAAAGACAAGTCTTCAGGAGAAACAGGCTTGGAAGTGGACACTTCAGCAGCTATCTTAGAAGGCTTGTAGATAGATTTGGGTGCAGGCTTGGGTGTAGGCTCAGGTGAGGGCTTGGGAAGGTCTGACTTATCACTTGAATCACAGCTAGCAGAGGACCCTTGATCCGATGAATTGTCACTGTCAGAGAAAGAGACAAAGTCATAAGATGAAGCATCAGAGTCTGGTAAGTCATTTGACTTTCTGCCATATAAATGGTGTGATCCATCAAAGTCAATAGTGATAGATAAGTCAGTGGGCATGAATTCACCTCTAATAGGTCCAGGGACAGCATGTAAATCACCTTCCTTTCTATAGTGTTCTAAGCCTGCAGGTGTAGATTTACGCCCATCATACTTAGCTTCTGGACCTACATATTTTTGGAAGCATATACCTATCCTTGAGGTCTCAGATTGACTACTATATATTTCATTAGCTAAGTTGAAACCTGCTTTTTGCCAACTGTTATGTCTAGCTATTTCCTCTGCAAGTTTCTCTTTAAGCTCTAGATTCTCAGCAATAGTGTCAGCTTTTTCTTTTTCAGTGCGTTTAAAGTTAATATTAGCAATATCTAGATCAAATTGCAGCACCTTAATCTTTTCTTCATAAGCTATCTGATTCTTTTGAAACCAAACCTTTTGTCTTTCTTATGTTTTTAACGAGAGTTTATAAGCTTCATTATCAACATAGCATGCATTGTACTTAGGTTTCATAGTATCATAAGCTTCTTTCAGTTCATTGTATCTTTCACTACAACCAAATATACAGTTATGTACCTGAGAAAGTCCCATCAAGGCAAACTGATCATGCCTATCTGCTGAAATGCATCTGGCCAATAGTCCAAGCTTCTCTGCATCAGCAGCTTCCTCAGTCACAAGTTCATGAGCAGCCCAGCTGACCTGTGCATCCATGGTGACTAGAGCTGCTGAAGTGCTAGCTCCTTTCTGATTCTGCTGATAGTAATTGTAGCTCGTACTCTCTCCACTCTTCCTGTCTTTGCACTCCCTTGAGAAGTGACCCAACTGATGGCAGGAGAAGCACTTGACCTTTCTCCTGTCAAAGCGAGCTGGATCCTTTCCCTTGAACCCAAATTTTCTTCCAGTCTTCTCTTCAAACCTCTTGATGTCTACTGAAAGCATGGCCACCTGCCATTTCAGTTTCATCTCCTCCATCTCAAGAGGGTCCACCTGTTCAAAGTCTTCATATACCAGATGCTGCTGAGTATCATAATCTGCAACAAATGAATGAAGAACATCCTCCAAAATATTGCCAGTCTTAGCTTGAAGATGTGATGGAGTGGGATGATAAGATGATGATGGCATATAAGATGGACTTGAAGCATGCATCATCATATTCGAGTGTGATGTCCCAACAAAGGCTGAATGACCAGAAGAGGCAGCACGATAGGGAGATCTGACATCAGGTTCAAGAGATCTGAGTTTGTTGTATAGCTCATCAAAAGTGAGCATGTCCAACCCACCTTTAGCCTTAAGGGCTATACTGACATGTAACCAAGATGGAGGCAAGGATCTCAGGAACTTGGAGTTGCAATCATCATTGTCAGGCTTCGCATTCAGCTGATTCAGCTGACTCAGAATCTTGTGAAACCTGTCGTATCCCTTGTGGATACCCTCTTCTTCAGAGATATTGAACTCTTGGAAGTGTTGTCTCAGCATAGACTTCCTCATCCTCCTGGACTCTTCATTCCCACCAAACCTAGCTTTCAGAGCCATCCAGATGTCCTTAGCATCAACCATGTGGTGAAAATCACCTAAGTGATCTTTAGGAATGGATTGAAGAAGGATGGTTCTTACCTTGTGCTCCCTCTGTACTGCAAGAATCTCTTCAGCAGTTTTGGGAGGAGCAATAGTAAACTTACCATCTAGATCTGGGATGGTCTTCTTTAGACTGTTACCATTCTTCACTATCTCCCACAGATTCCAATCTATATTGGAGATCCAGTTCTGCATCTTCATGGTCCATAGATCATACTCTTCTTTCTTTAGGTAAGGAAACTTACCATTACTGTTGGATAGACTCAGTTATTGCATAGATGTGGTGTTGTGTTTGATGTTGTTGGTTGTGACTTCTGATTCATCATCAGTTCCAGGCATTGTAAATATGATTTTGGTTGTATGGGGGTGAGGTAAATAAGGTTCTCAGTATCGTAGAGACTCTCCTGAGGCTCTGATACCACTTGTTGAAAACTCTCAGACCTTGACAGATCTTAAGCACTCGTGGATCGTTAGTGTTGCATATGTAATCATAAACAAACTAATAGACAGTCTCTAACACTTGTATTCTAAAGCGAAAAGTAAACACAAGATATTATAACTAAGAACACTTAGATCCTCTATGGATCTTTTTATTCACTGAAACTCTATGTTTCAGATGAGTTATCTATTACAAACTATATGGTTCTTTTTATAGACAAAGAAACCTAATACTATTACAACCTAATCATCTAAACATCTTTGCATGCATTAAAAGACTAAAAAGATAAACAAATATAGAGTAGTCTAATAATACTGCCCATGCAACCTTGGGCCTTACAAGAATATGGAGAGTTAGCATTTAATTCATCTGCGCATGCTGATCCTAGTCAGCATTCACCCTTCAGCAGTAACACAGCAACGTTTGTACTCTTCAGTAGAATCACCTCTTCAGCAGATTCTGCTTCTACTTCAGCAGAATCCATCGGCAGTAATGACAGCAGAAATCCTACTTCACATAATTCCCAACAGTTTGTGAGTCAAAGAAATTTTTGTGGTTTAAATCTTTAGGCACATAAGTTTCAACAAAAGGTTTTGACACATAATTTTTCATTTTGAATGGAAACACAGTTTCATAAAATTTGACATCTCTGGAATAAAAGATATTTTTTGTTTCTAGGCTCAAGAGTTTATAACCTTTTTTTTCATTTGAGTAACCAATAAGAACACTTTTTTCATACCTACTACCAAATTTGTCAGAGATGTTGAGAATAGTGGCATAGCATAAGCAGCCAAAGACTCTAAGGAGAGAGAGTGAAGGGTCATGCCCATACACAAAGAAGAAGGGGGACTTGCCAGACAGAACTGAATAGGGCAACCTGTTTATGACATAGGCAGCAGTTAGAACACATTCAGGCCAAAGATATAGAGGTAATTCCCCCTGAAACATAAAGGATCTGGCAACATTAAGGAGATGCCTATGTTTCCTTTCTGCAATGCCATTTTGTTGTGGTGTATAAACACAAGAGGTTTGATGTGGAATTCCTTTTTCATGAAAGAATTGTTGAAGTTTATTATTGACAAATTCTGTCCCATTATCACTTCTAAAAACTTTGACATTGTGTTCAAATTGATTTGATAGCATATGAGTAAAGTTAACAATGGAAACATAAACATCATCCTTCCCCTTAAGCATATAAACCCACACTGCCCTGGAATAGTCATCAACTATGGTTAAAAAATATTTATAACCATCTCTGCTAGTGATTTTATATGGTCCCCAAACATCAAGGTGAACAAGTTGACCAATTTTAGTGGATTTATGTTCACTTAAAGGAAATGGTTCTCTGGTTTGTTTAGCTTTATTACAAGTATCACAGAGATGATCAGTTTCAGATGAACTATCAAATTTAAGAGTGGGTTTAAGTATGTGTAGGACTTGGTCAGAGGGATGACCAAGTCTTTGATGCCAGAGATTTCTAGAAACATGACAAACAGATGTGCAGTTGTTAGAAGTAATCTTACATGTAGAATCTATATCAAATATATATAATCCATTGTATTGTTTACCAATCCCCACAATCCTTTTTTGATGTAAATCCTGTATATAGCAATTAGATTCATTAAACCCAACAAACATCTTATTGTCTCTAGCAATTTTATGAACATATAGTAAACTAACATTGTATTCAGGAACAACAAGAACATCAAAAAGAGTTAGGTCATTATTGACCTTTAAATCACCAATTTTAGTAATTAAGGCCTGAGTACCATTGGGATGTCCAACAGTTAAGCCAAGATTTGAAATGTTAACAACATTGATTAAAAAAATTTCAGACACAGTCATGTGCTGATTTGCACCAGAATCAACAATCCAACCCAGACTGATGTTTCCAGATAAGGATTTAGTGTTGTTGTTAAAAAACTTGTTGAAGTTTACATTAAACTTGACACTGCCATTAAAGAAGGTTCCTGAAAAAATTTTACCTGCCAAGTTGGCATTAGCAGATGACACATTGTTGTCATTGAGGAGACTCATAAGTCTCGAGAGTTGTTCATTAGACAAGGAGACAGGAGAGTTGCTAGCACTATTATCAGTGACACAATTGGTTTCAGCAGAAACATTGTTACTGCTGAAAGGTTTACCATTAAAATTTCTTTTAACATATCCAGCAGGATACCCAACAAGGTCATAACATCTATCAACAGTATGACCAGGTTTTTTGCAATTAGTACATTTGAGGTTCATGTTTGGTCCTCTGCTATTAGAGCTGTTACCATTATTAAAACCAGAAACTTTGTTATTAAAACCTCTTTTGTTATCAAAAATGTTTACACCATCAAAAGTTTTTGCAGCAAAAGCTGTAGCATTTGGTCTAGCAGAGCTATTCCCAGATGAGACGTTTCTGTGAGATTCTTCTCCAGAGACAACTGAGAAAGCAGTTTTGACATTAGGTAAAGGATCTCTGGTTAAAATATTGCTTCTGATGGGAACATAGGAGTCATCCAGACCCATAAGAAATTGCATTAACTTGATTAGCTGATTGTGTTTTTCAAAATGTTTTGCAGCCTCACAAGTGCTTGCAGCCTCACAAGTGCAGGGAGGCAAGCTAATCATACAATCAAATTGTTTCCATAAAGAGTTAAGATTGTTATAGTAATCAGCAAGAGAGGACCCACTTTGACTAAGAGAATTTATGTTTTTGTGCAAATTAAAAATAGCTGAACCATCAACTTTATCATAGGTATCTTTAAGATCATTCCATATTTCATAAGCAGTTTTAGAATAAATAGCACCAGCAAATAATTCAGGGCTGAGAGAGTTGAGGATCCAAGTGACCACAACGGAGTTACAAGTGTCCCATTGATTAGCAAGACTGGGGTTTGAATCATTTCTTATGCAAGTACCATCAATAAACCCTAACTTTTTATGGTTCCTTAAGGCAAACGTCATGGCCATATTCCATATTTTATAATTTTCAGTTCCAGTGAGTTTAATAGAAATAATGGGAGTACCATTGGTGTTATTGGGGTGTAAATACAAAGCATCACCAAAGGATAAGTTTTTCTCAGTGGAACCACCACCACCAACATTATCATCACCAATAGCCATAATACAGATAATAAGACAGAAATAATAAGACAGACAAAGAATCACAGACAGAAATAATAATAAGAGTAAATAGACAAGTAAATAAGACTTTGCAATAAGAAACAACAAGCAACAAGCCTGTGGACTAGGGTAAACCAGAGCAGGTATTCGTACCACTCAAAGGTGGTAGATCAAGATGTTAGTCTACCCGTTTGCACCCACAGAGACTTAAGTACTGTATGTTTAAAGAGAAGATAAGATTTAGACTTACAGAGAAATATGCAGCGGAAGAACAAATCATAATCACCCTAGATTCACTTAGTCTAGGGTAAATTGTAAACAGAGGATAACCAGTGATTACGCCAATAGCAATAACCTCAAACTACACCTTTTTGCCAAAGAGAATCAATGAGCCTGACGCTCTGATACCATGTACAAAAGTATAGGCAACACAAGATGAACAATATAACCTTTATTCAGATCTAAGCTGCAATAGTCAGCTTAGATTAATAGTATCCAAATATTACAAGATTAGATTAATGTCAATGAGACAATAATCATGTAAATGTAAAGACAAGACAAGATCAGTGAAATGATCTGAAAGAAGAGAAGAGAGTGATACAAAAGACTGCACACTCCAGTGTGTCTAACCCTAGATTAAGGGACTTATTAAATAGGAGATTAAGTTACACTAAGACCCCTCTAACGGCTATAAATGACTCATCAGCAGAAATGAATAACGGTTCAGCAGGAACCAGCTTCTTGGAACTTTAAACCTTTTATTCTTTGTCCATGAATAACCCCTGTAGAATCTCTGCAATGATCATAGCTTGAAAGCCATTAGGAACTGATAGAATGATATGTTTGCCACAGATTATTACCCCAAATTCTAACATATTCTCTCCAATAATTCAGTTCAACATCAGCGCACCAAACATATAAATCTTGACATTCATTTTGTTCATGATTTTGTGGCAAAGGATCTTGTGCGCGTCATGCATGTTCCATCAAGATATGTGTTCTTTCAGTCTTGAAAGAATGAGCATTTAAGTTCATTCACAACAGATGGCGTTGTACCTTGGATTCTCTTGATATCTTGAATCAGTTGCCATGTCATTAACTCTTAATAGGCCTTTGTTAGGTAACTGAGCCTGTTACACTCATGAAATTGATTCTAGATGGATAGGAATTCATTAAGTAGGTTCCCCTGTGTGTGAAGGGTAGAATGAACTTGGAGGGCAATGTATGAAGCTTGGAATAGCGAGAAGTGAAAGATGAACCTACTTGTTCCAAGCTATACACTCGTAAAGAGGTTAGGTTGGAAATGTAGAAACCTGGTATAGCCCATGACTGGAATGGTGAATGGGTGGCTATAACCTACATAATTGATGCCTTCCACCTTTCCTCTTGATTATTGTGGATGATGGTTGAATGATCAAGGATGGGAGGTGGTTTTGGAAATGTAGACAGGTTATGGTCTTGGTGCACTTAAAGGGTGAATTCATTTGCTGTTTGTTGCTACAAAAAGGGGAAATGCTGCTGATTGACAGTCAAAGTTCTGTTTCTATGTATAAGCTGTATATGTGTTGTCTGAGATACTAGCATAGTTGTATCTGATATCAGATAGTATAGTGCTTCATGTACTGCCTCTGGTTGGAAATGTCCAAACTAGTGAATGTCATATATCTTGTAATTTGTGTTGATATTAATATAAATTTTCACCCTTTGCACCAAAAAAATGAATGTGCAAGCAAAATTATATCGTTATTAGATTTTTGTTAATTATGATATCAATGATATGATATCAATGATATGATATCAGGGTCGTTCACAGTGTTTTAAAGGCCTTAGGCAAGATTTGGAAATGAGGCCATGATGTAAAGCTAAGGCTCTATAAATTTGTTATTTCTTTAAAATACACTGTTATAATTATTTACGTAAAATCTCATTTCATAAATGTTATGAGTATTATACAAAATTTCTACCCCTAATACTCCTTCCCCATTCCCGTTCCCAATGCCACGAGCCATTCACTCAATTCCCCTTATCTCTCACACAATTCTCTTTATTCCTATCTAAATGAAACAACCTAGAAAGTCTATCACAAAGCCTTCAATCATCCGCCCAGGGACGGAATCAGGAGAGTTCCCGCGGGGTCCGGGACCCCTATGGATTTTTTCAATATAGTGTTAATTTTTGAAAAAAAAAAAAAAAAAAAAAAAAAAAAAAAAAAACATCGAGTTTTTTTTAAAAAAAAAAATACATCTAAAATGCACCAGGTCCATCAATTTAATTAACTCTATTATATCACAGCTTAAAATTTTCAGACCAAAACTTAATATCACCCCTATCCCCAACAACCCTCTACATGACGAAGTACACTCTACACCCAACTTGTCTATCTCTTCCCCTACCCTAACAATATTCTGTCACACCCCAAACCCATTCCCCCACCACCCACCCACTACCTATTATCATATAACCCACCACTAACACCATAGATACATAATGACCCTAAACACCCACCCTTTTTTTCTAAACCTCCACCACCATTATCCAAATAAAGCCAAGTTTTTAGCCCGCAATGACCCAATGTTTTGAAACCCCCCGCCCCCCCCCCCCCCCAACCCACCCCATATGATGCTAGAACCAAATCCTATTTGTACCAAGTCACTTTTTTCCCCTCTCCAACCCCACTCCAAAAGATTTTTTTTTTCTAATTCTCTCAACTTGATTTAACACACTCGAAGGCATACGAAATATCGAAAAATAAATACAATGGCAAGCTACCTAGAGCCGATTTAACCAATGTTAGTCACCCCTCCAACGACATCATTTTAGCTTTCCAATCAACCAACCGACTCTTGAACTTTTCTACTACAAGTTTTGATGCATTTATCTACCTCATTTTCTCCCTAATCGGTAAACCCAGGTGAAAGGAAATCCCCCAACACCTCGCCCCATCCAAACAACCATATCCATTAATTTCAACTCATTGACCCAATACCATATAACTTTCTTTTGTTGTAATTTACCCTTCATCCGCATACCTCCTCAAAACACTTTAGGATGCACATAAGAGACTTAGCATTCTCTCTATTCGATTAACCAAAAAATATAGTGTCGTCCGCATATTGTAAGTGAGAAACTGTGACATTACTCGCACCAACTCTAACCCCTCTAAAATTATCTTTTTCCACCGCTTCATTACAATCGCATTTCGAGCTTTTTGCCGCCAAAATAAATAGAAAATAGGGATGCCAAGGGCGAGAAAAAAGCCATAACCCACCGGTACCCGCACCGTGATGGGTGGGTAACCCCGTCAATATTTACCAACAGGTGGGTCGTAGAATGCAAAAATGAACCCACCAGCGGGTGGTGGGTAATGTATACCCATTGTGGGTAAACCATTCATACCTGTTTTAAAATACCCGCGGATATACTTTTCAAAATACCCGTGAACCCATATTTTTTTATTAAACTTACACTTATTATATAACTTAAATATTTTTGAAGTTACTAGTAGATATATTTAATAGTCTCCTAAACCTATTAAAAATGGAGCACACTAATTGTCCATTTTGAATTCCAAAACTATAAGAAGAATATGAGTCATTTAATATCAAATATATACACTTAATATCTCAATCTTTAAGCTCCTGCTTTTTTATTGTTATATTCTTCAAAAGTATAGAGTTAAGAACACTCTTACATAAGAAGAAATAAATAAATAAAAGTTGCATTCTTGGTTATCGATGTATTGTATCAACACCAATGTATGATATTCTGGTTGTTTTCTTTTCTTTTTTCTTCCAAAAAATATGTTTTCATATTATTTGTTCAAAAATGTTCTTAGGTCAATTCAGTCACCGATGATCTCTGATTAGTTTTGAACACAAAATAGCCCAAATACTTCCCATAACATCTTTAGGGTTCTTTAAAGACGAAGAGTTTTCACTTCAGTGATGAGGCGGTTCAATAGCTAAAGTACAAGAACCAAAAGAAGATGTTTATGTTAGTTAGGTTTGACAATACTTCAATATCCTTGTTCTCACTTAAACAAAGATACTTAAAAAATATCTAAGTATGCAAAAGTCAAGTGGCGGGAAAACCCTAAAAGCAAAAGTGGATAAAGCAAGTCTTCATATGAGTCTCAACACCTTTCAAAGAGGTGGTAAACTAGTACAAAAGTTGTAAATAGTGTTCCCTAAAGAAAAGTTTATCTCTTACCTAAAGTAGAATTATTTAGTGCACTATTTAGGTGATCATCGAATGCAAGATACGTATCTATAATACCTTTTAGGAAACCCTAATTGCCTACCTATATAAGTGAATGTTTATAGTGGAGTAAATGCTAACTCTTGCAATTTATGTGATATAAATTCAAGAGAATTACTCTTGTTAGGTAACTCAAAAATCATTCACCGAGTTTACTTCCAAACTATAACTTTGGTTTTAGCTTGAGTGAAAGAGAGAACACCTTAATTGTATTCAAATGGGATTGTCTGTAAATTCTTTGATTTATTCAAATAAGAATTTAAATGTTGAAAATTATGAGTGTGTTTAGTTTGTTTCTACTATATAAAGATAAAGCGTGTTTACCTAGTTATCATTCCCCTCTGTGTTACATACAACTTGATTAGTGCAATGTTTATTAATTATCTTGTTGGTGATTTATAATATAATCTAGACTAGATGGTTACGAATACGTAGATCTATGAATATCATTAAGTTAACTCAAAGGCTACAATGCTAACTATCTCAATCATGCTTTAAGGATTTCAACCAATTCATGTGATCTAGCTATGCGAAACTATTATAGTATTCACTAATTCCATGAGAATGGTCATCTACATGTAATTAAGCACTAACCTTTGAGCTTTAATTATGTTTGATTAAACATTAGGATTTTGTCCATCTCTAGTTACAGATAACAATGGTCATGTAAAACTATGATTAAAGCAATAAACATAAGGATACAATTATTACTCAACAATAAATCTACCTAATAAACTTAAATATAAGAAATTTCATCGATAAACACATAATTTATCCAACAAGACATCAATTAACGTAAATAAAATCATATTAAAATAAAGAATCTTCCTAATTAGGCAAACACTAAGGGTATTTAGCCTATAACATCATAAAGTAATAAACAAAAACAAATATCAAGTAAGCTAAACATGTTCACGAAGAAAATATTGCCAAAATGAAGAAGACTAATGTTTATACGCCTTTGGTTCTTCAATCCTTAAGATTTGCAACTCCAAAAGTCATGGAAAATACTTATGGAAACCCTAAAAGTCGAGTGGTGGAATGGTTCTATCCTAAAATTCGTGGAATGTGTTTGTTTGTATAGAGTTTTACAAAACCGACCATGGATATAGCGTATGTCACAAGATGTGCATACGCATTATGTACCCTTGCATGAAATTCTGCATGTGCGTATTTAATGCTAAATACGGCGCATGTCAGTTAACAAGCATAAGTTGTATGTGTGGTCTTTGACTTATGTTGACTTTGGGCATCTTGTGTACACGTCTTATGTACGTATATGGGCATATTTAACCTTAACTTTCTTCCAATTCTTCTCGGTATTCTGTTTCTGTATCTTTTTTATCCACAAAATATAAAGTAAATCAGTACCATATCTTATAGGCTATGTGGGTTTCCACACTAGTATTTACGATCCAAACACCACTAATCACTATTTACATTTTATAAAGGTTTGCACACCACTGACATTGGTATATGTTTTCTCTCACATACAATCATCTTATCATCTCTCACATACAATCTAAAAACTCATTCTCTCTCTCTAAGAAACCGAAACTCACACCGGAAAAAAGAGCCATGCAAAATATACATTTTCTTTCTACTAACAAAACCTCCAGACCTTGGTTGACCTTAGCTAATGATTACCTATTAATTATCACCGCCAGCCACCACACCCACAGCCGAACTGCACCATTGCCGGAAACATCCCCTCCAGAATATTTAAAAGTAAGATCACTTTTTAGATCTGGAGCCCCTCTCCAAGATCCAATATTTAAAAGTAAGATCTTATCTTTTGTAGAGAAAGATTGTTGTGATGCCTAAAATTCGGCTTACCGGAATTCCTAATATTCGGCTTACCGGAATTCTTGCTTTTTGGAAAATGGTGGTTGGACATAAATGGGAGACGGAAATAAACAGGTGAAAAAAATAAATGAGATGAGAATCTCGTGATTTTAAATAGACAAGCAAATAATGAAAAAAAGAAAGATTTTTGGTGAGAGAGTGAAATTGGAAAAAAGAAAGATTTCTAGTGAGAGAGTAAAATGAATTTTGCAGGCGATGTGTTTTGAATTGTGTGTGAAAAATACACGTTAGCGTGTGTAAGAAAAATAATACTTTTATTCAATAAATTAGTGATGGAGATGAGTATGGGATTAGCTTCTCAAAATTTTATGAGTGGTGTTGTCAGTGGTGTGCGAAGCATACCACCCAAAAAAGAAATAACGAAAGGATACTGACATGTAAAACATGTAACTATTTGATGATGATATCACACTTTCATAGGGAACAACAAATCTCACACTCTATTTTTGGTCGAAACATAATGCATTTACTTTGTACATGATGAGATGTATACAAGGTCTTTTAGCTTAAATTGGATTTCATAACATATTTAACAAACCCAACAAAGACTGCAGAGTTGACTTAGGAGTTAAAATATGTGTTAATTTACATAACAAACTGTGTTAGAGGTGGCAAAATAGGTGAAGCGGGTCGCTTCACGGGTCTAGATGAGTTTGGGTTTAGATGGGTCTTCTAGAAACATGGGTCCGGATCTAAATGGGTTTTGGTCATTTTCAAAAAAAAAATCTTTTTCTCTTTTTTATATAATTTTAGTAAAATATGAAGAAAGTGAAAAAAAGTAAATAAAATAAAATAAAAATAGTTTTGACCCGCTAGACCTGCTTAAACCCATTGGGTAATTATTCTATAATTGCACTTTCTATCAAATAAATAATTAGACCCATCTCCCAACCTCTAATAAAGATTTACCCAACTAGACCCATGTTTAACTAATGGGTCTAAAATTTCCACCTCTACTATTAGTGTAGGTCACATGATATAATCATAATTTGGCTAATCGAATGCATGGGTACCCGAAGAATTAAGAATAGTAGAAAAACAAAAGTAACCAAAAACCCTTAAATGATAGAGTGAAGGCATTTTTCATATATAAGTTCACAAGGTGATTTTCCATTTAGCACAGATGAAAAAAAATCTGTTAATCAAGTAAGTAGCGGTTAGAACACGCTCGATCGACATTTTTTAAAGGAATTCACTAAAAGCAGAAAGGATCTTCTTATGTGTCATAAAAGTGCAGTTTTGTTCTTTTTTTTTTGTTTTTTTTTTTTTTTTTTTTTTTTGTTTTTTTGTTTTTTTTCAAAGAGGTTGCTTGTAGTTTTGGAGGACACTATTTAAATAATATTTTCCGAGTTAGTGGTGTATTTTTGCGTCAACAATTACACTAATTCAAAAATATAATAAATGTGGTGTTAAAATGTTGTGAAAGATAAACTGATAAAAGTAACTGTAAGGTGTACATTGTGCATTAACACTTGTATTTACTTAAAAGTTTTTTTTTAAAGCCAACTAATTATCTCACAATGTCCTAAGCAGGACTTGAACCTGCAACCATTTTGATTGGGGAACATTCTCACACATAGGGTAACATTAGGACATAAGTCATTTGGTTACTTTTAATTTTCAAAATGAGGATCCTACTCAGGATCGTTTTCGTTTTCGTAAGATCGAGATCGTAAGATTGGATTGGGATTCCAAGATCCTACTATAATGCATTATCTTAATAATCTTTGTCCTAAATTATGAATATAAAATGTTTAAGGAGAGATTAACATGTTGCTTTTTAGATTCTATAAAACACAATCCATAAATTTGTAGTTTTTCTGTTTGTAATTTGAGAAAAGTAAGATCGGATCGGATTAGATTTTAAGATCAGAAGGTCACGATCGGGATCTAATAAGATCTTAAGCTTGCTAAGATCTTATGTAGAATCCGGATCTTTTTTGCTATGTAGTATGATAAAATTGTAAGATCCTAAAATTAAAATCAAGATCTTAAGAACCATGCTTAAAAGTTTATTATTTACATCTTAAATAATAACAATTGCAGCTAGCTAGCTGAAAAGTTAAGGGACTCGAAGTGGATAAAAGAAACAAAGTTTAAAGTTGCTAAGAAGAAAAAAGGTGAGGGAGAAAAACTGAAGATAAGCGTTGACCAGATCTGTTTTTCAGTTAGTTTCTGATCTATCCCCAAACGTGTAACACCAGTTTGTTTCTCATTGCATAATTTTTACATACAAACACACTCTTTCAATGGCTTCTACTTCAGTTTCATCCATTCAAAAAAGCTTCAAGTATGATGTCTTCTTAAGCTTTAGAGGCGAAGACACTCGAAAGAACTTTGTTGATCATCTTTATTTTGCTCTTACACAAAAAGGTATTGAAACGTACAAAGATGACGAGAAAATTAAGCAGGGGAAAATGATAAGTGATGAGCTTATCCAAGCCATTGAAGACTCAAAATTTTACATTATTGTTTTTTCAAAGAACTATGCTTCTTCATCTTGGTGCTTGGAAGAGCTTGTTAAGATTATGGAATGCCGGAAAGGTTTTGGGCATACCGCATACCCTGTGTTCTACGATGTGGAGCCCACTGAAGTACGCAAACAAACTGGGGCTGTTGGAGATGCATTTGCAAAACATAAAGAGGAAGAAGCTACAAGGAAATGGAGGGAGGCTTTGAAAGAAGCATCTGATTTGGCTGGGTTTGAGTTGAAAAGCATTGCTAATGGGTAAGTAAATTTCTTCATTATATTTAGCAAACAACATCTTAGAGCATATAGTTTGTCATTCTTTAAAACACTGTTGTCAAACTTACAATCTCGTGGTATGAAACCACAGATAAGTTTTCACCTATATAACTATATTTATCATATATAATACTTATATCACCATTTACTTCATGTATTATTGTATGTCAGTATTAAAGATCTAAAAATTGTTCGGGAATTTTCACTAGCTAATTGAATCTTTATTTAACGTGTAGACATGAAGCTAAGTTCATACAGGAAATCGTTAAAAAGATTTCAGTAGAGTTAAGTTTCATCAATTCTAGCAGTGATGGGGATTTAATAGGAATGGAGACCCGTGTAAAAGAAGTGATTTCATCCTTAGAACTTGGTGTTGGTGATGTTCGCATGCTAGGGATATGGGGGATGGGAGGTGCGGGGAAGACAACTTTGGCAAGAGCTATATTTGATCAAATATCCATTCAGTTCGAAGGTGAAAGCTTTATTGAAAACGTCAGGGAAGTTTCAAAAGCCTCTTCGGAGGGTTTAAAGAAGTTGCAGAAACAAGTTCTTTCAGATGTTTTAAAGGTTCAAAATATTAAAGTAAGCAGTGTTTCTAGTGGAAAAAGTATGATGCAGAAGATGATGCATGGTAGAAAGGTACTTGTTGTTCTTGATGACGTCGATCATAAAGATCAGCTTGAGGCGTTAGCCGGTGACCGTAATTGGTTTAAGCCGGGAAGTAGAATTATTATTACAACAAGAGATGAGCAAGTACTCGTAGCCCACCGAGTGAGCTTGATTCATAATATGACTTTGTTATCTCAAGTGGAAGCGGGTTGCCTCTTTAGTAGGTACGCGTTTGGAAGAGAGAATCCGATACAAGGGTACGAAGAGTTATCAGGAAAAGTTTTACAATATGCTGATGGTCTTCCTTTAACGATAAAAGTTATGGGCTCATTTCTATGTGGTCGAAGTGAGCATTTTTGGATAGATGCCATAGAAAGACTAAAAACAATTCCGTTAAAGGAAACTCTGGAGAAATTGGAATTAAGCTATATCGGTCTAGAGGAGGATTATAAGGAAATATTCCTAGATGTTGCATGCATACTAAAAGGTTGGGACAAATCAGATGCAATTAGAGTGCTTGAAAGCCGTGGATTTCATGCTGAAGTTGGTTTAAGAGTTCTTGAGCAGAAATCTCTTATAACTATTTCTGGATATAGGTCGACCTTGGGGATGCATGATCATTTAGAAGAAATGGGTAGGAATATTGTTCGCCGTTTGCACCCCGATGAACCTCAAAGACATAGCCGATTGTGGGTTAATGAGGAAATTGAGTATATATTGACTAATGACTTGGTAAGGATTAAGTTATGATTTAATAAAACTGAGAGTTAACTACATTTTTTGGTTTGGCGGATATTTCATTTTTGGTCCAATAGTTTGAAAGTTTCAGGTTTGGTCTAAAATGAAACACCCTTTGGGGGTCCGGTCCAAATTTTTTAACTCCGTTAGTTTTACCATGTTTGACCATTTAATAAAAGGATATTTTTGTCTTTTAAGTAATATATATTGGACAAAATAAGCTACTGTCGGTTTTCGTATAAAAAACACGTAACAATTCTCATCTTGCTCTTTGTTTGTGTCTCTAAAATTTTTCCCTAAATTCACTTTCTCCCTCTAATAATTTATATCATCTCCATTCACTCTCAATTTGATCATGTTTTCAGTGATTTTGGGCGTTTTGAAATTTAGTGTTCCGACAAAAATTGAGTTTTATTTTTTCGATTTCAGGGTACCCAAGCAACAAAATGTCTATACTTACGGTCATCGGATTTAATTGCTGAAATTGCAATGAAAAGTCTAGCAAAAATGAAGGATCTTAGATTTATTTACATAAATCTTGAAGATGATTCTTTAATAGAATACCTTTGGGAATTTGATAAAGTTAGTGAATACCTTCCAAGTTCCTTACGATCTTTGAGATGGACAGGATTTCCTTCCTCGAGTTTACCGAATACATTTAAAGGAAAAAATCTCGTTGAACTTGAAATGTATAAGAGCAATATTGTTCAACTTTGGGAAGATGGAGAAGAAAAGGTAGAAAATTTGTTAAATTGTTGTTTTTCATGATTCATCATGATTCTATATATCTATTGGTTTGTCATTGCATTAGTATTAATTATTTTTTTTTGTACTCATGTTAGGTTCTTCAAAAGCTCAGGTTCCTCAGATTCTATCGTTCAAAGTTGAGGACCTTTGACCTTAGGTTGGCTCCAAATCTTGAGCAGTTGACTCTTGAAAAATGTTATGACTTCGTAGAGCTTCATATGCCTGCTCATCATCTAAAGCTCAGATATCTATACCTCTCTCATCCAAAGTTGACAACCCTTCACCTCGGGGATATTCCGAATCTTGAGAAGCTTATCATCAAAGACTGTAATCATTTGGTAGAACTTCAAATGCCTACTCAAAGTCTAAAACTCATATATGTCAATCTCAGTCATTCAAAGTTGAAGGCCATTCACCTCGGGAATACCCCGAATCTTTATAGGCTTGAACTGATAGGGTGTAATGATTTGGTAGAACTTCAAATGCCCGTTGAAAATCTGAAGCTCAAATATCTCGACCTGAGTCATTCAAAGTTGAAGACCATTCACCTTGGGAATACTCCGAATCTTGAGGCGCTTATACTCAAAGGGTGTAAGGATTTGGTAGAACTTAAAATGCCCGTTGAAAGTCTAAAGCTCGAATATCTGGAACATCTCGAACTCACTCATTCAAAGTTAAAGACCATTCACCTCGGGAATACTCCGAATCTTGGGATGCTTGTACTCGAAGGGTCTAATGATTTGGTTGAACTTCAAATGCCAGTTGAAAATCTAAAGCTCAAATATCTAGACCTCACTCATTCAAAGTTGAAGACCATTCACCTCGGGAATACTCCGAATCTTGATACGCTTATACTCAGAGGGTGTAATGAGTTGGTAGAACTTCAAATGCCCGTTGAAAGTCTAAAGCTCGAAGAGCTCAACCTCAGTCATTCAAAGTTGAGGACCCTTGACCTTGGGCTCACTCCAAATCTCAAACGGTTAAATCTTGAAAACTGTTACGATTTGGTAGAAATTAAGGCTCCCATTGGATGTCTGAGAAATATTTCCTTCTTAGATTTAAGTGGTTGTGGGAGTTTTAAGTCACATGAGGTTTTCATGTTTTTATAAAGAAGATCCAGCTTCATCATTTGGAAATCTTGAACTGCTTATTTCTATTGGTTAGTGTGCTTGTATAAACCTTGAGGGTTTTTCAAGAAGCATATGCGGATTACAATGTTTAGGAAAGCTTACATCTGAAGGCAATATTCCAGAAGTGCCCAAGGACCTTGGCATGTTAGAATGTCTTGAGGAGCTAATTGTTTCATCTACAAAGATAACACATCTTCCAGAAAGCATTTGTATGTTGACACATCTGAAATCTCTCAAACTAAAATCTTGTTTGCATAAATTACCCGAGGATCTTGGCCGATTAGAGCGTTTGGAGGAGCTAGACGACCTAATAGAGTGTGTATATTTAAGACATATTTCGAGCAGCATCTGTCAGCTGAAAAGTCTGAAATATTTCCAAATCCCCTACTGTTTTCTAGTTGAAAAGTTGATTGAGGAAATTGGAAGTTTAAAACGGTTAGAAGAGTTAAATATAGAAGGTACGGGCATAAGTCATCTTCTATATTTTTCATTAGAAGAGTTAAATATAGAAGGTATGGGCATAAGGTACAGGCATAAGTAATCAGCTTAGCCTCAAAAACTGAACGAATTGAACAATCTGTGAGAATATTTATACAAAATTGAGTCTTTGACTCTTTTATGTCCCTGTCCGATTACAAAGTTTTGATAACACTAACTTAATTTTTTGTATAACCTCTTTAGGCTTATTCTATAAACCACAGGTCTTGATTCACACGCACCGAAACAAGAACTACACAAATAAACTGGAACAATCACAAACAATCACGTGCAAGTTTTCCTGGAATATGCTTTCCTTTAATCAGAAAAATATAGGCTCTAAAACTGATCGGTTTTTCTCATACATCCAACCACAAGCTCGGCTGGTATATATAGGTGTTTAGAATATGCTTTCTAATCCTACTACAATTCTAATAAAGCAAAATAGTCCTTAACAAATAAGGAGTCCTAATTAAACTAGAATTGTAAACGTCCATATGCTTGGAATCTGTTTGTCTTCCCATATGCTCGGTCAGACATTATGCCAACATTCACCCCCCTAATTTCTGACTCGAGATAGGTAGGTCTTCAACTCCGAGTAACTCTTGCATCTCCTTGAACTTAATACTTGCGAGAGCTTTCGTCAGAATATCATCAGCACGTTGCAAATCACCTCTTACAAACTCAACTTGTACTTGGTCTCTTTCAACACACTCTCGGATAAAATGATAACGTGTGTTTATATGCTTGCTTCTCCCGTGAAAGACTGGATTTTCCATAAGTGCAATAGCCGATTTGTTGTCAACAAATAAGACCACCACTCTTTCTTCCATTCCGGTTATTTCACTCAACAACCCACGTAACCATATCCCTTGACACGCGGCTGAGGTTGCAGCCATGAACTCGGCTTCACAAGACGATAGAGCCACCGTGTTTTGCTTTTGTGAGCACCAAGTGATAGGTGATTTACCTAGATAAAATACATGCCCAGTTGTGCTGCGACCATCATCTTGGTCCATAGCAAAACTACTATCACTAAACCCCACTAACTCCTTGGTTTTCTCTTGGTTGTATCGTATTCCAAAATTCAAACTACCTTGGATATACCTTAGTATTTGTTTCACAGCTGCCATATGTGATTCTTTTGGTTCTTGCATATAACGACTAACCAAACCAACCGAATAAGATAAATCAGGTCGAGTGTGTAGTAAATACCTTAAACAACCAACTCGTCGTCTATACAAAGTTGCATCAACTGGTTTTCCTTCCTTATCCATGCTTAACTTCATTCCAGGTTCTAATGGACATTGAGTAGGATTCGCTTCATGCATCCCAACATCTTTCAAGATCTTCTTTGCGTAGCTTTCTTGACTTATTGAGATACTCGAATCCTCTTGCTTTACTTCAATGCCAAGATAATAGCTTAACTTTCCCAAGTCACTCATATCGAACATTTCTTGCATTTGTCTCTTAAATTCACCAATATCGCTAAGCTTCGAACCGGTTACTAAGAGATCATCTACATAGACCGCAATAATCAAGATTGACTTGTTTGTCTTCTTCACATACACCGCTTGTTCGTGTTGGCATCTTTTGAAAGACATTTGCTTGAGTTCTCTATCAAGTTTTGTATTCCACGCCCTTGGTGCTTGTTTAAGTCCATAAAGCGCCTTTTTCAACTTGTAGATCTTCCTTTCTTCTCCTTTCTTCACGAACCCCTCCAGTTGTGTAACAAACACTTGCTCTTTTAGTTCTCCATGTAAAAAAGCTGACTTTACATCCAGATGATGTAGCTCCCATGCTTCTTTTGCGGCCAATGAGATCAATAAACGCACCGTTTCAATCCGTGCTACGGGCGCAAATACCTCGTCATAGTCAATTCCTTCCTTTTGAGCATAACCCTTTACTACTAAACGAGCTTTAAACTTATTAATTGAACCATCCGGATTTCTCTTAATTTTGAACACCCACTTTAATCCAATGGGATTAACATTAACCGGAGCTTCAACTAATTCCCATGAATCATTCTTCTCGATAGACTTAATCTCTTGCTTCATAGCAACCATCCACTTGCTTGAGACTTTTGCTTCTTGGAACGTTCTTGGTTCATCATCTTCAATCAAAAGTAGATTTTGATCTTCATTAGCAACTGAGGTTCTTGAACTAGACCCCGCCTCGATTTGAACTTCTTGTTCGGTATTGACCGGTTGATTTTCATCAACATCATGATGATTTTCAGCCTCTTGATCTTCAGCCTCAACTTCATCGGTCACACCTGGGTTAACAAATCCACAACCCGTATCAATAGAACCGTGCCATTCTATGACAAACATACCTGGGTTTAGCTCGTGTGATTCGCTTCCAGCAACATACTTCCAGCCAAGTTCCTCATTAAACTCCGCATCACGACATACCACTATCTTCTTTAGTTTTGGATTGAACAGTCGAAAACCTTTTGTACCTGGCTCGTTTCCGATGTAAATGAGTCGTGTTGACCTGTCATCTAACTTATGTAAATATGGCCTTGTTCCCGTTGCATAAGCCACACATCCAAATACCCGCAAACCCTCCAAGTTCGGCTTTTTTCCTTTGAAAGCCTCGTATGGAGTTTGATTAACTAGAGCTCGAGTTGAAACTCTATTAATCAAGAATGTGGCGTGTCTAACTCCTTCAGCCCACATGTAGTTTGGTATGTCTCGTGCTTTCAAGATACTTCTAGTCATTCCCATAAGAGTACGGTTTCGCCTTTCCACGACTCCATTTTGTTGCGGTGTGTAGGGAGCGGTTAGATGTCTTGTTATACCCTCGTTTTCACAAAAGTTGGTAAATTCTTTTGAAGTGAACTCACCTCCTCTATCGGTCCTTAGGGTTATAATCTTCCTTCCCGACTTCTTCTCAACTAAAGCTTTGAACTTTTTGAAGTATTCAAATGCCTCTCCTTTTTCCTTCAAGGTAAAAGTCCACATAAACCGTGAGAAGTCATCAATAAGAACAAATATGTACGTGTTTCGTGCTATAGATGGTAGAGAAATTGGTCCACATAGGTCGGCATGTATAAGTTGAAGAGAATGTGTTGCCTTAAATTTCGCTGCTTTAGGAAACGACTTCTTGGTTTGTTTTCCTACCAAACAAGATTCACACAACTTGTTCTCTTGATGAATTATTGGCAACTTTTCAACCATGCCCTTCCTTTCCATTAATTCCATCGTCTCGAAATTAATGTGACCCATCCTAGCATGCCATAACCAAGCATCATCTTCCATCTTTGCTTTGAGACACACCGGACTTCCAACTTGGAGCTTAATCTTGTAAAGTCTATTACTTGTTCTAGGAACCTTCATCAGAAGCTTGCCATCTGAGTCACGCATAGTAAGAAGATTATCTTTCATACGAATGTCACATCCGCCTTCGGTAGCTTGCCCAAGACTAATTATGTTGCTTTTTAGCTCGGGTAGGTAATAGACTCCAGTGATTAACCGTTGCTCTCCCGTTTTCCCTTCAATGATTATCGAACCCTTCCCTTTTATCTCGATGTAGGAGTTATCACCAAACTTCACTCTGCCGGAGATATTCTCATTCAACTCCGAAAAGTATTCTCGGATCCCCGTCATGTGATTACTTGCTCCATTATCCAAATACCAAGTGTCTTCCTCGTTTGGCTTAGTATTCAATTGGTTTGGGATAATCTTTTCTTCATTCAAGAAAACTACTTCTTGAACGCTTTTCATCATGAAAAGTGTCGGGTCATCATCATCCTCCGTTTTCAAAAGGTTTGATTCATGCTTTTGCTTCTGTTCACGTCGTTCAGGGCAGTTAGAAGCAAAGTGACCATATTCATCACATCTGAAGCATTGAATCTTTGAAAGGTCTCGAATTTTGTTCTTCTTTTGATCCGTATTGCTCCCGGAGTTGTTTTGGTTTCCACGGTTGTGGTTATTAGCTTGACCACTACCACGAGATTTGTTTTGAGAAGAAAAGTTTTGACCTTTACCGTTGCCACCAGAGGAATTCCTTCCTCGACCTTTCTTATCATATCTTTCAGCCCTTCCGAACATCAACTTGCCTTGATCTTCAGAAGTGGTGTCAACACCCTTCATTCTTCCTTCAAAAGCTTTCAACCTTCCAATTGCTTCTTGAAAAGACATAGTATTCAAGTCAGCAAATTGTTCTATTGAGGCAACAATTGCAACATACCTATCCGGAACGGATGTAAGCAGCTTCTTAACAAGTTTCTTGTCTTCATAAACTGTTCCCAAGATGTTTACTTCAGTTACAATTTTGCCCACCCTAGCCGCGAAGTCATCGACTGATTCGTTGACCTTCATCTTTAAGGATTCAAATTACGTCTCCAAGGTTTGCAACCTTGCGTCTCGAACCCGATCAACACCCACATACCTGGTCTTCAAAGCTCCCCAGATTTCTTTGGCTGTGTTGAATTGTGAAACTTGAAAAACAAGTTCTTCTGGAATCGCCTGGAAGAGTAACGCCACTGCCATGTGATCTTGCTTAGCAACAACTTGTGTTCCTTCCCCTGGTTCCAATGCATCGAGTATTCCATGGACTCGGAATACCGCTTTGACTCTTATTGCCCATATGTTATAATTTGTGCTTGTTAACATTGGACATTGAAGAGCCGTTTTAGAATGTTCGACAGGAGGTGGTTGACTTGATTCGCCTTGCACCATCCTTCTTGAACGCCTTTTGTAGGTTACAGGTGTAGATTGTTCGACTTCCAGCCCTAGTCTGCTAGTCGACTTCTGGTTGTAATCCCTTCCAACCTATCTCTGATACCAAATATAAACCACAGGTCTTGATTCACACGCACTGAAACAAGAACTACACAAATAAACTGGAACAATCACAAACAATCACGTGCAAGTTTTCCTGGAATATGCTTTCCTTTAATCAGAAAAATATAGGATCTAAAACTGATCGGTTTTTCTCATACATCCAACCACAAGCTCGGCTGGTATATATAGGTGTTTAGAATATGCTTTCTAATCCTACTACAATTCTAATAAAGCAAAATAGTCCTTAACAAATAAGGATTCCTAATTAAACTAGAATTGTAAACGTCCATATGCTTGGAATCTGTTTGTCTTCCCATATGCTCGGTCAGACATTATGCCAACATATTCATTTCATCCAAGTTTCTTTTTGATCATCTTAATATTGTACATTTTTCAGTTATAACTTTAATGGCATCCACTTCAAGTTCATCCATTCAAAACAGCTTCAAGTATGATGTCTTCTTAAGCTTTAGAGGCGAAGACACACGAAAGAATGATCATCTTTATCATGCTCTACCGCAAAGAGGCATTGAGACTTACAAAGATATTGAGAAAATCAAGCAAGGAAAAATGATAAGTGATGAGCTTATTGAAGCCATTGAAGACTCAAAATTTTACATTATTGTCTTCTCCAAGAACTACGCTTCTTCATCTTGGTGCTTGGAAGAGCTGGTTAAGATTATGGAATGCCGGAAAGGTTTTGGGCATACTGCTTATCCCGTGTTCTATGATGTGGAGCCCACAGAAGTTCGCAAACAAAGTGGGTCAGTTGGAGATGCATTTGCAAAACATAAAGAGGATGAAGCTGCTGGGAAATGGAGGGAGGCTTTGAAAGAAGCCTCTGATTTGGCTGGATGGGAGTTGAAGAACACTTTTGATGGGTAATTCCTTCATCATTCCTTTT
Organism: Chrysanthemum seticuspe; assembly: GCA_019973895.1. Lineage (NCBI taxonomy): Eukaryota > Viridiplantae > Streptophyta > Magnoliopsida > Asterales > Asteraceae > Chrysanthemum > Chrysanthemum seticuspe. The sequence goes on along the minus strand of BPTQ01000006.1, from coordinate 11,209,827 downwards.
CAATATTCTTTGATTTTACTTCTTTTTTATCTATGATTGAATGATTCCGGTGGGTTCCAATGTAGTTGTAGTTCAGGGTTGTTGTTATTAGCTCCTTGCTAGTTTTATTTATATATACATAATTAATGGCTTTCAAAAAAAAAATAATAAAAAAAAACACGTTTCATCTCAAACGGGTCAAATGGGTAAATAACTATTTATATTTTAACATGGTGTATTTTTAATGCATATAACCTTAAAGCAGTTTTTTATTCACAAACTTAAGATTTTTTCCGTATTGACATATAACCTTAAAAGCAGTTTTTAATGCACTGAAACGAGTATGTTATAAGTTAGATGTTGAAGGGAAGTGTTTGCGGGTAGACCCAACCTGTTTTGACCCGGAAAATTTTCACCTTATATCCAGCCTATCTGTTATTCATCTAGTATCTAACTGATAGCTGATTCTTTGGCATTAATTAATATACAACTGTATGTGTTATATATCTGAAATTGATTGTTAAAGTAGGATTTTTAACAATCTTATTTTACATACATGCATGAAGCTAAATTTATCCAAAAGATTGTTCAAGAGATTTCACTAGAGTTACGCACCATCAATTTCGGCTTGGATGAAAAGTTAGTCGGCATGGAGACTCGAGTAAAGGATGTTGTTTCATCTTTAGAAACCAGAGTTCGTGATGTTTGCATGCTAGGGATATGGGGGATGGGAGGTGCGGGGAAGACAACTTTAGCCAGGGCTGTTTTTGATCAAATATCCTTCAAGTTCGATGGTCAAAGCTTTGTTGAAAATGTAAGGGAAGAATCGAAACTATCTTTATCTGGTTTAAAGTCATTGCAGAAACAAGTACTTTCAGATATTTCAAATGATCAAGGCATCACCGTAAGTGGTGTTCTTGACGGGAAAAACAAGACGAAAAAAACGATGCGTGATAGAAAGGTACTTTTTGTTCTTGATGACGTCGATCATAAAGATCAGCTTGAGGCGTTAGCTGGCGACTGTAATTGGTTTAAGCCAGGAAGTAGAATTATAATTACAACAAGAGAAAAGCAAGTACTGGTAGCCCACGGAGTGAGATTGGTTCATAATGTGACTTTGTTATCTCAAGCGGAAGCGGGTTGCCTCTTTAGTAGGTATGCGTTTGGAAGAGAGAGTCCAATTCAAGGGTACAAAGAGTTATCAGGAAAAGTTTTACAATATGCTGCTGGTCTTCCTTTAACGATCAAAGTTATCGGTTCATTTCTTTGTGGTCAAAGTGAGCATTTTTGGTTAGATGCCATAGAAAGACTAAAAAAAATCCCGTTAATGACAACTATGGATAGATTGGAAATAAGTTTTGATGGTCTAGAGAAGGAATACAAGGAAATATTCCTAGATGTTGCATGCATGCTAAAAGGTTGGAACAAAGAATTTGCAATTAGAGTGCTTGAAAGCCGTGGATTTCATGCTGAAGTTGGTTTATGAGTTCTTGAGCATAAATCTCTTATAACTTATACTGAAAATGAGGAATTGTGGATGCATGATCATTTAGAAGAAATGGGTAGGAATATTGTTCGGCGGTCACACCCCGATGAACCTCAAAGACATAGCCGATTGTGGATTAATGAGGAAATTGAAGATATATTGACTAATGACCTGGTAAGAATCAAGTTAGTATGATTTAATTAAACTGAGAGTTAACTACATTTTTTGTCCGTGTATATTTTAATTTTTGGTCCAATAATTTTAAAAGCTTCTGAGTTTGGTCTAAAATGAAAGACTCATTCGAGTTTAGTCCACAATTTCTAACTCTGTTAGTTTAACTTATGTTTGAATTCGAAAATTCATGAATTCGAATAATCATTCAAAAATTCATGAATTCGAATCGAATTATCATTGAATTCGCTTTGTATCATCTTCATTCACTCTCAATATGATCATGTCTTCAGTGATTTTGGGCGTTTTGAAATTTAGGGTTCCGACTAAAATTAAGGGTTTTTGTTTTTTCGATTTCAGGGTACCCAAGCAACTAAATGTCTATACTTCCATTCAAAGGATTTGAGTGCTGAAATTGCAGTAAAAGTCTAGCAAAAATGAAGGATCTTAGATTTATTGATATGAATCTCTTAGAGGATTATTTTAATAGCAATATTGTTGAATTTGATAAAGATAGCGAATACCTTCCAAGTTCCTTACGATTTATGAGATGGTGGGGTTTTCCTTTTTCGAGTTTACCGAATACATTTCAAGGAAAACATCTTGTTGATCTTGAAATTGAATGGAGCACTATTGTTCAACTTTGGGAAGATGGAGAAGGAAAGGTAGAATAATGGTTAATTTGTTGTTTTTCATGATTCATTATGATCCTATATATCTATTGGTTTATCGCTGCACCAATATTGATTCTTTTTTTGTACTTATGTTAGGTTCTTCATAAGCTCAGGTTCCTCAGAATCTGGTTTTCAAAATTGAGGACCTTTGACCTTAGGTTGGCTCCAAATCTTGAGCAGTTGACTATTTTGAGATCTGATGATTTCGTAGAGCTTCATATACCTGCTGAAAGTCTAAAGCTCCAAGAGCTCAACCTCAGTCATTCAAAGTTGAGGACCCTTGACCTTGGGCTGACTCCAAATCTCGAATACTTAGATCTTGAAAATTGTTATGAATTGGTAGAAATTATTGCTCCGGTTGGATGTCTGAAAAAGCTTGTCTTCTTAGACTTAAGTGGTTGTGGGAGGTTTAAGTCTTTTGTGTTTGACAAACGGCATCAACCAGCCTCAGCTGGTTCTTTATCCGAGTTACATCTGATTGCGGAACCCACAGATGTATGCCTACTGCACCCCGACAATAGTTTTCCAAAGTTTCGGTTTGAATGTTATTATAAAGAAGATCCAGATTCATCGTTTGGAAATCTTGAAAGGCTAATTTCGATGGGTCTGTGTGCTTGTACAAACCTTGAGAGTTTTTCAAGAAGCATTTGTGGATTACAATGTTTAACAAAGCTTACACTTGAAGGCAATATTACAGAAGCACCCCGCGACCTTGACCAGCTAGAATGTCTAGAGGAGCTAATTTTTTCATCTAGAAATATCAGAAATCTTCAAGATAGCATTTGTAAGTTGAAACATCTCAAATCTCTCGAACTTAAATCATGTTTGCTTCTTGAGAAGTTACACGATGATCTTGGCCGAATAGAATCTTTGGAGACGCTAACCATAACGGACTGTAACCGTTTACGAGATATTCCAAACAACATGGGTAAGATAAAGTGTGTTATATCACCAAAGGTCTACAAGCGATATACTCATGGGAAATATAAGCAGCGGCCAATAAATGACGCAGTTGACAGACCCACATGAGCCAATACATAAATAAAAGGTACATTCTCTGTCACTGTTTTTGTATTGATCGCCTTACATGATAACAACTAATGTGTCTGTTTTATATATGTTTTTACTTTGGATCCTGACATTTTTCTAACTTGATGTAATTGTTTATGTTTTTTTCTTTCACTAGGCATTGTTGATAGTTTTCACGTGCTTAGATTCTTAATCACGTCACTTAAATGAAGTAAAGGATCATTGTTGATTATTTTCAAGTGTTTCTCGCTCAATCTGTTTTGGTCATTGATGATTTTCTCCTGTACACTCACAATTATCGTTTGTAAATAAGTGTTTCAAATTGTGATTTCTTTTATCTTTCAATATTACTATATTAGTACTTTTAATTAAACTGTTTGATTACATTATAATCCTCATCTAGGACTTTGTACTAATTACTGTTGTTAGATAAGTTAATTCATGAAGTTCAATAAACACAGTTGACTTCTTTAGAAAGTCAAACTCTTTTCTTGATGAAAATGAACAGATTTTTTACGATGCTGGAGATGATCATGTTAATAATAAACTTATGAAAGTGTTACAAGTTATGCATGATCCTATACATAATTTTTAATTCGCATAAGTAAGCTCTACATTTGGATGAAATCATTAAACATATAAGCATTTGACTTTTGAGTCAAACTACAGTACTTGCTTTCATCTGATTTTGCTGATGTTGGTCTAATGTTCTACTCGAGCTAATGAGTAGTTCAAAAGTCACGAGCTTAATGTGCAGTCCAAAGATCCGAGCAGATGGAAGACAAAACAGTTTCCAAGCATATGGAAGTTTACAATTCTAGTCTAATTAGGATTCCTTATTTGTTAAGGACTATCTAGCTTTATAAGAATTGTAGTAGGATTAGAAAGCAAATTCTAACACCTATATAAACAAACCGAGCTGTGGTTGTATGTGTGCATTCAATATCAGTTTTTGTAAGCAAATACTTTTCTGATTAATTGGAGAGCTTATTCCAAGAAACATTGTGTGTTCCAGTTTTATTTGTTTTAGTGTTTCTGTTGTGAACCACGATCAGATTCTGGACTTGAATTGGTATCAAGAGCCAGGTTATCCAAGCAGAAGTCGATCACCAGGTTATCCAAGCAGAAGTCGATCACCAGGTTATCCAAGCAGAAGTCGATCACCAGGTTATCCAAGCAGAAGTCGATTACCAGGTTATTCAAGCAGAATTCGATCACAAGGTTCCAAGCAGAAGTCGATCAACAAGGGTTCCAAGAGTAGTCGATCACAAGGGTTCCAAGAGTGGTCGATCACAGAAGGGTTTCCATACAAGTCGACTAAAGGGTTCCAAGATCACTAAAACACAAGTCGACTAAAGGGTTTCCAAGTCAGTCGAACTCAAGTCGACTAAAGGGTTTCCAAGAAGTCGATAAAGTTTCAAACTTTACACTTGGTTTACTTAGGCAAGAAGTAAAACAAACTTGGTCTAGGGCTGGAAGATAATCCAACTACACCGGTAACTTACAAAAGGCGTTCAAGAAGGATGGTGCAAGACGAGTCGAGTCAACCACCTATTGAACATACTAAAACGGCTCTTCAATGTCCAATGTTAACAAGCACGAACTATAACATATGGGCAATAAGAGTTAAAGCGGTATTCCGAGTCCATGGAATACTAGATGCATTGGAACCAGGGGAAGGAACACAAGTTGTTGCTAAGCAAGATCACATGGCAGTGGCGTTACTCTTCCAGGCGATTCCAGAAGAACTTGTTTTTCAAGTTTCACAATTCAACACAGCCAAAGAAATCTGGGGAGCTTTGAAGACCAGGTATGTGGGTGTTGAACGGGTTCGAGACGCGAGGTTGCAAACCTTGGAGACGGAATTCGAATCTTTAAAGATGAAAGTCAACGAATCAGTCGATGACTTTGCGGCTAGGTTGGGCAAAATTGTAACAGAAGTCAATAGCTTGGGAACAATTTATGAAGACAAGAAACTTGTTAAGAAGCTACTTGCATCCGTTCCGGATAGGTATGTTGCAATTGTTGCCTCAATAGAACAATTTGCTGACTTGAATACTATGTCTTTTCAAGAAGCAATTGGAAGGTTGAAAGCTTTTGAAGGAAGAATGAAGGGTGTTGACACCACTTCTGAAGATCAAGGCATGTTGATGTTCGGAAGGGCTGAAAGATATGATAAGAAAGGTCGAGGAAGGAATTCCTCTGGTGGCAACGGTAAAGGTCAAAACTTTTCTTCTCAAAACAAATCTCATGATAGTGGTCAAGCTAATAACCACAACCGTAACAACTCTGGGAGCAATACGGAGCAAAAGAAGAACAAAAGTCGAGATCTTTCAAAGATTCAATGCTTCAGATGTGATGAATATGGTCACTTTGCTTCTAACTGCCCTGAACGACGTGAACAGAAGCAAAAGCATGAATCAAACCTTTTGAAAACGGAGGATGATGATGACCCGACACTTTTCATGATGAAAAGAGTTCAAGAAGTAGTTTTCTTGAATGAAGAAAAGATTATCCCAAACCAATTGAATACTAAGCCAAACGAGGAAGACACTTGGTATTTGGATAATGGAGCAAGTAATCACATGACGGGGATCCGAGAATACTTTTCAGAGTTGAATGAGAATATCTCCGGCAGAGTGAAGTTTGGTGATAACTCCTACATCGAGATAAAAGGAAAGGGTTCGATTATCATTGAAGGGAAAACGGGAGAGCAACGGTTAATCACTGGAGTCTATTACCTACCCGAGCTAAAAAGCAACATAATTAGTCTTGGGCAAGCTACCGAAGGCGGATGTGACATTCGTATGAAAGGTAACCTTCTTACTATGCGTGACTCAGATGGTAAGCTTTTGATGAAGGTTCCTAGAACAAGTAATAGACTTTACAAGATTAAGCTTCAAGTTGGAAGTCCGGTGTGTCTCAAAGCAAAGATGGAAGATGATGCTTGGTTATGGCATGCTAGGATGGGTCACATTAATTTCGAGACGATGGAATTAATGGCAAGGAAGGGCATGGTTGAAAAGTTGCCAATAATTCATCAAGAGAACAAGTTGTGTGAATCTTGTTTGGTAGGAAAACAAACCAAGAAGGCGTTTCCTAAAGCTGCAAAATTTAAGGCAACACATCCTCTTCAACTTATACATGCCGACCTATGTGGACCAATTTCTCCACCATCCATAGCACGAAACAGTGAAATTGGTGAATTTAAGAGACAAATGCAAGAAAGGTTCGATATGAGTGACTTGGGAAAGTTAAGCTATTATCTTGGAATTGAAGTAAAGCAAGAGGATTCGAGTATCTCAATAAGTCAAGAAAGCTATGCAAAGAAGATCTTGAAAGATGTTGGGATGCATGAAGCGAATTCTACTCAATGTCCATTAGAACCTGGAATGAAGTTAAGCATGGACAAGGAAGGAAAACCAGTTGATGCAACTTTGTATAGACGACGAGTTGGTTGTTTAAGGTATTTACTACACACTCGACCTGATTTATCTTATTCGGTTGGTTTGGTTAGTCGTTATATGCAAGAACCAAAAGAATCACATATGGCAGCTGTGAAACAAATACTAAGGTATATCCAAGGTAGTTTGAATTTTGGAATACGATACAACCAAGAGAAGACCAAGGAGTTAGTGGGGTTTAGTGATAGTAGTTTTGCTATGGACCAAGATGATGGTCGAAGCACAACTGGGCATGTATTTTATCTAGGGAAATCACCTATCACTTGGTGCTCACAAAAGCAAAACACGGTGGCTCTATCGTCTTGTGAAGCCGAGTTCATGGCTGCAACTTCAGCCGCATGTCAAGGGATATGGTTACGTGGGTTGTTGAGTGAAATAACCGGAATGGAAGAAAGAGTGGTGGTCTTATTTGTTGACAACAAATCGGCTATTGCACTTATGAAAAATCCAGTCTTTCACGGGAGAAGCAAGCATATAAATACACGTTATCATTTTATCCGAGAATGTGTTGAAAGAGGCCAAGTACAAGTTGAGTTTGTAAGAGGTGATTTGCAACGTGCTGATATTCTGACGAAAGCTCTCGCAAGGATTAAGTTCAAGGAAATGCAAGAGTTACTCGGAGTTGAAGATCTCCCTATCTCGAGTCAGAAATTAGGGGGGTGATTGTTGGTCTAATGTTCTACTCGAGCTAATGAGTAGTTCAAAAGTCACGAGCTTAATGTGCAGTCCAAAGATCCGAGCAGATGGAAGACAAAACAGTTTCCAAGCATATGGAAGTTTACAATTCTAGTCTAATTAGGATTCCTTATTTGTTAAGGACTATCTAGCTTTATAAGAATTGTAGTAGGATTAGAAAGCAAATTCTAACACCTATATAAACAAACCGAGCTGTGGTTGTATGTGTGCATTCAATATCAGTTTTTGTAAGCAAATACTTTTCTGATTAATTGGAGAGCTTATTCCAAGAAACATTGTGTGTTCCAGTTTTATTTGTTTTAGTGTTTCTGTTGTGAACCACGATCAGATTCTGGACTTGAGCTGAGTGTTCCATATTAGTGTACCGAAAAAACATATTTCCGTGATAAGAAATTATCAGAGCATCAACTGCTTGTATTTTTGAAAGCCATTGAGTAGTCATATGCTGTCTTTGTCATGGTTGGGCTACAAACTGTAGAATGTACAATTCGGACAATAGTTTGACATGGTAAAACTGAAGTAACACAAAACATTGCTTATAATTAGAACCGCGTCAATATTGACCAGATACACGTACAGAACATTACAGCAAGCTTTGTTGCTAAAAACTCAGCTTCTTTGTTGAGAAAGTCAATTGATGAAAAAGATGTGATTTTGACATGAGTTTGGATGTCAAAAATGAATTCATTAACAGATGATCTGATATAAACCAGTTTTAAAGGGCCTATTATGTTAAACACTTGTACCTCCAAACTCATTAACAGATGGATTTATTAAACTTTGAAACCCTGTTTGAATCTTTATTGGGCAAAGGTCAAACAATTTTTTATAAGCTAAAACTGATACTTTAATACTTTAAAACTGATAGTTTTCATGAGGTTAGACCCTGCATCCCGTCACATTAACGCACCATTGTTTATTGTTGATTATTTTCAAGTGATTTTGGCTTTATACGTTTTGGTCATTGATAATTTTCTCCGGCATACTCCCAAAAGTACGATTGTTTGTAATGAAGTGTTTCAACGTATGATTGTCACTTTACCTTTCTGTATTAGTAGTTTTTAATGTATACACTGTTAGATCAAGCTAAAATCTTAACTTGGATGCTGTACTAGACTTGTTACTTTAGATCAATAAAGAATCTGAACTTTATTTGATTCATGGAGCTCAGTAAACACAGTTGACTTCTTAGAAAGTCAAACTTTGTTTTCGATGAAAATGGTGGGACTATGATAAAAGGTTGGAGATGATCATGCTAAAATAAACTTAAGTGTTATTAGTGATGTAATATCATATATAAGATTTTGATTCACATAAATAAGCTCTACATGTGGATGAAATCATCAAGCATAAACTATTTGACTTTTGAGTGGCTTTCATCAAGGTTTTGATAGAATTGTATGGACATGCATATTTTGTGTCTTTGTGATGGTTGAGCTACAAACCGTAGAATGTTAAATTTGGAAAACAGTTTAACATAGTAAAACTGAGCTAACACAAACCGTCGCTTACAACTAAAAATATACTGCCATTGACTACGTAAGTGATATTGTTGTGATACTAGAGTCTAAAAGGTTTGTACCTTTATCGTAAAATTGAGGAAGATGATACCGTACAAGACATGGCACTAAGCTTTGTTCCTAATAACTTAGCTTTTTTGTTACAATAGTTGATGAAAATTATACCAAATGAAAATACATTTAAAGCTCAATTCATTCATATATTTTATATCTAGTATTATATAACACAAACAAAAATACTTAAGGTTAAAGTTGTAAAAGAAAAACCAAAAAAGTCAATAAACAAATATAATTTTGAGACGGATGGAGTACTTAAATTTAGTTTAGGTAGAAAGCGGGTCAGAATTATAACCCAGTAAAAAAGTGGATACTTTGTGTTAAAATTTTGGTTATTCACACTTTGGCCACATGGTTTTTAATAAAAGGTTTATTTATTTGCACTTTGGCCAAAAGGCTTATTAAAGTAATGTCAAAGTTAGATATATATGACCCTCCAGATGCAATCTTAGATCTTTTCGTGTGTTGTGAACTCTCTGGATAGGATTGAATCGGGTTTGAGTAGCTGATGGGAAAGTTATTGTTAATGTGGATGATGATTTGATGTAGTTTTGAGGGTGTTTGGGATTCCTTATCCAAACATTTATATTTGGTTTTGTGAAGAAAGTCAAACTATTTTCTTGATGAAAGGTTGGAGATGATCATGTTAAAGATAAGAGAAAATTACAAAAAAGGCATAAAAACTCAAGCTTGATTTACTATATAGTCAATTTCAACATTTTTTTTTAAAAATGGTCATGCTCGACTGATCAACTGTTCGACTTCATTCAAAGTTTGACACGTGTCATTCCTTTGGCTGCTCAACTACTTGACTCCACCAATTTTTGACACGTGTCATTCTTTTGTACTTTTTCCGAAAAAGGGTAGAAAGGAATGACACGTGTCAAAAATTGGGTAAAGTCGAGCAGTTGAGCAATCGAGCATGACCAAAATGGGAAAAGGATGTTAAAAGTGTCTAAATAATGGATACAGCATGAATTTTTCTACCTTTTTGATAATTTTCTCTAAAAACAAACATATGAAAGTGTTATAAAATCATGTTAAATGTAGTGTCAAAGTTAGTCAAGGAGTTGATAAATTATCATTACATGCAATGCAGCCACTCGAACTTGTTTAATAGAAAGTTTAAAATTTTATTACATGCACATGTAACTTTGGACCTTATATATGACCCCTCAAATGCAACCTTGGGCCTTCTCGCGACTTATGAACCTGCTGGATAAGATCTTGACCCATTCGTAAACACCTTTGGCTGATCTGTGAACCTCATGGATACGCTTTTGAATCTCATGAGTGTTCTTTTGTTAAGTGATCTGGTTCACACTTACATCCATTTACATTTGTAACAACTTTTTACACCTCAAAATAAATACCCATTTTTAATTGGAATGGGTGATTTTGAAGCTCCTTCATTTTCATTAGGTTTCGGTTTCAATTTTGATGATACACCCGAACCCCAAATGACACCGAATAATACATCGAATCATGATTCGGTGGATGTTCCAGTAGCTGCTAATGTGAAGACAGTTGTTGATGGTAATGATGATTTTGAGATTGAGACGCTAATTGTTGCTGATTCAGATGATGATGGCAATAAGGAGGAGGTGGAGGTAGTAAGGCCGCGGTTGAAGTGGCTAAGGCGCGGAGTGTCAAGGATAAGGGGGTGCTGGGTTTTGCCATTTTCTTGTAACACGTTCGATTCTAAATATACAAACATTATAGTATGTTACTTATTTTTCTTACCAAATTCTTATTGTTGCAACATGCTTTTTTGACGTTGTTGATTGTCTTCATCTGCTTAGGTCAGAATTTCTGCACTTCATTGGGAACCGATCATAGAGCCTTCACATGGCATAATGCTCATCCACAAAACCGTCCGTCAAGTATCTGTGTATTTGTATCATCGTACAAGTCAATCTGTATGGTGTCCAAATACTCTTGCCGATACCAGGTCTCAGTGGCACAAATATATCGAAACCGGTTCAAGGTCCAGCAGTTTCTTTTTCAACAGACTGGACGGATCATTAATCTTCCGTACGATAGCTGGATTGTACAACATCAGTGTATGATATTCGGGTTGTTCTTTTCTTTCTTCCAAAAAAGTGTTTTCACATTAGTTAGTAAAAAAAATCTGACATTCTATTTTTGGTCGAAACATAATGCAACTAATTAACATATATACGATGAAATGAAATGTAATAATGTTTAGCTAGAGCCTGCAGAATTGACTTTTAGAGGTTAAAAGTTGTGTTCATTTACGTAACAAACTGTGTTACCGTAAAATGATAGTGTACTAGATGAAATAATCTAGTACATGTGCTTCTCGAAAAGGTGTACTAGCTATCTACTTTTGATCAGTTTAATTTTTGAAATTACATAAGTTAGTTCATAGTATTCTGTTTATACAGTTGACTTCATCATAAAGTCAAACTGTATTCCTGATGAAAATCGTTTAATCTTTGATGAGGTTGGAGATGAATATGTTTTAATAATATTCAGTAAGATCTTCATGAGCTGCGCAAGGTCATAGAATAGTTACGATTGACACGTATATCTTCAAAATTGGGATATTTTTTTGTTAAGTATGAAGTATGGCGTTTGACTCAAATTGTTGACTTTGATCAAATTCACTGAGTTTTTCCATAAATATGTGAAGAATAACATATAATATAGTGTTTAATGGAAGCTGCATAACATGTATCATAGGTTTGTATGATACAGTTGAGCTGCATATCATAAAAAACGTAGAATTTGGAAAGTATAATTAGTCGGGGTTAGGCATATTAACATCGACCTCAACCCGGGTGAAGCTCTTGCCTCATGCACATTCTCAGCTATGATTATTTAGATGACACGAGTTGGGCCTTGTGTTATTTTTCTAACAGTTTTGTTGGAAAATGAAATTCCCCGTAGAATATTATTGAGCAGAATGAAAATGAGATCATTAAGGTATCAGAAAGGCGATTCAAAAGTTTCAACATGTTCTTTTTCAATGGATTAAAAGTCATCAGTAGGATCCTTGTATATATCACAGTAATGAAATCGACTAGATTGTTTATAAGAATTCTTTTTTTTTTTTTTTTTTTTTTTTTTTTTTTTTTATAAGAATGTGGCTAAAAGTAATGGCACTGAACTTATTATTAACATATTGGGTTCATGAAAGCTGTTAACATCTAAAAGTTAAAACAAGTGGCGAAAATTTTATAAAAGAAGTGAAAATAATTAAAAGAAAAAGTTGAAGGACCTATTTTGTCAACCTCCAATTCATTAACAGATGGATTCAAATTTTAGAGCACTAAAACAAGTTTGGATTTTTATTGAGCAAAATTAAAAGCTAAAATATTTATTCATAAGATAAAATTGATACTTAAACCTAGTTTAATTACTACTATATCCTAATCAATTGCAACACTACCCCAAGAAACTCGAAAACCCCAAAATATGGATTGATTTGGGTGAAAATAGAAAGTTTATTTATTTGCACTTGGGCCACAAGGTAACATATGCAATGTAGCCACCGAAACTTGTTTAATAAAAAGTTAAATTTTTTATTACATCAACAAATATTAACCTTGGACCTTATATATGACCCTCCAGATACAAATCTTGTGCTGTCTCGCAAGTAATGAACCCGCTAGATAAGACTTTAACCCTTTCTCTTTGATTGATCTTTGAACCTCATGAATTATGCCGTCACGTCATGCCTTATGTCGCCTTATATCACGTCTTTTTGTAAATTCGATATATATGAAATATGATATAAATATATATAATATTTTCATATTTTGAGTCGTTTTATGCCACGTCTTATAAACGCAAAATCTTCGTCTTGACTGCTAAAGCGTGAGGCTTGATCATGCCGTTATATCATAACTCACGCTATTTATAACCTTGGTTTTAATGAAGAAACTGTCATAACACCTTAAACCAAGCACGACATGTTTAAACACTTCAGGTTGTATATTTCCTTCAAAAGACAAACTTTTCAATTCTAAAATGAATATATGATTTGATCATTACATGTTCTCACTCACCAACCTCAAACAAATATAAAGAATAAAAATGAAGTAGAAGAACTTGTATTTTAAACGAACAAAATTAAACTTGAAGTGTACCTCTTTCTGATTCTAGAAGGCAAAAAAATGATCGAGAAAATCAACTAATGACTCAACACAAATTATATTTGCTTTAGTTTGGAATCCAAAAACTTTTTAACACAGACTAGGCCCACTTCTTTTAAGCTGATAACGGACTTAGCGGATTCGGCATGGATATAAGTATATAACAGTTTGGGTGAAAATTTGAACTTAATAAAAAGGGACAATTTCATCTATATCCTTACAAAACATGTAAATTACATCAATATCCTTACAAATTTTATAATTACGTTAATATCCTTCTAAAACTCAATAACACTCATTTTTGCCCAAAACACAATTAAATTATATTTTGAGTTAATTACATAAATCGTCCTTGTGGTTTGCCCAAAATTACGGATCTTGTCCCTATACTTTTTTTTCGGTGCGTTTCGTCCCTGTGGTTTGCAATTATTACGGATCTAGTACAAATCTTGACCCGGGGTTAAAAAAGGACGTCCAATGCATTACTTTCCTAACGATAGGGGCTGTTTTATAATGTTTTCATTTCCCTCTCATTTTCTAGGTTCTTGTGATTTCCCTCCCATTATTTCCACTTTATAAGTCAAGCACACAATCATAAACCTAAAAACACAATCAGAAACACAAACACACACAATCACAAGCACACACTAACAAAGACAAACAAGAACACATAATGGTTCGTTGTGGTAGATGTCAAGCTCTCTCGAATGTCCGCACTTCATGGACTCCTACTAATCCAGGAAGGAGGTTCTACTGTTGTTCAAGAGGTTGTGGTTTTATAGATTGGTTTGACCCATAAATGTGTCCAAGAGCCGTTCAAATTATACCCGGATTATTGAGATCTATGAACGATCTTCGTGCAACAGTTGATGATCAAGCAAAAGAAGCTAGAAAATTGAAGTTTATTTTAGGTGTTAGTTGGTTATTTTTTGTGGTTTATTTCATGATAAAAATTTGAAATGGTTAGGATATCTAGGTTCCATACATATATGGGATGGTATTTGCAAAATGGAATGGTATTTGTTAGATTTTCCTTTGTTTTTGTACAATATGGTTGTATTGCCATATGCAACTGTGGTCAATGTGGTTGTAATGGTATGGTTATCTTGTGATGTAATGAAATGGTAATGGTATGGTTATGTTGTAATCGTATGGTCAATGTTATACTCAGTTGGTGAATGGTATGTTTTGCTTTGTTTTTGTACCAAATGGTTATGTTGAATTGTATGGTTATGTCAAGTTGGTGATAAATGGTGATAAAAGCTCATTACCAATACCATCTACCATTGTCATAAAAGCTCATAAAAGCTCAAAACACAAAAGACTTAAAAGCATACATATCAACCATCTACCCCTGGTACTATATAAAGTAAAGTGTATAAAATTTGGTCAAAATTAAAAGCAAACACAAAAGACTTAAAAGTTTGGTCAAAATGCATCTATTAAGTGCAGAATTCATAGTAACCAAAATGCATACATAACTAGACCATCAGTTTCACTATCACACAAGATAGTGATCAAAATGCACAACATAGTTTGATGACAAACTGAAACAAGCATTATTCTACACTAACACTAATATTTAGACTAATATTACCAAAGTTTGGACACCAACTATCAAAGTTTGGTCAAAATAATTACACTAGATAATACCATCACTTGAAAACCTTTTCCTTACCCTTGGTCTTTGCAGCCTTGTTTGCAGCAGCATCAAGTTTTCTTGATGACCTTGTGTTTGCTGATGGTGAATCCTTTATGACAATCCCTTTATATGGTCTTGCTGGTGGTGAATTTGGGGTAGGTTGAGAAGGCTTTGTCTTTTGATGCACTCCCAACTTATTTTCTTGAGTTGCTTCTTTGTCCTTTGATACACTCCCAACTTCTGATCTCTTGTTCTTCTTGTTGCCAACACTAGTTTTTCCTCCCAACTTCTGACCTTTGCATGACCTTCTGTTGTGTCCAAGTTCCTTGCATAAGACACATCTAACAGTCTTTCCAGCCCTACTTAATTTTCCACCCTGCTTAACCATTTCTTCAACTTCAATTACACTTTTCTTCCTCTTTTTTTGTGGTCTGCCTACTTGTGGATGATGCACAGGTGGAAGCAATATGATTGGAGCATTAAATTTTGGCCAGTGCTCTGGTCCATTGACACAAGAAATCTTGTAGCTATACATCTTTTTCCAAGTTATGAGCCAATAGCATGAGTGAACCCATGTTTCTGGTATACCAACTACCATTCCATTGCTTCCCATGTCATTAATAGCTGCAACAGCATGCCTGCAAGGCATTCCTGTTAACTCCCACCTCCTGCATGCACACACCTTATCCCTCATATTGACCACACACTGATCTCCCCAAGGTCCACTGACTTGATATTCATCTTCTCCATTCCACTCAACCTAATGAACATGTAAACTGTATAAACTAAACTAAATTAAAGTGTATAGATAGA